>CM062820.1:81213715-81813715 GCA_031772625.1 Pinus tabuliformis | reverse complement strand
TGATTAGAAGTATGACTGCAAGTCTATGGATGTGTGTAATCACTATTGGCATATGGTATTGCATATGGAATCTTGTGAGAATCTTTGAGATATTATAGGCCTGTCCAAAATTAGTCCCTGTGTTGTAGTTGGTCAAGTACGTGTTGAATGCGTTGAAGGTTGTCAATCGTATTGAGACCATAAAGTTGTGATGTGTGTGCTAGTTTGTGGAGTGCATATATGATGTGTGGAGCGTTGCTCGTGTTAAGTAAACCATCCTATAGCTTATAGGTTCTGTTTGAGTTGATTTTCTATGGAAGTTTGCCCATGGAGGCCCAACTGCGGTGTGGTTGGTAATGACCCTTTGGTATTTTGTTTCGAACTTGTGAGGATTGTTCCCTGCATGTTGGAGTAGGGATGGTGTACATCCATAGAAAATTGAGTGCTGTCATAGGAAACTAGAGAATCCTATTTTGAATGCAACCAAGACCATTTCAGATTTGTTGTTGTTTGGCTAGTTTGAGTGAGAGTGAAATCTGACCAAAGAAAGGTGTATGAGGTTGTTTGGAATGTTGGGAGGAAAACTAAGTCATGTAGAAGTGATTGGGAAGCCACATAGAACAAGGGAGAGGTGTTTCAGCTTCCCCGAAATCCGAAAAGATAGTTTCTCGAAGTGCTATGAAAATATTTCGTAGCATGCTACGAAAATATTTCGTAATGCCTACAACCAAAAAAAATTCAGGGCTGTGTATGAGCTTTTAGAAGCCATTTTTGGCCTACTAGTATCCCCATTGGGTAAGTGTGTCCCATGTGAGTCGGGTGAGGTTAGAGAAAGGGCTAGAAGGCATGAGTAAGCCCTCTCATGGTATTTTGCAAAGGAAATCTCCATTATGAGTTTGACTGCACATTTTAAATAAAATTTTTGAATTTCCAGAATTAATGAAAACAAAGTTGTGTTTATGGGTTAGAGTATCCTAGGGTATTGGGAGATAGTTGGGGCAACTTGGCATCTCCCCATCAGTGTTGGATAGTGACATCTAAGGAAGAAAATTTCGAAGTGGGAAGATGGGGTTTTTTATGGGAGATGTTTAATTACTTTATCAGGAGGAAGATGTTGAATAAGTTTTTGGTGCAACTCAATATTTACTAAAATGTCGAGAGAGTAATATTCCTAATAGGAAAATTGATAGTGATATTAAGCAAAAATGCACATGCAAACATAAATTTTCATAAATCCATTAAACACCCATAAAATTGCACCAGAACTGCACCAAACTGAGCCATTTTATTATCAAGAGGAGAGTACAAATATATAGAATGTGTGCACCTGGGCTTGCCAAAGCAAGCTAGACAATTCCAGGTGAGAAAAATGTTGCCCCGAATGTAAAGAAATGATTTCTCCTCAAGCTCTATGTTGGCCCTAGAAATTTTACAACTGCTGGCTGGAAGAAACCCTTGTTTGAGCCTCCAAAAGTGCTCAAAAAATTCCGCCAAATTAGTCTTGGACTCTCCACCACAAACCCAAAAAAACCCATAAAGGGTTTTGGAAAATTATATTAACCACTCGAGACCCAAAGTTTAAGCTCACTCCTCCCCGCTGCCTGCCAAATAATTTTGATCTTTGGGGCACCAAAACTCTCCCAAAAGTTTTGCAAAATTAGGAGCAGACTCCTTGATGCCTGACCAACAAAACCCAGAAATGTTTTTGCCAATTCCTACCTCCTGGAATTACCCAAAATCATTGCTACGCCCTCCTCCATTGGTTATGTGTTCCCCCCTGAAGAGTAACTGTTGATTTACCCTTGTTTCCTCCCTCCAAATGGTTGGGAAAAATTCAGAAATGTTTCCTTGGAAATTTAGGCCCAAAACCCCAACTCCACTAGCTCCTCCTTATTGCAAATCTGGCCCACAAATTCTACCTAGAAAACTACCATGCAGGCCATGGAGGGTGAATTTAGGTTCTCTCTGTAGTTGTAGACTCCACTTGTGAAAATTACCACAAATTCTCGTCCACCCTCAAGAGATTTTTCTCTTAATTTCTCCAGCTGAAACTCCCTTGGAAACTCCTCAAATCAATGGTATGAACTTCTGGCCCTGCATCCTATTGGAGATTTGAACTGGATGAGTTTGGTTGGAAATGACCCACAAACTCCAGCAATCTCCTCTCTAATAAAATCTGAAATGCTCTCCTAGGTTCACACTCTAAGTCCACCGAAGAAAGCGCTAATATTTGTGCCCGTAAATCTTCTTATGCTAAGAAACACTAGTAGTCTTGGCTAAGCAACTCAATAGTACTCTAAATATAAAATTCATTTTGTCAAAAGCCCCCAAAATGATGTCTCCTCATTCTATTTATCTTGGCTGCCCACTTTCTCTCCTTGTGGGTCCCACCAATTTGACTTCCTTCTCCCTAGATCAATTTTCCTAAGGGGTTTAAATTCCCCTTTTTGGGTGGCCCCACATCCCACTACCAATTTAATATTTCCTTTTCTCTAATGTTGGTGACTTCCATCTCTAAAAAAGTTAAGTGGGGACTCCCTCCACCCATTTTTCCTAAGTTTACATGGAAAAATATTTCCCGAAAACCAATTGCAAAAATAGAAATTCATCTTAGAAAAATTAATTTAATTGGGGTCATTATAGTCCCCCCACCAAAAATTGTTTTTCCTCTAGTAATGCCTAAACAAGCATGCTCTCGATCAAAAGACCCCAACAGTCTCTGCACACAATACTGGGGTCCAAATGTACCACTCAGACATCCCTAATCTCTGCCCTATCCTGCCAAGATCCCAAGCCATCCTGATTAGTGTGAGGCTTCACTTCCTCCACTCATCATCCAACTTAACATAAGCACGAGATGCCCCCTTCATACCTCCACTAAGTAGAGCATCATGGTAGTTGAAAATCCTGATCATCTCCTCATGAAATTGCTTTACCGAATAGTCTCTCTCGTGCACTTCAGGAGTAGATCCTTGAAGACGTAATCTAATCCTTGTGGGATTGAACCCTCGTCTGCCTGAGCTTTCCTTGATCTCCTCCTGCAAATCACCCTGCCACACTGGTGAAGTCCCCCACACCACCAATGAGTCACTAAAACCCAATGGAAGATTTGGATGACCTTCCCCTATAGGAACCAACTCACCTCTATGGGTAGTTGAACTGCCAAGCCCTATTATGCCAGAATCCCCTTTCTATCGTAGAATGAACCTATCCTGCTAGCATCGTGACACCTTGGTCATGTTTGACTGCTCAACATGCTTGTACTGGATCCTCCTCTCCCATAACAATCGAACACTATATCTATCATGATCAACACTATGCCCAACCTGCCAAGGTAATTCATGAATGCTTGAGTCCACTCCTCCACAACTAGCCTCGATCCTGAGTCATAACCTGCCTCACCATATGATGAAGGCCTCAACAAATCCCTAGGTTTCAGCATGGGAAAGAATCAGATCACCCTCCATCGTAACCCTGCCCATCGAGAAATAGAGTGATCTAGTCGCCAACCGGATCCCTAGATCCCCCAACCATACTAAGAGCTCATAACTCCCACTCTTCATGGGCTGCCACTGTGTAACACTACTACTTGCTAGAACCCATATGGACCTCATCTCTGACCCTTGTATGTATCCCATAGGTGGACCCCAAGTATCAAGAATCTATCCCACACATGCCAATATGCCCTGCTTCTGCCAGACCGCACAATGAAATCTGCTATTCGAACTCCTGATGATACACTCAAACATTGCTTGGAGTCTGGACACCCTCCTATAGATGAAGTCTACCATCCACTTTCCCTCATGCATATGTAGCGCCTCAGAGTGCCTTGACAAAAGTGTAACATGCAACTCCCTAGTGATCATCTCCCTCCACCTGGTCAACACATAAAATTTGTCCAGGTGACTCTGCCTCTCCCTCTCCAATGTGTAGTGGTAACCTACTAGTGATACCAACCTCATCTAAGTATGTCTAAGTAGGGATGCCCCATTGCTCCAATGTGCACTCTAGTTGAACCATTAGGGAACCTAACCATTCCCTAATGTGAGTCAGTTTGGCTGTTGACTTAGCACAAACCGCTCTCATGCCCTCCATCTCCTTGTTCTACTGCAAAATGGCCTCTCGCAATGTTGTGGCCTTCTTTCTCAAGAGACCGACCCAAAACTGATCAAAATTGTGGAGGGTGGATATCATCTATAAACTCGGTCACCGCTCTGGATACCTCCATTTCTTCTGGTACCTTGTCAATGATAGGTATTCCTCCAGGCATCTCATCAGCATGTTGTGGGCGACCATCATCTAGAAACTTGGTCATAGCACTAGGTACCTCATCCACTGCTGACATCTCATCAATAGATGGCCCTCCGAGTGTATTCTCTACTCCCTCAACCAAGGTGTCAGCTGGAGCTACTAAAGAGGTCACTAACAATGGTGACTCTTGCGCCACACTGGGTATATCGATGTGCCCCTCACCATCCCGCGTTCCCTCCTGCTCAAGCTCCTGACATCTAATTCCAGTCTCCACTAGTAGAAATGCCCCCTGGTCTCACCCTCTAGCTGTCCTCCTCCTATCCGCTCCCTTCGAGGGGGTCTGGTCTCCATTTGGTTGAATTTCTCCACGAGCCTCTGTGTGAACTCTGTGTAGGATTGTATATGTGCATGACCCAAAGGGATCAACCCTCAGTACGACCACTCCATAGCATCTCCATCCAAGTGAAAAATGGCATGTCTAATAGCATCTTCCTCCCTCATGGGGTTTAGCCGGAAATATGTGTCCAGTTCTTGTACCCATTTTCTGGTAGAGCTCCTCGTTGAACCATCAAAGTGGGTGAGGGTCATTTTTCCTCCAATGTTACTTACTCCCCTTTGAGCCATGGGTTTGTCTATGATTCAACCATCGCATGGAATACATGCCCAAATCTTTCATGATCTTGCTAGCTCCCCACAACTGGCCAAGATTATGCTCTGATAGCACTGTAATAATCCTAATAGGAAAATTGACAGTGATATTAAGCAAAAATACACAATGCAAACAAATTTTTTTAGAGAGCCATTAAACACCCATAAAATTGCACCAGAACTGTGCCAAACTGAGCCATTTTATTATCAAGAGGAGAGTAAAAATTTAGAATATATAGAATGTGTGCACTTGGGCTTGCCAAAGTAAGCTAGACAATTTCAGGTGAGAAAAATGTTGCCCCGGATGCAAAGAAATGATTTCTCCTCAAGCTCTGTGTTGGCCCTGGAAATTCTACAACTGTTGGTTGGAAGAAACCCTTGTTTGAGCCTCTAAAAGTGCTCAAAAAATTCTGCCAAATTAATTTGGACTCTCCACCACAAACCTATAAAAACCCAGAAAGGGTTTTGGAAAATTCTGCCGATTACCCAGAACCCAAAATTTAAGCTCACTCCTCCCACTGGTTGCCAAATAATTTGGTTTTTTGGGGCACCAAAAATCCCCCCAAACTTCTACAGAATTAGGAGAAGACTCCTTGACCCCTGCCCAACAAAACTCAAAAATGTTTTGGGTTAATTTCAACCTCCCAAAATTACCCAAAATCGGTGCATGCCCCCCTCCACTGGTTCTGCATCCCCCTTGAAGAGTAACTGTTGATTTACCCATGTTTCCTCCATCCAAATGGTTGGGAAAATTTAGAAAATTTTCCTTGGAAATTTAGGCCAAAAACCCCAACTCCACTAGTTCTTCCTTACTGCAAATCTAGCCCACAAATTTTGTGCATAAAACTACTACATAAGCCCTAGAGGACGAATTTGGGTTCTCTCTATAGATGTAGACTCCACCTCTGCAAATTACCACAAATTCTCATCCACCCTCAAGATATTTTTCTCCTAATTTCTCCAGTTGAAATGCCCTTGGAAACTCCTCAAATCAATGGTACAAACCTCTGGCCCTGCGTCCTCCTAGAGATTCGAACTGGATGAGTTTGGCTGGAAATGAACCACAAACTCCAACAATCTCCTCTCCAATAAAATCTGAAATTCTCTCCTAGAGTGGCACTCTAAGTCCACCGAAGAAAGAGTTGAGATTTCCGCTCGGAAATCTCCTTGTGCTAAGCAACACTAGTAGTCTTGGCTAAGCAACTCAAGAGTACTCTAAATCAAAAAATCATTTTGTCAAAAGCCCCCAAAATGATGTCTCCTCCTTTTATTTATCTTGGCTGCCCCCTTTCTTGTTAGCTTTTTTAGCATCAAATGTGTTCTAATCACAGAATTTTGTGGAGGGGTTAGAATACATGAAATCTCCAAAACCCATAAATCATTTCTGGAAATTACGCCTAGAAATGACTTAATTAGATTATTATCTAGCTTTTAAATATTTCCCAAGTCTAAACTTGGAATATGGTCAATTAATCAAAATTAATTAAGTCAAGGCTTGAATGACCTAGAAACTCACACAGATCAACTTCATGATGATATTAGCCATCAATTAAGATTTAATCTTGGCCGTTGGATTCCCAATAGGGAATTATAAGAAGAAGTCGATTGAAACTTGGAGAAAACACTTGAGCAATTTGATTTCATGAGAAAATTGGTTTCCAAAGTAGGAACAATCAATTGTTGGAGAGAGAGCTAGTGAGATCGAAGTAGTGAGAGAGAGTAGAGACAGTGAAGACGGAGGAAGGTTTCCAGATCCGGTGAGTGCATTTGCATAGAGGAAAGAGAGCCACAGTGAAGCTAACGCTGGGGCAGCGCAGTAGCCTCTAAAGGCAAAGTCGATTTGCTAGGGGAGATTGACATTTTCAGTTCTAGAAGCTGGGAAGGATTCCTAGAGTGTCGGAGAAGCGCCTTTCTTGTCAGCAAAAGGTAGAATGATTTAATCAGATGCCAGTCTGAGGCTAGAGGTCCAGGGAGCTACATAGAAAAGCGCAGATGTTGACACAGAGGCCCAGAGGGCCGAAATTCTGAAGGCAAGTTGTGTTGGGAAATTGCTTGTGGGGTCAGGAAACGTTCCAAATTTTTGCCAGTATTTCTTTGTAGGATTGCCGGTTTTGGCATCTAGTTGTACTCATATTATTACACTGCTATTTAATATTAAAACCCTCAGCTGCTACACTGGTTTTTCCAAGTTAGGTTTTTCCAGAGACATTTGGCCAAAAATAAGTGTGTTATTTTCTGTGTGTGTGCTAGCATTTCTTCCAATGTTTATTCTTCTGCAATGTTATTCTCTAATGTTGGTGGCCTCTATCTCTCCAAAAATTAAGTGGGGACTCCCTCCACTCACTTTTCTAAGTTTACATGCCAAAATATTTCCCAACACCCAATTGCAAAAATAGAAATTCATCTTAGCAAAATTAATTTAAATGGGGACATCACAAACCAAAAACATAATGTTGTACCCATTGTCACAAATTTTGAGGATGCCTTGGGCATAAATTTAGTTGTAGGTGGTAAGTATGATGTCGTGAATACATAACATATATGTCACAATTAACAAGCTTTTAAAGATGGTTGGTTTTCTTTTTCTTTTAAGGGAGATTGTTAATGAAGCTTTTCTTTTTCTTTTCAGATTTCTGAGAATGCCATGGGAGGAAATTTAAAATACAAGATTTTGTAAAGCATGACTTTGGTAACCAATTTGTTCACTTTGTTTGATACATGAAATGGCAGAGGGAGTGATTCAAAACAATAGTTGTACACACCATGGAAAAATTTGAGAATGATACGGTGTGTTGTAGGGAACATTTCTTCATGGAGATTGTTTGAATAGATGCATTGGTGAAGAAAATCACAACATAGGAACATGCAAAATTTTCGTAGTCATTTTATGGAGTACAAAGAATTTCTGTAGATTTGCACATTCTTGGTGAATGAAAAGAGAAGGAAAGTAGTGAAGCCTTTTAAAAGGATTGACACATGAGAATTTGTTCAGGGTGTTACATAATGACATATTTGGGGGACAAGTTTGGAATGGGAAGACAAGGTTTCCCATGGGAGAGGTTTACTTACTTTATCAAGAGGAAGATATTGAAAAATTTCGTGGTACAACTCAAAATTTACTAAATTTGGGAATTAAAAAACATAATATTGTACCCATTTTCACAAATTTTGAGGATGCCTTGAATGGAAATTTAGTTGTAGACTGTAAGTATGCTATTGAGAGTACATTGTGTTGAACAAAGTGTAACTAGGTTTGGTCTTCATAAATGTAATTTTGACATTTGTATTTATTCAAGAAAAGAGAAATTATTTTTATATTATTTGTCAATGAGTTTCTTTCTCATTGAAGTAGGTCAAGCACATGTTTAAGTAGTTCTAGGAAGTCAAAAGGTCAATGTATTTATGTAAGACCCTTAGAGGGCATGTTACACTATGTATAAAAATTGTATAAGGTCAAAGGAATACCTCCAAGCCAAGTGCAAGTCCTCTCCATGTAGCAACGTCCTCCAAAAGAAGCTAAATGATGAAAATAATGAAGAAATAGTCAAGTCGGCCTAAAGACATCATGTCGGCCTAATGTCGACCTAAAGGAGGGACATTCCTCTATATATGGAGGTTGTCCACTCCCTCTCAATGTCCAACAAGCATCTCTGAAATCAGCGAGGATAGAAGCCAAGAATAAGTGAAGGGAAAGAAAGTTTAAAGGGTCTCGAAAGTGCAACAAAGAAGGGAGAAGGTAAAGCGAAGATATAGGATTGTTTCTAGGGCTAGAAACAGTCACACATGTGAAGAAAAAGGAGGGTAAACCTGCGGTATAACAGTAGGTAGAGAAAAATCCAAGAATCATCATTGTTTGGGTGAGATATTAGTCCTACTAGGCCTCCCAAGTCAAGTGAAGAAGTCTCTCTCTCTCTCGAGCGAAGGTGAAAGGATCCTAATTTTCTAAGGGTAACATCCACACATGGAAAACCTAGGGCAACAGAACAATATTACAATCATACCTCAAGAAGGATCTCATTTGATCAACAAAAGAAGAAGTCTACTTGAGTAAAGGATAAAAGAAGAACATCTCTTCTAGAAGGATCACTAAAGGAAGGTCTATCTCTAGACAAGAAACAGAGAAGGAGGACGAAGTGATGGGGAGCAAAGTGTCGAAAGGAGGAAGTCTATGTGCCGAGAACAAAGTGCAGAATAGAGGAAGGACTTGACTTGTGCTTGGAGGACATCCTAGTCAAGGGTCTACAGTTTGCCATTGATTAAACAAAATCTTACCAGTGGGTTTTCCTCTCTAAGAGAGAGAAGTTTTTGCCCTGTCAGAGATCCAACATCTGTGTTCTTGTCTTTATGTTTTTTGTAGCAGTTTGATGAAACACACACACTAATAAGAAGAAGAAGATCAAGCTAAGATAATTGTAAAAGTGCTTCACAAATTGTTATCAAGTCAATAAGAATCCTAATATACATCATTTCCCTTGATTCTTCAACATGGTATTGGAGCTAAGGTGACACATCAAGGAAAGGGCATCTCAAGAACACTGATCAAGGAAAGACATCTACAAAAGTTGAATCATCTAGCCAAGAAGTCTCAATCACTTCAAGGACAAGAAGATTTATCATCTATCTTTCATCAAGGAAGACTACAAAGCAGGAAGAGCCTTACATAAAGGCACCTACAATAAGATCAAATCAAAGGAGTACCTACATCAAGCTACAAGCCATCAAGCACATTTCTTCATCAAGCAAGTCCACTTGGAGAAAGCAACTTGAAGAAAATCAAGATCTAAGGAAGGCAAGCCATCAAGTCTTCAAGGAGAAAGAAAGTCTACTACATCTCAAAATCTATCAAGTAAGTATATGTCCCCTTCTGAATATACATCAATGTCTTTTTGCAAGGAAAGCAATAAATTGGTAGGTACCAATAACTTTCTTGCATGGAAGAAGAGTATTGATTTACTTCTCAAGGAGAATGAAATCCTAGAACACATCAAATGGAATGTTACTATTCCTACTAAGGAACAAACTCAAACCTTATCCAAGTAAAATAAGGATGAGACAAGAGTTCAAAGGATTATAATAGAATCCATTAAAAACTATTTCATTCCTTATGTCTCCAAACTTGAAGCATCAAAATAAATCTATGATAAAATAGTAGAGATATTCTTGGTAAGCACAACTGGAAAAGTGATATCTCTTAGAAATGATTTGTACAAGATGAAGATATGAAAGGAAGGAATAGCTCCCTACTTCATGAAGATCTCTGAGATGGGGGATCAACTTCAAGATCTAGGGAAGTTGTGTCTAACAGAGAAATGACAACTGTAGTACTCAATGATCTACCTGAGGATTGGGGCAACACCACATGAAGCATATACGCAAAGAAGGAAGCCACTCCACTAAGTGAAATGTGATCTATATGCAAGATAGAGGAAACAAGACTTAAAGCAAAGGAAGATGTGGGATCAAAGGAGCAAGCATTTACTACCATGGCAAGGAGAAAGGGAATATTTGGAAAATTTGGTCCACGAAGAACAAACAACAAAGATATGTCCAAAATCCAATGCTATGGATTCCAAGAATATGGACACTACAAAAGGAATTGTCCTAAACTAAAGAAGGAAAACAACAATAAAAGAAAAAGGGAAGGACCTCACGTGACTCAAGAAATGAAAGAAGAAGACAAGAAGCAAAAGAAGGAAGATCCTCCTGATCTCTACTATGACTAAGTCTACGTATTTACCTAAGGTCTTCTTTCAAGGTTTTGAGTAGGATAGAAGCATGTAGGAATAGAATAAAATTGCATGGCTAGAAACATCCTCTAGAAGCATGATGTACATAGAGTTCAAAATACTCATGTAGAAGGAGCATTTATAATAGAACAAAATGCATGGTTACAAATATCTTCTAGAATATAGGAGCATGGTAGATATAGCTCAAGATATTCATGTAGAATGAGCATACCTAGAATAGGACCTCATCCACAATGAAAGAAAATTGATCATGATTAAGAATATTAGAATACCTCCATCATCAAAAGGAAATAAACATTTGCAGAGTAAGGGTCTTCAAGATCCTATGATGGAATCTTCAAAAGAAGATTCATAAACAAAATCAGATGTCTCATTGGGAATCTTATTCATGGGATTCAAGAAAAGGATGATATGTAGGCAAACTAAGATGAACCAAGAAGGGACACACCAAGGACAACGAAATGAAGCTAAGATGATCAAAGGAGAGTCAAGATGAGGTATGTATGCATCAAATTTTAGTCATGTTATCATTTGTATATTATTGAGTCATGGGAATAGTTCTATGACATGATCAAGTAGGAAAGAATCTCTTTCACCAATGACATGCTCGAAGGCATGTAATACAATGCAATGAAGGTCAACAAAAGAAATACTCACATGTTTAAGGGCTCCTAGGAAGTTAAAAGGTCAATGTATTTATGTAAGACCCTTAGAGTGCATGTTACACTATGTATAAAAATTGTATAAGGTCAAAGGAATACCTCCAAGCCAAGTGCAAGTCCTCTCCATGCAACAATGCCCTCCAAAAGATAAATGATGAAAATAATGAAGAAACAGTCAAGTCGGCCTAAAGACATCATGTCGGCCTAAAGGAGAGACAATCCTCTATATATAGAGGTTGTCCACTCCCTCTCAATTCCCAACAAGCATCTCTGAAAGCATCGAAGATAAAAGCCAAGAAGAAGTGAAGGGAATTTTTTTTTAAATGGTATCCAAAGTGTAGCGAAGAAGGGAGAAGGTAAAGCAAAGATATAGGACTGTTTCTAGGGCTAGAAACAATCACATGTGCAAAGAAAAAGGAGGATAAACTTGCGGTATAACAACAACTAGAGAACAGTCCAAGAATCATCATTGTTTGGGTGGGATATGATGCCTACTAGGCCTCCCAAGTCAAGCGAAGAAGTTTCTCTCTCTAGCAAAGGTGAAAGGACCCTAATTCTCTAAGGGTACCCTCCACACGTGGAAAATCTAGGGCAGAAGAACAATATTACAGTCATACCTCAAGAAGGATCTCGTTTGGTCAACAAAAGAAAAAGTCTACTTGAGTAAAGGATAGAAGAAGAATATCTCTTCTAGAAGGCTCACTCAAGGAAGGTCTATCTCTAGACAAGCAACAGAGAAGGAGGACGAAGTGCTGGGGAGAAAAGTGTCGGAAGGAGGAAGTCTATGTGCTCGGAACAAAGTGCATAATAGAGGAAGGACTTGACTTGTGCTTGGAGGACATCCTAGTGAAGGGTCTAAGTTTTGGCATTGATCAATAAGAAGCTTCAATAAGAGAATCTTACCAAAGGGTTTTTCTCTATAAGAGTGAGAGGTTTTGGCTCTGGAAGAGAGCCAACATCTGTGTTCTTGTCTTTATGTTTTTTGTAGCAGTTTGATGAAACACACACATGAATAATAAGAAGAAGATCAAGCTAAGACAATTGTAAAAGTGCTTCACAAATTGTTATCAAGTCAAGAAGAATCCTAATATACATAATTTCCCTTGATTCTTCAACACATTGCATATATGTTGAAGTTAACAAGCTTTTGAATATGGTGTCTTTCCTTTTTCTTTTAAACAAATTTTTTAATGAAGGTGTGATAAGATATAATTTTCTACTTGAGTGGTATTAATAATTGTGCATGAAGAAGTTATTCAATACATTTGTGGCACAATCTAGGATTTACTTGGTGCGAGAGAAAGTGCAACAAATATATAAAGTATGAAACATCATCAAAAATTTTGAGAATATATTGGGAGGGAATTTCCTTTGAGTTTATACATATGCTATTGAGAGAAAGTTAACAGATTTGATGCAATGCTTGTTCTAGTTAGAAAGTTTTTTGAAGATGGTGGATTAGTTCCTTGAACAAAGAGTAGTGATGAATGGTTTTGCATGGAAGTTTTCATTAATGAGGTCATGTGAGGAAATGGACAATTGAATACAATCACAACATAGTGAGAATCATGTTTTCTTTTTTAATTTTTGAGGACATTTTGGAAGAAGAGGTTTACAAATATAAGTTGTAGTTTACTAGGTAACACCTAAGACATATTGATAGATGGAGCTAGTGAATGAAAATCATATAAAATTTCAGAGTTGCATTGTTATAGGGAAATCAAAGAACTGAGATGATGTTTTGAAGTATGTTTTGGTGTATATACTTGATGCCAAAGAGAGTGATGCAAACAAAAAGTTGTAAATGTTATCACAAATTTTGAGAATGCCTTGGGAGGAAAGTTCCATTGAGTTTATGCATATGCTATTGAGAGAACGTTCTTATGTTGGATGCAATGCTTGTTCTAGTTAGCAGGTTTTGAAGATGGTGGATTAGTGTCTTGAAACAAGAGAAATGATGTAGGGTTTTGCATGGAAGGTTTCTTCAGGGAGGTCATGTGAATACATAGGTAGTTGAAGATGATGAGAGCATGGTTAGTTGCATGTTTTCTTATTCATTTTTGGAGGACTTTGTGGAAGAAGATGTTGATGAAGCTAAAGGCTAGTTCACCATGTGACAGATAAGACATATTGATACATGGAGGCAATGAATGAAAGTGATGGAAAATTTTAGAGTTGCCTAGATGTAGGGTAGTCGAAGTCATCAGATGATGTTTTGGAATATGTTGAGGTCCATTGTAATAGATTTATTGCTAGGTAGACAATGTTATATTCATTCAAGTTTGTGTGGTGATAGAGGTCGAGAGGAATTACAAACTTTGTTTATTTGCAGGTGGGCATGTATACGAGTGAAAAATAAGAGGTTTTGTAAAGCACACGAACTAGAAATATGCTTCATTCAACAAAGTAGGATAAAAGAAGACTATTACCCACCATGAGTGGGTGACCCCTATAATAGATATTTTCTCCTATTTTGTCTTCTGCCGACATCCAAAAACCCCTTGTATCCACCAGATAGTTTGATGTGCCACCATTCTCTGCCTCTTGAGCTAGCCATTATGTGCCCTCACCCATCTATTATGATTGTATAATTGAAGGTGGGCCTTCCAACCCCGAAGGCATGACTTTTCATTATGTAATTGAGTGTTTATTCTAGCTTTCCCTGGACATATTTGGACATGGATTAGTGGGGGAAACCAACATAAATAATGGGCTTGGATTGTACTCTTATACCTGTAACAACCCTAGTGAAAATTTCATGTAATAAAATTTAATAAAGGAAAAATAAAACCATGGGTAAGGGGCACGTATTCCAAGTTGAATGTTGGGCAAAGATATCCTAGTGGGAATCATTGGATGTGTGTTCTTGGCTTAGGAAATTGGCAAAGGCTAAGGAAAAGGCATTAAAAGGAAAAAAGGCATTTTGGTACGTTTATTTATGAAAATAAAGGAAATTAGGAGAAAAGTAAGGTGAAAGTTCATAGGCTACATGTGAGGAGGAAATGAAGGAAAATAATGGAAAATGAAGAAATTAGAGGCCTCATGCATAAAAAGTCTTTTGTGGACCAATTCATGGCTTTTGTCAGTTCAACCTTTTGTCAATTCAAGATTGGAGCTCTCTTATTATTCTCTCTCTCTCTCTCTCTCACTCTTGGTCACTTAAATTTTTCTTGGAGCACTCTAGTTTGGAGCAAAGGAAAGGAAAGGAAAAGCAAGCAAGGATCAAGAAAAGGAAAGTAGGACTCAAGCAACTTCAACATGAATACTTCTAGGTAACCTTTTGCATGGGTGATTTCCTAGCTAGTATGGACATGCATGTCGAGATATGGTTCTCTTGCTATCAGTGGCATGGTTTTGCCGATTTATGATAGTTGATTTCAGCCTAGCCTAGCCTCTTTCTGGATGCCATGGTATGTTGGGATGTTTATTTCAGTTTAGAAATTTGGAATTGTTGGATGGATTTTGGAATCCGGGGTGGAGGTGGTCTCAAAGATCATTCCCAAAGGCCTAGGAATCCCTTGATTAGTTTTGGCAAGATACACAATAAAGCCTGAGGGGGCAGTCTCGGTTTAGGGCCTAGTGATTCAAGTTTGGATTGCGGTAAAGCCAGAGAGACAAGGAGATGAAAAATTCATCAAGGATAGTAATGGATTTAGGATGACATTCCAAGTTTTGTTCGGTTGTGATCAGAGCATCAGTTTTGGTGTGATCACAGTTGGATGAGGTTGGAGGTGGTTTAACCTCTAGATTCCCTTGGTTGTTCTTGGATTGGTTTTTCTATGAGATCCCACATTCATGCTTGGAATATGGCACGGGGGTGACTGGCTGAAAGAGAGATTTGGTTCAACCATGTCTATGGTCGGGTGGTACGTGGAAGTCCCGAACCTAGTCAGATTTTCCTATGATTAATAAAAGCTAATTTCTCTTACTTTTGCATTGATTTATATGTGGATTTAATGGTTGTCATATCTTTGATATTTATATGGTTTTATGTTGGTTATAAGCATGGTTGAATGACTAGTTCATGTCATGGTTATTTCATATATTTACTTGTAATTGTTAAATGGATGGATGCAAGACCTAATTGATGATGTAGTAGTTCAATGGAGAAGGAGGTGATTTTTTTGGTAATGTTCCATAAGTTGTTTCAGTCATTTATGCTTTGTCTTGTATCCTAGACCTGTAGGTTGCATTGATGCCAAGTGTTTAACAAAATGTCAGTCCCGGTTGGGGATGCTCAAGCCTAGTCTTGAGGGTGATTTTGATTGATTAGCATTGTTATCATGTTTTTAATGAATTCTGGAAGTTACAACAAGTTATGGGCAGATGCCAAGATTCTGGGCTAGAAAAGTGGCTTAAATCCCAGGGCCACTGGCATAGAAATAATACTTTTGTTCCAGAGTCGCTGGGAGGCAGGCTTGTGAGAGCGACTTTGGGTTGTTGGCTGCTCCCTCGCCCATAGCATGAGAGTGACAATGGCCTAAGAGTTGCAGAATAGCAGTGGGATCCAGGGAGAGATTGTTTGAGTGGTTGACTTGTCTCCTGAGGGTTTTGTTGATGATATTGGATGACTGTATGTGATGTTTTTTCGATTCCACTTCCTTAAGGTGACATAGGAGGTTGAATCTGATTGTAGTAGCATCTCTCCTCACGTTTACCCCAGTTGGCATGGTTATTTCGGGTAGACCTGGGAGGGGGTGTTACATATTGGTATCAGAGCAGGGTTTCGCTCCCTTTGGGTCATATTTGGTGCTACAAATATGGGTGAATGCATTGGTCATGCATGCATGTCAGTTGCATGTGTGACTCTTACACTTGTATTCCATGTGCTTGTTGCAATGCATCATATTGATCATGGTATTAATAAGGTTATCATGAGGAACTGGATGTCGATTTTGTGGAATGCTGTTATGAATAAATATATAGGAAATATTGTAAAATAATGTAAATGATAATAACCATAAATAATTAATAGTTAATTAGTAATTAGGCTAAAGAGTCATGTATAAATGAGACATGACTCTCCATGAAGAGACATTTGCTTGATATATAAGCAAACCTCTCGTTCTCATTGTAAATCATTCTTATTCACAAATTTAATATATAATATTTGTATCCTCATGGATATCTTTATATTCCAAATCTTTTGGAGTAATTAATCTGTAGAAGGAACTTTATTCGCTTCATTTGGTATCGGAGCAGTTTGATTCTTTGGTTGCTTCACCGCTACATAGAGCTTGCTCTCTGATCTAGGTCTTTGACCATCGAAATTTCTCAACTTCGTTGTCGTTCAAGCGTTTCGCTATAGTTGGAGTTTCTCCATTTTCGTCAAGCCCTTGGCCACTTATATATATATATATATATATATATATATATATATATATATATATATATATATATATATATATATATATATATATATATATATAACTTAAGAAAAAACAAAACCAAAAATAATCATAAAAGTTATATATTAAAAAAATATATATATAGATATATATATATATATATATATATATATATATATATATATATACGCATTACCTGTCCCAGCGTAAGAAACATTAGTCGTCGCCGCCTTTCAACCGCCTCATCCTTTTCGAGTTCTGTAGCCGCCAACCTAAGGTCGCAATAACTGACTACCACCTGCCTGCAAGCTACAAGGATCTCGACCAACCGTCTTTCAGTTCTCCATGCCCGCTATTCCACAAACATCCGTCCAAACTCGAGTGGTCGTCTTTCCGCTGCCCTGTTCACCACTCTTGACAGATTTGCGTCGTGGCCACTCCCTTCCTCCCTCTAAACAGACCACTGAAACCTCCTTCGACAGGTCGCATCAAACCGTCACCACCTATTCAACTGTCGTTTCAAAAAACAAGTCATCAAAGCCATTATTCGTACAACGCTTGTAATCAATAAACAGTATGTTCATACAATTGGTTTATATAAACTAACAGTGCACTGTACCAACTGTACTATAATATCATTCATTATACAATTGAATCGCTTCATTTGGTACTTGTATAATCACACCCTTTCATAACAACTTTTGTGCTTTTAAAGGGGTAACTAAAACAAGGATAAGTCCTTGGTATTAAAGTTATTGTTTTTAATAGAGTATAAAAAGGGTCATGCAAAGATCTTAAATGATAGTATAAATGGAGTACATTCAAAGTTACATTGAAGGTAGTCGGAATTACTAAAAGATAAATGGTATTGTTTTAAAAAGAGGCCTTATCAAATAAAAATATATTAAAAAGTGGGAAATTTATAAAGAGAATAAAAGAAAAGATTATAAATTAAAAAAATATAAAGATAAGATTAAAAAAAAAGAGCAGAATATTCGAGAAATATATATAGAAAAAAGCTAGTTATTTGAAAAAAAGTGATTTAAAAAGTATTTAATATTCAAGAAGCAAAAATGGAGTCTAATACAGAAATGAAGGCCAAAAGATTCCCAGAAACCTTACCCAGAGACGGTAAAGCGCTATTTAACATTAAAGGAAATCTCGCAGGAAAAGATATTATTTCTATTTCTCTGGCAGAAGATGCAAATTATATAACACCTAAAATCGCAAACCAACTAGTGATCCTGGAGTCAAATATAACTGAAAAATTAGACTTTTTTGGCAATAAAAAATATGACATAGCCAATTTACAGTTAAACATTGAAGATTATACATTTGTATCGCAATTCTCAGTTCACACCCTATGGAACAATCAAGGTGACATTATTTTGGGATCACCCTGGATGGAAATGGTAGGATCTGTCATCTTAAATACGAAGAAAATGTTTTTAACATTTTCTTACAAGAAGAAGAAAATAACACTCCAAGATGTTACACTGAAACCAAATTCAGTAATGCCAAAAGATATATTAGATATTTCAAAAGTAATTTCTCAAGAAGGTAAAAAAGTATTACAAACTATGCAAATTGAAATAGAAAAAATCAATGTTGACAAAAATGAAGAAGTTTCTCAATTTAAAAACCATAGAGAAAAATTACTGACTCAAATTAAGAAACTTAAGAAGGATAAGAAGTCATTAGAAAACAAGGTACAACAACTTATCGAGAAGGAAGCATCAACTGTAGGAATTCAAGTTGACGACAAAACAATAGATACTGATCCAGTGAAAGTCACAACTCAGGAAGAAGACAAGCAAGTTGAAGCAAAGACATGCTTGGATGTTGCAGTTCAGATGATAAACACCCCAAGTGAAGGTTTGGTAGTGAACTCAACAACATCATCCCTTGAAGTAAATCAAAAAATTTCCACACACTTAATAAGGGAATGTCAAACCAAAAAAGTTCCCTATCAACATCCGAATCATGAGAGTAGACAAATCAACCAAGCTACATATCGGGACCATTCAGACCAGAAACAACAAATTGATGTTCTAGAGAATAATGACGTAACATCAATCTCGTCTTATGCTAACAAGTCGTTACAAAATTCTAGTGATCAGAATACTACACAGAAGATTAATCTAGGATGGTCTGATCCCTTCTTAGTGCGACAATTTTGTTTGTCACTTAGAAGATCATATCATCTTGTATCGACAAAGATGATTGTTCCAAGAGAGAAAGACGTTCAAAGCCGAAAAAGAGATCAAGCCTTTTTCATCGACAAGCTTTGAGGACACAGCTTTTTGAGGAGGAAGGCAATGTTATGAATAAATATATAGGAAATAATGTAAAATAATGTAAATGATAATAACCATAAATAATTAATAGTTAATTAGTAATTAGGCTGAAGAGTCATGTCTAAATGAGACATGACTCTCCATGAAGAGACACTTGATATATAAGCAAACCTCTCGTTCTCATTGTAAATCATTCTTATTCACACATTTAATATATAATATTTGTATCCTCATGGATATCTTTATATTCCAAGTGTTTTGGAGTAATTAATCTGTAAAAGGAACTTTGTTCGCTTCAAATGCATCGTCATGAATATATGACTGATTATACAATTATATGCAGCTTCATTACATCCTTGTACATTGGGTTGCATTCTTGGTTATTTTATTACATGCATCAATCTTGTAGGTTGATTACAAGAGTTGATCACTTATGCTTGACTACATGCGGTTATGCATATGTGTAGTTTATTAGGCATTGCTTATGCAGGTGGATAGTTTCATGAGGAAATGTGTATACTGGAGTAATGGTTGTTGTCATGCATGAGGTCATAGCATGCATTGTTGATATGGCCTTGCATTGATGACTGGACCTTAGTTAGTATGATGGTTATGCGTTGATGCACTTATTGATATATGTCTATATGTTATTATGGTTATGTTGTACATACATCACGTTGATTTGATGATCTTGCAGACAAGATATCCTCCCCAAGTTATGCTAAGGTATGTTGATTTATGGTGATTTGGTTTAGCTCACATAGTAGGCCTTAAAGGAAAGAGATCAGATGGTTAGCAAGGTGGTAGACTACATAGAATCTCCCTATGCATTAGATGGGCAGCGTGGTATGGGACACTCTTCTGACTTGGCAGACACATTGTGAAGCCTAAACGGAGAAATAAGGAGTTGCAAAGTATACAATGACAAATTCATGTAGACACAAGAAAAACAAGCAGAGGTGAATGTGATATTACTTCATAGTTTGTCAGATTTGCAGCGACAGGGACCTCTTCGGATCAGCCATGGACATGAGGAAAAAACTAATGGGGCATATGGTAGCATGTCTCATAGTATACATAGGTCAGATAGATCTAACACTATCAGAGATGGCAGGATGTTGGACACTCCGGATAGGAGGGGTGACAGACACATGTATTACTCTAGTTCTGGTTCTGATAGACATCATGATCATCATCATTATCATCTGTACAGGAGGAATGATAAGGGATACTTGTCAGATGAGTTCAAGAAGGAAAAACCACCTAACTTTTATGGAGAGATGAATAAATCGCAAGATGTGGAGGCTTGGTTGCTTGGCATGAGGAAATTCTTTAGATTGCATGATTACTCAGAAAACATGAAAGCAAGGATAACCCTTTTCAGTCTCAAAGGTAAAGCGAATATTTGGTGGGAAGATGTGAAGAATGTCAAGGACATACATGAGGATGATTTGACTTGGCATGTGTTTGAAAGGCTCTTCAAGAAGAAGTACTTGTCTGAGAGGTATTATGATGACAGAGCTAAGGAGTTTTATGAGTTGCGGATGGGTTCTATGATAGATGAGGAGTATACTAGCAGATTTTTGGAGCTGTTGAGATATGTGCCTTACCTTAGAGAGGAGAAGGCCAAGGTTCAAAGATTCATCAGTGGATTTCCAATTGCATATAGATACTGGATTGAGTTCGATGAGCCTAGATCGTTGGAGGAGGCCATCTGAAAGTTGAAGCATTGTTATGAGTAGTCGAAGCACAAAGTTGAGCTGAAACATGACTTGAAGAGAAACAACAAAGCTAAAGGAAAATGGCCACCAAAGCGAGGAAGACCTCAAGATGCAAGTGAGAAATATAATGCAGTTCCTTACAAGAATTTCAATACAGTTGAGAAGGGATATGGAGAGAAGCAAGCTAGAGGCGGTGGTAGGGAACCATTATAGTGTTGGATATGTGGTAAGGATCATCGTAAGAGGGGTTGTCCGCAGTATCAGAGTGGTGGTAGACCCCAGATATATGGTTCTCAGGAGGCGCATATGGTTGGTGATGTTGGTCATAAAATTCCTTGGATCTATGCAACTGTGGGCAACAGGTAGGCAGATCATCAAACATCGATCATTAAGATGGACAGTAAGCTTTTTGATCAAGCTGTTTCTATTTTGATTGATCCTGGATCTAACTATAATTATATTAATCCTAAACAGGTGGATATGTGTGGTTTGAGAAAAGAAGTGCATGTAGAATCTTGGTTGGTACAGTTGGCTACAGGTACAAAAAAGCAAGTTCACCATTGGGTAAGAGCTTGTGCATTTGAGTTAAATGGTATGCCTACAACAATGCATTTGAATGTATTGCCATTGGGTTTGTATAATATGATTTTGAGTATGGATTGGCTATACCTTCACATAAGCAAAGTGGATTGCTTGAACAAGGACATTGAGTGTGTGGATGATAGTGGGAAAAATACGACCTTATAGGGAAAGAAGAATCCTACATCAGTGAGGATGGTTACCGCTATGCAGGATAAGCGTAGCTGTAGAAAATGTTGTGTGATGTTTGCAGTACACATTTCCAGTGACAAGGATAAGGAGGTTAAGGATGCCGATGTGTTGAGAAAATACCCAGTTTTGCAGCAATTTCAGGATGTATTCCCTGAGGACATTACATATTTTCCACCTCACAGGGAGGTAGGATTTTCTATTGAGTTAGTGTCAGGGGAAACTCCATCATCGAAAGAAAATTACAAGATGAGCACACCTAAGTTGGTAGAGTTGAAGTTGTAGTTAAAGGAAATGTTGGACAAAGGATACATCAAACCCAATGTATCACCTTGGGGTGCACCAATGTTGTTCGTAAAGAAGAAAGATGGTACTCTTAGATTGTACATTGGCTACAAGTAGCTAAATAAGGTAACGATCAAGAAAATGTACCCTTTGCCGAGAATTGATGATTTTTTTGGTCAACTAAAGGGAGCAGCAGTGTTCTCTAAGATCGACTTAAGATCGAGATACCATCAGGTACGCATCAAGGAAGAGGATATCTTCAAGACTGTGTTCAAGACCACATATGAGAATTATGATTTTGTTGTTGTTCCATTCGGTTTGACTAATGCTCTAGCTACATTCATGTGTTTGATGAATAGTGTGTTGCGTCCTTATTTGGACAAGTTTGTTATTGTATTCATTGATGACACACTGGTATATTCTAAGAATGAGGAAGAACATGCTGAACATTTAACAACAGTTTTGAGATTTCTAAGAGAGAATTAGTTGTATGCTAAGCTTAGCAAGTGCAACTTCTTTCAAACTAAGGTACACTACTTGGGACATGTTGTCTCCAAGGAAGGCATAGCAGTAGATCCAGAAAGGATAAGGGCCATCATGGAATGGGAAAATCCTAAGAATATAGATGAGGTGAGATCATTCATGGGATTGGCAGGTTACTACAGGAGGTTCATCAGAAACTTCTCACGCATTGCATATCCTATCACATCATTACAGCGAAAAGGTAAGAAATTTGAATGGATAGAAGAATGTGAGGCTAGTTTTGAGCAATTGTTGACACATGCACCAGTGCTAAAGATAGCGGATCCAGACAAGGATTTTGTAGTGTGTATAGATGCTTGCAAGAGGGGACTTGGTGGAGTTCCCATGCAAGAAGGACAGGTAGTGTGTTATGAGTCACAAAAATTGAATGAGCACGAGTAGAACTATCCAACGCATGATCTTGAGCTAGCAACGATTATACATACATTAAAGATGTGGAGACATTATCTTTTGGGTAGGAGGTTTACATTGATGAGCGATCACAGTGGGTTGAGGCATTTGTTTGATAAACCGAAGCCAAATGCCAGGCAAGCTAGATGGTTGGCTACCCTTAGTTAGTTTGACTTCGATATTAGATACATCAAAGGGAAGGAGAACCGAGTTGTAGATGCTCTTAGTAGGAAGGTACATGTAAATCATATAGTAGCTATAAGCTTCTATGGAACAGAGTTATAGGATAAGATATTGTAGGTCAGACAACAGGATGACAAATACATGGAGATTATGCACAGGTTACAGTAGAGTACAGGCACATGTGCAAGTTTAGGTACAAGTATAGGGGATCCGGATGCAGACTATCGTCTCACGGAAGATGGCTTGATGAGGTTTCGAGACAAGATTTATGTGACAAATTGCAGTGATCTCAACAATATTATCTTGAGGGAGTTTCATGTGAAATCGTATTTGGGTCATCCAGGATATCAGAAGACATTGCCTGCGATGAAGAAGTTTTACTATTGGCTGAATCTGGAGAAGGAAGTGGTAAAGTTCGTGGCTAGATTTTAGTCTGTCAGCAGTTGAAGGCAGGATGCAAGCATCTAGGTGGTGTACTACAACCTATAGCGGTTCTAGAATGGAAATGGGAAGTCATTTCCATGGATTTCATCATAGCTCTTCCGAGGACAGTGAGGCAGCATGATTCTATTATGGTCATCGTTGACAAGTTGCGCAAGGTAGCTAATTTCATTCCAGTAAAGACGACATATTCAACCAGTGAGGTAGCATAGGTGTTCATCAGAAAGATAGTGAGACTACATGGTGTTCCAAAGAAGATTGTGCTGGACAAGAATGAAAAGTTCACTTCCAAGTTTTGGAAGGAGCTATTTGTGGGTTTGGGTGTAGAGTTGGCCTTCAGTACAACTTATCATTTGTAGACAGATGGTCAAACAGAGAGGGTCAATAGGATTTTGGAATATATGCTAACGATGTACGTGATGCACCAGCAGAGGAAATGGGAGGAGTATCTTCCATTGGTTGAGTTCACATACAATAATGGTTATTATGAGTCCTTGAGGATGAGTCCTTTCGAAGCATTGTATGGACGAAGTTGTAACACTCATATTAGCTAGAGTGATCCAGTGAACAAGGTACTTATTGGGCTAGACACGTTGACAGACATGGAGTAGGAAATACAAATTATAAAGAAGAATCTAAAGGTAGCATGGGATAGATAGAAGAGCAAAGATTTTTAGGTTGGGGAGCATGTGTATTTGTGCATCAATCCCAAGAAAAGCTCTTTGAGAATTGGTTCATGCGCAAAGTTGGCACCATGGTATTGCGGTCCTTTTGAGATCCTTGAGAGGATTGGACTAGTGGCATATCAACTTGCACTACCTCCAACAGTGAAAGTCCATGATGTTTTCCATATTTCATTGTTTAAGAAGTACATAAAGGATGTTGATCATGTTATTTATTGTTCTGTATTGCAGGTGGAGAAAGAAGGAGAATTCCAACCAGAGCCTCAGTGCATATTGTAGTGGAAGCATCTCATGCTCAGGAACAAAGACATAGAGCAAGTTAAAGTGTATTTGAAGCACTTTGGGCCTGAAGAAACTACATGGGAGATGACCGATTAGATGCGGGCACTATATCCTTCATTGTTTTCCGGTTGAGGCAAAACAATTTTGGTTTGATGTTGGTTTATGTTTGGCATATGTTTTGCTGATGTTTTGATATTTGTATATGTATATGTATATGGATGTAAATACCACCATGAGCTAAGTTATAAAGCTCCAATAAGTGGTATGGGTGTCATTTTATTATGGTTGTTATATTGTCATGATGTTTTGCTTTTGAGCAGGTTCTTCATTGTAAATACTGCAACGAGCTAAGTTATAAAGCTCCATAGGTAGTATGTTTGCTTTTCAGCGTTTTTGCTGAGGTCTTGGTGTGGTTTAACACCAAGGATGGTGTTCCCCAAGGGGGAGGGTTTTGTAATAGCCTTGGTGAAAATTTCATGTAATAAAAGTTAATAAAGGAAAAATAAGACCACGGGTAAGGGACACGTATTCCAAGCTGAATGTTGGGCAAAGATATCCTATTGGGAATCATAGGATTTGTGTTCTTGGCTAAGGAAATTGGAAAAGGCTAAGGCAAAGGCATTAAAAGGAAAAAAGGCATTTTGGCACATTTATTTATGAAAATAAAGGAAATTAGGAGAAAAGTAAGGTGAAAGGTCACAAGTTGCATGTGAGGAGGAAATGAAGAAAAATAATGGAAATTGAAGAAATTAGAGGCCTCATGCATAAAAGGGCTTTTGAGGACCAGTTTGGAGCTCTCTCATTATTCTCTCTCTCTCTCTCTCACTCTTGGTCACTTAATTTTTTCCTGGAGCACTCTAGTTTGGAGAAAAGGAAAGTGAAATCAAGGAAAGGAAAGGAAAAACAAGCAAGGATCTATTGAAGAATCAAGGGAAATTAGGTGTAGTGCGATTATTCTTAAGGGAATCTGTCAAGGGTGCGGACACGACTGACCTTCCTAGAAGTCTAAGACATTCTAATGACAAACAAGACAAAATGGAATGATCTTTCTCTAAATACACCTTTTACAACATGAAAACTACAAGTGTTTAGGCTTACCTTATTCCAAAACGCTGTTGTTGAAGTCCGTTCTTGACGATCCGGATGAGCTCCTCCTTCAAGTCAATTCCTGCAACCACAAACAATCAAACAATTACCAAGCACTTGCATTTCATATAATAAAACATATATTCAACATGCAGACCAAGGAACACATGAAATAACTCATTAACACAAGCTATTGAGAAAAATAAACCAGTTTGTATTAATAACGAAACAAAGAAACTCTTACAACCTGGCCTTGGTGTTGTGCAAGTTCCTCCCAGGGTCCATCAAGGGTTTTCCTCTACTTTGACAAAGCTCACCCTCTCCCAAGTAGAATCAAGTGAAGACAATCTCTCCTCACAAAGGCTCTAATGGAAGACCTAAATCCTGCAGCATTTACCCAAAGAAAATGTATAGCTCCAACCTCCTCTCCTTCTGGCTCAATGCCTTTATTTATAGTGCTGTAAAGAGGTTATTCAGGTCCACTATCAATGGGATCATCCCCCTCTATGGGTGGGATAGCTCCCTTATTGATGGGATAAGTTCCCCCTTAATAGAGATACATGAACCAACTGGAGGCGCATCCATTTCATCAAACCGACCTCTAGAATGTTCTAGAAGTAACCACAAGTAACTTTTTCAAGATAAAACTCGCGCATTTTGCCTTTTACAGAGGGACGCACCTGTCCCTTAACATACAGAGCGTCCATGGACGCAGATTTTGTGAACATGGTCAGCGTCCCCGCAGGTAAGGCTAGAGAGAACCTGCGACCCCAGAGATAAACATAGTTTTTACAAGACTTTCTCTCTTCTTTGAGTTTGAGATGGATAACAGAGGCATGAGACTTGCCTAAGAGGGTAGCATGACTGTTGATTTGAGCCATACTAACTGTAAGTAGTCAAGGTGACATTTTTTAGTGTAACAGATTGCCCCCTAAAGTGCGAAGCCTGGAATAGAATAGGGTTTTGTAATTCTAGGAAGGGTGAAGCGCTTTATCATTTCAAGGATTGCCTTGTGGATGGCCTGGTTGGAACCTGCAATTTTCAACACAAAATACATGGATAAGATTATATCATCACTGAGGTAGGCATTCCCATACTCAGATTCAAAACTTTAACTAATGGACTAACTATTCTGATACAGGAATGATCTTGCAGTACATCATTTTTATAGACTTTTGTAGACACAGTATGGACGCAGCCATCTGTTTATGATTAGTCTACATAGATAATGAATACAAAACTCCTCGCAGCCTGGATGGTAGAAACTAGATCCAGGGTCTTCACTTCTACTTCCCGAATTGGTACGATTCTAGCCATGTGATTAAATGATTCGATGTCGAACATGGTAGAAACCACTTGATTACCAGTCAATGATGTAAACTGTTAACAAGCGTGAGAGAAACCACCAGTAATGTCAATGGTTCTCAAAGTACCAAGCACAACCCGTGAAATGTGAATAGATGTTTTGATGTCGAACACTTCACGGAATCCTCTGATCGAAAGTCAATGATGTAAACTGACGTCAAAGGCGAGAAACCTGCCATTGATGCATGCAGACTTCAAGGTACTGTCGATTCCTAAGTCATCTTTCTAGATAATGTGTCGATGTCGATAGAAAGCGACCCGTTGCAGGCAAGCCCGCAACACGAAATCATTGTTCAAGTTGAAGAAATGTTGCTGTAAGGACTGACTCAGGGATGGTCAAATGGATGACAAGTATTTTGCAGATGAAAGTTTTTGCTTGCAGACCTCTTGAACACATAACGACACAACAGATGGCTTGGTGACGAATAACTCAAAGTTAACCCCTGGAACCCGGTTAAAGACTTTCAAAGTGATTTGGTCAACTGTGAGGTAAAAGATTTCCCAACCCAGGTGAATGAAAAGTGTCGTGTTCAAGAGCGGTAATAAAGTTTCTTCTGAGACAAAAGGTGACAAATAGGTTCATTCTTCTCTTTTTTCCCCCACCATTTCTGGCAAGTACCTCTTTATTTTTAACAAGCTTGAGGAGGATAACATATGCTTGATTATAAGCTCATCCTTCGGACGAGTCCAACCTAGTTTAAATTCGAACCCTAGGAAGGAGTGGTTCGTTCCTGTTTGTAATTGAACAGGTCCTCTACTGTAAAAGTTTAACGAGCCCAGTATAGGAGAAACTCGGCGTTTTTCAATTTTAGAGAGTCTGAAAAAACTAAAGGAGACTCCACGTTGAACTTTTTCGTATATTTGTGTCCCTCAAGCCCGAAAAAGTATAAAATAATACCTGGGGGAACCGCTTGATCTTGCGACCAAGGAGTACTTTCATAATAGTGTCGTTAACCTGAAAAGTAAAAAGCGATCAAGGACACGTCGTTTTATTTCCTTATCGAGTTTGAAACGACAAAAACCCGGCAATCTTTTCCTGATTTTGCGGTCAGAAAAGAGCTAAAAGGGGACCGTCTTTTAATTCCGTTTTAACGAGTGAAAAAGAAACACTCGGCGATCTTTTCATGTTTTAGGAGTCAGAAAAGGGCTTAAAAGATGACTCTGATATTTTGTTTGTGAAAAATTACAATTTCCCTCGAAATCCCTTTGTCCTGCACAAAAGCGACACATTACTCATACCTGTTTAAAATAGGCAAAAATACATTCAAAAACATCTTTTCATGGTAAAAAATGAACTAATTCATCCAAAAAACCTATAAAAAGACCTTTTACCATGTCATTTTTACCGTTTCACTGTTGAGGTTGAAAAAGGAGCTTTTGACAAGAAACTTCCCGTGGTCGCTGCGGAAAATCTGACCGTCGGAATCGAACGCCGTCTCATCCAGGTATTTTACACATCCTACTCTGCATTTCTATCCGTTTAGAATCAATTTTTAGGTTTTAGTTTCATTTTTTGGGGGGGTTTTGGTTTTGGAATGCGCCTCTCGGCGGACGCAGGTGCCCTTCGGGTGACCTGCGTCCCCCGACTTTTTCTCATACGGGAAAACGGTCGGAAGACGCAGCCCGCCTTCAGGCCAGCTGCGTCCGGGCGCCCTGTGCTACAAAGCCGGGGTGCGTCCTCCGAGAAACGCGCATTTCAAAACCCCAACTCTCTCAAAAAACCACCAAAAATTCCCAAATTAATTTCTAATTGCTATTTTTGATATGCAGGGCATTAATCATGTTAGACTGGAGAGAAAGAGAGCATGTAGAGGAAGATGAAGCTGCAATAAATCATCAACCTTCCCTGGATGCCCTAAGAGCATGCGGATTATACAAATATTGGACCATACCGGGCATGAGGGGCCAGGTAAGATTTTTGGAATGGCTGGTTGAGCGATGGAACGTACAAGAACAATGCTTTTACATAGGAGGGCACCAGCTCGAGATAGAGCCCTCGGATGTATACTTTCTCACTGGCTTGCCAAACAGAGGTGAGCAACTCAGTCTTGCGGGGACTAGGCCGGGTGGCCAATCCCTTGATAGTCTCCGCGAGAATTGGTGCACACCTGGGGCTCACCATTCAAAAGGCATAGAGATAAAACACATCACTCTGCCGGAACTCAAAGTCATAGCGTTCACGGTTACCAGAATTTGCGGCGCGGCCGCTTTACACATTGCTTCCGGATCCCAAATGCGGATGGCAATTGACTGTTACCAAGGCACCATTTTCAACTGGTGTGAAGCTGTGTCGGCTCATATGAAGAGCCAACTGACCAAGGCAAAGAACGGACGACTAAAGACTTTTGGATATGGGCCTATAGTCGTGAGCTTTGCCTTGGAGAGAATTCCAATGCTGATCCCTCAGCAACTCACTGTTGATATCTTGGGTCCTCAGCAGCCAAAGCTGATACGATGGGTTGCGGTGATGGCCCGGCATCCTGACGAGGGCGCGACAGTAGTTCGATTCTCAGATAGTTATTTTGACTGGTTAGAGGGCCAGCTTTTTGTGATACAGGACTTTCCGTATGCCGGAATGGATTTCAGAGGTGATCCGGACATGGTTCTTCCACAGGGAGAACAATGGGACGACAGAGGTACTTTTTATTTTCACAAGTTTTCTAGTTATGTATTTTTTGTATTTTTTATATATATCGTCTCAAAACTAATAGTAAATCTTTCAAAATGCAGATGTTGGTCCACAGCGTCCAGCCAACCTCCGGCCTTATGATAGACTACATCCAGCTGCACCGGTACCGGCCCCACAGGATGCGACAGCAGAAGTACTAGCTGAGTTGGAGCATGATCTAGAGCGTCTCACGGCAGATATACCTGAGACTACTATGGACGACATTCCTATCAGGCTTCAGCGCTTCGTAGTCGCGGTCCCTGGACCGTTTAGGAGATTTTTGCGTAAGGTAGCCCGCGCAGTGGTGTCGTACAGAGAGCACCACCAGTGATTGACTAGTCACTTTTGTAGTCACATGTGACATTTTTGACTTTTTGTACTATCATTTTGCCGATCATAAGGTGTTTTAAACCTATGATCGAAGACGATGTATATATTTTTTGACACACTTCTATCTATATATATCACTATTACCGGCTTATCTTGTTTAACATATGTGATGAAATGTTTTTAAATTTACTTGCATGATTATCGTAAATGTCTGTCCAACATTCGAGAAGCAATTGCATCTGCTAATGTATTCAAAGACCTTGGAATATGTTGATATTCAATGTAATCAAATTCACGTTCCAAGAGACGCACTCTCAAAAACAACCTTAATAACACAGGATTTCTAATGGCATAAACTCTATTAAGCTGTAATACAACAAGTTCAGAATCTAACCTCACTATCAAACGTCGAATTCCAAATGAAATAGATTCGGATAATAATTCAACCACTGCACTGTATTCTGCAATGTTATTCGTTGTTTGACCGAGGCTTACCCCATGCATAGAAACTAACTCGTCAGAGGGCGAATAGATAACCCAAGCTGCGGAAGAGATATTCCGTGTACTACGACAAGCACCATCAGCAAATCCAATGTATGTTTGGAGAGGCGTCGACATCTACAATATCAAGAGTAAAACCAAGATAAGCCAGAATAATGACGAAAAACCACACTTGCTAAGCTAAGCACACTGACTAAACTAACACACTTGCTAGCTAGAAAGAAAATCTAACCTATCTAAAAATTTCTCCATACCCATCATTTTAAGCATAATACCTCTTTAGGTAAAGTCCATTTCTGGGTTTACCCAAAGAGTCCCCATCAAAATCAACTAACTCATAAGCCCCTTTTGCTAGCTTTCGCTTTACAATGTAGGGCCCATGCCACATGGGAACGAATTTTCCGGCACCTAGCTTATCGTTAGCTTGATCATATAATAGTACTAGGTCTCCTTCCGAAAAACTTCGAGGGGTTACATTTTTATCGTACTGAGCTTTCATTCGTTTCGCGTGAGTCTCGATAGCTAAAGTAGCGTCACGTCGAGTCTCATCTAATTTAGCCAAGTATAATAACCGTTTCTCCTCTTCGGAAGTAGCTGGAAGTAATTCGACAGCCATTTGAAGTGATGGGATTTCGCATTCAATAGGTAACACAGCTTCTAAGCCATAAACTAGCTGGAAAGGGGTGAAACCTGTTGAATTTTTCACTGAAGTTCGATATGCCCATAGCGCCGAAAATAACATGTTATGCCAATTCGTTCGATGGATACCAATGATCCGTCGAATCATGATGACTAGAACTTTGTTGATTGACTCAACCAAACCGTTGGCTTGCGGATAATAAGGAGTAGAGCTATCGTGGCGCAAACCAAGCTGGCTTGTAAGCTCAGTCATCATGACGTTTCGAAAATGGCTCCCATGGTCAGTAATGATTGCTTGTGGGACACCAAACCTAGTTATGATATGATTGAATACGAAAACTGCAGCTGTCTTGCCGCTTGCGTCGAATGTAGGCATCGCCTCGGCCCATTTTGTAAAATAATCAACCGCGAGGATGATATACGCATGCCCCCCGGCCGAGTGAGGGTTACAAGTAATAAAGTCAATGCCCCATTTGGCGAATGGACCAGCGGCAATTATAGGGTGGAGAGGAGCAGGTGGAGCGCGCATCTTTCGATCAAACACTTGACAGTTGTGGCATGTTCTGACAGCAAGGATACAATCTTTAAACATAGACGGCCAGAAATAGCCAGCGCGCAACACCTTCTGAGCTGTGGCATACCCAGACATATGACCGCCACATGCTCCAGAGTGACAATCATTCAAAACTCTCTCAGCCTCTTCGTGAGTTAAACAACGTCGAAAAACTAAGTCTGCCCCCCGGCGATAAAGTGTATCTCCAATAATTCTGTATTGCTGGGATCGAAACCGAATTTTTCGACGGTCTTCCTTGGAAGCTTCAGGCCGAAAGGTTTGGGTTTGGAGATAGATGATTATATCCCCATACCACGGATCTAAAGTGCTAATAAGAAACAAAGATTCGTCCGCAATGGACTCCTCTGCCACAGTCTCTGTGTCAGCACTCGGGAAATCACACATCAATTCCGCAAAAACTAAAGATTTCTTAGACTTGGACTTCTCGAACTCCAAGTCGAACTCTTGCAGGATAACAATCCATTTAGAGTACTTGCCCCCTAGCAGTTGTTTTGTCAAAATATAAATCATAGGGTTGCAATCCGAAATAACTGTAGTCTTGCGGAGAAGAATGTAGTGACGAAAACGCTGGACAGCTTGAACGGCTGCCAGGGCCAATTTCTCCACATGCGAATATTTTAACTCAGTGGGATTTAAGGTTCTACTAAGATAATATATCACATGCTCTGCTTTGAATTCATCTTCTTGAACTAACACCATTCCAATGGTGGAATGCGAAGCTGCGAGGTATAAGAAGTAGTCCTGGTTGTAGTTGGGAGGATGCAATAACGGTGCATGGGTCAACGCGTGTTTCAGTGCATCAAAAGATTGTTGGGCAATCTCGTCCCAAAAGAATTGTGCGTTCTGTTTCAACAACCGTGTAAAACCTTTAGTGACCTCGGCGTAGTTTGGGATGAATCGGCGTAAAAAGTTCGCTTTCCCTTGCAAACTTTGGAGTTGGCGCAAACTCGAAGGAGGAGGCAATTTGATGATAGCCTCGACTTTCGAGGGATCGACGCGAATGCCGGCTTTTGAAACAACAAATCCCAGCAATCGACCTGTTTCTATACAGAAAACACACTTGTGGGGATTCAACCGAATTCGATAATGCCTACACCTCATAAAGATTGCTCGTAGGTGGACAAGGTGATCAGCTCGTTGTAAAGAATGAGCAGGCAAATCATCGAGATAGGGTTGCACAATGTGCTTGATGTCATGAAATGCATAAGACATCGCCCGTTGAAAAGTGGCCCCGGCATTCTTAAGTCCAAAAGGTAATTTGCAATAAGCAAATGTCCCCCATGGACAAATGAATGCCGTTTTTGGTTGATCGGCAGGTAGAATATTGATTTGATTATAGCCTGAGAAACCATCCATGAAGGAAAACATCTCACTTCCGGCACAATCATCAATAATTTGATCGATATAAGGCGTAGGATAGTTGTCTTTTGGACAAGCTCGATTGATATCCCTATAGTCGATACAGATTCTTATTGTTCCTTGTTTTTTATTGACGGGAACAATATTCGATACCCAATCCGTTAACGGGATCGGATAAATGAAACCTGCTTTCAACAGCTTTTCGACTTCTGCTTTAATCGCAGCCGCTTTTCGAGGGTGAATCTGACGCAACCGTTGCCGAATGGGTTTAGCATCCGGGTAGGTTTTGATTTCATGAACAACAATGGCAGGATCAATTCCCGGCATTTCCTCGTAAGACCAGGCAAACACGTCGCGGAATTCTTGGAATAGGGCCTTGTAAGTTTGGATTTCTTCTTCAGTACATGCGGCACCTATATGAATGTTCTCCTCGATTCCGGGCTTCACTGAAATATCAATGGGAATAGTACGAGAAATATTCCCTAAATTCAGCTCTGAATCAGAATGTTTCGTTGGATCCTGAGCGTCTTTGACATATTCAGCGGTAAAGATAGATGAAAAATCATTTTCAAATGCATCATCCTTAGGTAAAAACGAAGATCTGTGATGGAGATCTTCCCATGGTAGATCATCTACACTTAGGATTTCGCGAAGTTGTTCGTCAGATGACACTTCTTCGGGAAACGTTATCCGTTCTAAGGGTGAGGTGAAAAGTGACTCTTCACTGACCACATTCATTTGGTCGGTTGAATGAAAGTCGGTAAAAGACATAAGAGCTTCATAAGCAATCTCATACGGACTCAACGGCATAACATCACCGAGTGAGTCTAGCTCAGAGTCAGAGGGAACATACCAAGGATCATCATAAATAATGTTTTCTGACGTGATCATATGAATTGTTGCAAACGAAGGGTCTGCATTGAGTGGAGGGAGAGGAAAAGTTCCCAGTAAACCGGAATCCTTAACTAAACCTACACCAATGTCCCTATAAGGGATTGTCGTTTTACCAACATGCTGGATAGTTTCTAAAGAGGTTGGGTCGGATGAAAAGTATGTCAGCTGATCAATAGTCACGATCTTACCGTTATGTGGAAACTTAATGACTCTGAAGACCGATGAAACGACCGCTGTCATAGCATATGACCAACTTCGACCCAAAAGAAGGTTGTAGTCTAGAGGGGCATCAACCACTTCCACATCCAGACTAACGGTTTTACCTTCGACCCCTATAGGCAATTCTTGTAGAATACCAAACGGACGGAACCCACGGCCATCAAAGGCCTTAAGGATGGTGGGGGATTGGTTCAACGAAGGAGAACCAAGCGATCTCCAACATTGAATCGACATAATACACGTAGAAGCTCCCTCATCAATCACAGTCCGATGAATAGGCCTGTTTTTGACTATCACTGGAATTTGGAAAGCCATTTGATGGGGGAGACGCGGTGTACTACTTTCTAGATCAAAGATCATTAGGTTCGGGTCCTGAACATCGACAGCTCCAATAGCCGACAAAAGCAATTTTCGTTGCGCTGGACATGATTGCAGCACTTCGAGTGCCGACATTGCTGAAGGTGAAACAGCTAAGTCTTCAACAATGTTGTAATTCTGGGCTGCTCTCGCATGTGGATTGAAAGCAGACCTTCGAAGTACACCCTTGGCGGGCGGCTTAATCACTAAGTCTGGGTTAGGTTTTTCGATCTGTAGTGGATCGGAACCAGGAGCTGAGGTTGATGGGTTAGAGTGAGAAGATTCTGCTTCTTTACCATCAACAGGAGCCTTACTACCATAATCTTGCGATCGAGTCGCAATCCTGACATGAGACATCATCAAAATGGGTTCTTCACTGGCATTCGAAGAAGAACCTATCATCTTATTCTCCTGCTCTGGAAATGGATTTTTTAACACAGCAGGAGTGGGAGAACCTTTGACTATTTTCACTACCTCGGCCCGATGAGGGCAGTCTCTCGTAAAATGATCTTCTTCACAAATAAGACAAGGATATCGAGGTTTGCGCTTTTCGTCATTGGTTTCCGACTTTTCCGTTTTCTCCTTTGGAGCCTTGTCTGCTTTAGCCTTCTTCTTTCCTTTCTTCTTTCCACCGTTTTTGGATTTGGCCGTAGATGACTCTACAGCGTGAATGTCGGCGGTAAGTTCAGGAGGAGAAGACTCTCCTGTCGGAGAATCAGGCAAAGTGATAATTGGAGTATTGGAGGCCTTGGAAGACTTCTTCTTACTCTTCGTAGTCACGATACCGATCATACCATCAGCGGCATGAGATCCCGAAGGAGCAGCAGCGATTTGGTTTGACTTTGGAAGATCCGGAATTTTCTCGTGTAACGTACCCGACTGAGTGTAAACTAAGTCAAGGTATTGTGCCTGAGCAATGACTTGCTCCTCAGTAACTACTCCGGCCTTAGCTACATCTTCAGTAATTCTTGGTAATAATGATTTGACAAACCATTCAGCTAAGATTTGGTCCGGGATAAAAACTTTCACTAATCTTCTTCGACGTCTCCACTCATGGATGTGATCAGAAATGTACGTGGATGTCGATTGTTTTAGCGAAGTTAATAATTCTGTACCATTATCGTATCTGACTGGTAACTGAAAATGAGTTAAGAACGAGGTAGCTAACTGGCTAAAGTTGTAAAAAGAGGCCCGTGGTAACTCAATGTACCACTTGGCTGCGAGACCAATGAGTGTACGCTGGAAAAGACGTAAGCGGATGGAATCATCTGAGATGGAATTTGATGCACACCAGAGGTGGTAAGTCATCACGTGATTAGACGGATCCTCTCCAGACTTACCTTCGAACTTGGGTATATCGCTGGGCAACTTATTTGGCATTGGCGGCCAGAACGGAAGATATTGAATTGGATCGTTCGTTAGGCGCGTCAAGTCGGGTAAATCTAAAGTCGCAATAAACGGTAACTGCCGGTTAGGATCTCTAAAACTCTGAGTCACAATACCAGCCCCAGGAGGAGGATATCCAGGATAACTAGGAACAGGAGTCGCATTTGGGATATTATATCCTCCTGGAAAACCAGGATTAACCGGACCGTACTGGGGTTGCTGAGGTGGTTGATAAGTGTACCCAGGATACGGTTGATACTGGTAAACCGGTTGTTGGGCAGCTTGCCCAGGTTGATACTGTCCCTGGTACGGAGGTTGAACAAATTGAGGTTGAGTAGTAACAACCGTACTTGTACCAGGTTGGCCTGCAGGCATCTGGACTGTGGTTTGAACCGTGGGTCCAGACAACGGTACAGATGTCTGAGGAGTGGTTACAGGGACAGTAGAAACCGGAGCTGCCGATACTCCAGAAGTAAGCATGGTAGATGAAGCGGTAGTTGCTGCAGCCGTGTGAGGTGGAGTACCAGGTGCAATTGGCGGCTGAGTAACTACAGAAGTTACAGGGGTCTGAACACTTGACTGGACAGGTTGCGGTTGCTGGGGTGGACCAGGAACTGCAGGTTGTCCTGCTTGAGGTACCGACTGTATACTTGGTTGCGACATCTGTTGACCCTGTGACGGATCCCATGTTAACATTCCAGGGTATTGACTCGTAACAGGTTGAGGATACTGAGATCCATAGCCGTATTGAGGATAGGGTTGATAACTGTAAGGTGCAGTCCCATATGATTGCCCTTGAGGTGGTTGATAACCTTGACCAGGGTATTGACCCGTAGGTTGATAACCTTGAGGTAAATACGAATACTGGGGTTGACCTTGACCTTGAGGTTGGTATCCTTGAGGTTGATACCCTTGGGGTTGATACCCTTGGGGTTGCCATCCTTGAGGTTGCCATCCTTGAGGTTGATACTGATACTGAGGTTGACTTTGGGGTACATATTGAGGCTGGGGTTGATACCCTTGGGGTTGATACCCTTGAGGTTGCCCCCCAGTCACGAATGAAGTACCTTGAGGTTGCCCCCCAGGCATTAACGAAGGTTGCCCCCCAGGCGGTAATTGGCCACCTTGAGGTTGGTTAATGGGAGTTGAACCTGACATCATATAAACTTCACCTATACTCAATGGTACATTACCACTGTTTCCAACTAATAACCCATGATCAATGGGTTGAGGAGATGCTCCCGCAAAGGTACCAGAAAGTGATTGATACCCAGTAGGAACAGAAGGACCGCCATGTAAAAATGATTCAGGACTTTGTGAAAACACAGATGACTGACCAGACATATTTACAGGAGAATGAATTCCTCTAGGTGGAACCGGAGTACGAGGTGTAGAAAAACCTACTGAGTTGTCTAAAAAATTGGTTAATGCAAGGTACCAAGATTCACTTCTAGGAGGACTGTAAAAGATGGATTCACGCTCCCTTAGATCAAGGGTAATTAGATCTTCAGAATCAGAAACGCCTATTTCTTCCTCTGGAACAAGTTCTTCTATAGCAATTAATCCAACAGGAAGATTTTCGGTGATAATTCTTTCTATTCTTGGTGAATCAGGAACACTAGGAGTTGGAGTAACAGGTTCTGAAATTTCAGGTTCTTCGCCTGTTTCACTGGCAGATGAAAAACTACCAGCAAGCTCGGAAACTGTAACAGCTTCGGGATTGTAACCTGTTTCTAAACTTTGGTAATCTGGATGGACTACCAAGGAAGATTCTCCTTCTTCAGGTGATCCTACTCTACTGCCACTAGGAGGAGTTACAAGGACCTTTAACCCTTCTAAATGACCCGGAATGTCTTCAGGAGATTCACCCCGCGATTTACGGAGTTTTCTTAACAAATCTATTCCGGTAACAATCTCAGGAGACTTGCCCCGAAGTCTACGGGACTGTCTCGGTAATTCCGCCACAATTAAAGATTTTAACTACAACACACGAAAACAAAGTAAAAAATTTCAAATCAAACCACCTAAAGTCTTCTAAAGAACCAATCAAATTTGAAGCACACGCCTAAATAATCTAGAGCGTCAAACCACACACAAACAGTAGTCTTCCGGACCAAAAGCGCTAGTTGGTGATTAGGCCCAACCTCGCAGGATTCAGTACAGAAATAGTGGGTGGAACAGTTACCCCGGCAACCTGCTTAATGAATAGACTGGACCAAGTTCCTCCACTTTAACCGTCTCGAAGTGAAGCGAACCCCCCAGAAAATCCAAGTGAGTATAACCGACGTCTGCTCCAGGTACAGTGGGACCTTCCCTCCACCGTCACCTTGGGTAGAATCCTAGATATTATGGCCACTAAGGTTACCAATCACAACAATTACACCTGGGGGAACAGTCTAAACTCCGACAGCACGCAAGGGCAGAGTAGCAAGCTCCAATCCCCTTACCGGCTCCTTGACAACAATCCAAGGTTTACCGATAAGTGACCCCTGGCTCCTCGACAATGGTTAATCCGAGGTTTACCGTTTGTAATACGTACTGCCTGGCGTCGTTCCCAACGAGGGAGGAATGATCCCCTCACTGGTTCGGACACGAGCTCGTGTTTCTCCTTTAAGAGGAGCTTTCCCAGAATGTAACTGAAACAATTGGATTTGTTCTACTCAAGATAGACTATCTGTTTGGTTTTGTAGTCTTGGAGAGTTAAGTACTCACCTACTCCAAGACCCTAGCCTAAGCTATGTTGGTGCTTCAGAGCCCTAGAAAAATAAAGATTACTAGATTGATTTTAATTTAAGCGTTACTTTTAAGGTTGTTTCTTAAGTCAAAAGGTGATGGAAGTGAAACCAGTGGTGTGTTGACTCGACTCGAAACCACTACAAAATGCACCTAGAATGATTTATCCACTACTTTACTTTTTCGATGAATTGCTTAACTAAAAAGTTGAGAGAATGCAATCTTTATAAAAGCAACTTCTTAATTGAAGACAATCAAAGAAACAATTCGTTTGTCTTTTCCAAGCATAAAAACATAACTTCTCTTTACATGCACGAAAAAACTCTTTTCTTCTTTTGAAAACAAAAAGCTACTTGAAACAAGACTTTTTAAGAAGATGTTTTTGTATTTTTCTTTTAATAAAGCAAATAAATCTAATATAACCAAAAATCAATCTTAACAACTCTTAAAATCTATGAAAATGCACTCATAAGCAAACTAAAGGCAAATTTACTCTAAGCAATCTTAACGAGGCCAAAACTAACAATGATTATTTCTAAGGTGTTTTACTTGATCACAATCAAATCAAGGACTAGCTTATTGCAGAATCAAAAACTAGCCAAAACAAAACTCTAATCTTTTTGTTCTTTTTGTAAAATGGAAATCAATACTTTATAAACAAGTAATTCGAAATTTGACCCAAAACAACTCAAATGGCAAGTTGCTCACAAAAGGAGACTTTACGACAGGCCCGACTTCTAAGAAGGTTGACTAACCAGAGAGATCTAAGGCTGGACAACTTTCTACTATCAAAGTCACTACAAAGCCTTTCCAAAAATCAAACCCTAGGTCTAAACTTCGTTGAAAACCACTAAAACACTCAAAGCTCACAAAACAAGTTCAGGTGAAAATTCTTGACAGGGTACTAAAGGATCTGGGCAGAAAACACTAAGGAAAAACAAAATCTAAAAGCAATTTAAAGCAAAAATGGAATTTTCTTAAGTTTTACAGGAAGACGCAGGCAACCCGTTGTCACAGGTGCGGCCCCGCTCTGTGCAGACGGCAACAGCGCGTCCAAAGACGCACTGTGCAGTACTAAGAGGGTGCGTCCTTCTGGAAAAATGAAGAAAAACCAAATCTAACTAAATCTAAAGCTAAGCCACCCAAATACTAATTCTCACAGTCAAAAACCAGAAAATAAAAATGATTTTCTCAAAGCAAAGTTCATATAAAGGAAAAGACTCTCTCATTAATGGATTCCCCAGTGGAGTCGCCAATTTGTCACACGGAATCTGTCAAGGGTGCGGACACGACTGACCTTCCTAGAAGTCTAAGACATTCTAATGACAAACAAGACAAAATGGAGTGATCTTTCTCTAAATACACCTTTTACAACATGAAAACTACAAGTGTTTAGGCTTACCTTATTCCAAAACGCTGTTGTTGAAGTCCGTTCTTGACGATCCGGATGAGCTCCTCCTTCAAGTCAATTCCTGCAACCACAAACAATCAAACAATTACCAAGCACTTGCATTTCATATAATAAAACATATATTCAACATGCAGACCAAGGAACACATGAAATAACTCATTAACACAAGCTATTGAGAAAAATAAACCAGTTTGTATTAATAACGAAACAAAGAAACTCTTACAACCTGGCCTTGGTGTTGTGCAAGTTCCTCCCAGGGTCCATCAAGGGTTTTCCTCTACTTTGACAAAGCTCACCCTCTCCCAAGTAGAATCAAGTGAAGACAATCTCTCCTCACAAAGGCTCTAATGGAAGACCTAAATCCTGCAGCATTTACCCAAAGAAAATGTATAGCTCCAACCTCCTCTCCTTCTGGCTCAATGCCTTTATTTATAGTGCTGTAAAGAGGTTATTCAGGTCCACTATCAATGGGATCATCCCCCTCTATGGGTGGGATAGCTCCCTTATTGATGGGATAAGTTCCCCCTTAATAGAGATACATGAACCAACTGGAGGCGCATCCATTTCATCAAACCGACCTCTAGAATGTTCTAGAAGTAACCACAAGTAACTTTTTCAAGATAAAACTCGCGCATTTTGCCTTTTACAGAGGGACGCACCTGTCCCTTAACATACAGAGCGTCCATGGACGCAGATTTTGTGAACATGGTCAGCGTCCCCGCAGGTAAGGCTAGAGAGAACCTGCGACCCCAGAGATAAACATAGTTTTTACAAGACTTTCTCTCTTCTTTGAGTTTGAGATGGATAACAGAGGCATGAGACTTGCCTAAGAGGGTAGCATGACTGTTGATTTGAGCCATACTAACTGTAAGTAGTCAAGGTGACATTTTTTAGTGTAACAGGGCACTATATCCTTCATTGTTTTCCGGTTGAGGCAAAAAAATTTTGGTTTGATGTTGGTTTATGTTTGGCATATGTTTTGCTGATGTTTTGATATTTGTATATGTATATGTATATGGATGTAAATACCACCATGAGCTAAGTTATAAAGCTCCAATAAGTGGTATGGGTGTCATTTTATTATGGTTGTTATATTGTCATGATGTTTTGCTTTTGAGGAGGTTCTTCATTGTAAATACTGCAACGAGCTAAGATATAAAGCTCCATAGGTAGTATGTTTGCTTTTCAGCAGTTTTGCTGAGGTCTTGGTGTGGTTTAACACCAAGGATGGTGTTCCCCAAGGGGGAGGGTTTTGTAATAGCTTTGGCGAAAATTTCATGTAATAAAAGTTAATAAAGGAAAACTAAGACCACGGGTAAGGGACACGTATTCAAAGCTGAATGTTGGGCAAAGATATACTATTGGGAATCATAGGATTTGTGTTCTTGGCTAAGGAAATTGGAAAAGGCTAAGGCAAAGGCATTAAAAGGAAAAAAGGCATTTTGGCACATTTATTTATGAAAATAAAGGAAATTTGGAGAAAAGTAAGGTGAAAGGTCACAAGTTGCATGTGAGGAGGAAATGAAGAAAAATAATGGAAATTGAAGAAATTAGAGGCCTCATGCATAAAAGGGCTTTTGAGGACCAGTTTGGAGCTCTCTCATTATTCTCTCTCTCTCTCTCTCACTCTTGGTCACTTAATTTTTTCCTGGAGCACTCTAGTTTGGAGAAAAGGAAAGTGAAATCAAGGAAAGGAAAGGAAAAACAAGCAAGGATCTATTGAAGAATCAAGGGAAATTAGGTGTAGTGCGATTATTCTTAGATTTGATAACAATTTGTGGAGTCTTTTTACTTTTTCTTGTTCACTTAATCTTCTTCTTCTTATTAATAATGCATGTGTGTGTACTTCATCAAACTGCTACCGAAAACATAAGAACAAGAACACAAGATGTTGGCTCTCTGCCATGGCCAAAACCTCTCTTCTCTTGAGAGGAAAACCCTTCGGTAAATTTCTCTTATTGAAGCTTCTTATTGATTATTGTCTAGGAAATCCTCTCTACAGATAGAGACGATCCCTCTGGCCCAATGAGTGGGACTAGCAACTTACATGACAATCTACAAGACACTTTCCTAAGTTACAATCGAAATAGGAGAAGAGGAAGATGACCTACCTTGTTCTGATGCTATAACGTATGTTTTCCACTGCGATGATTCTAGGTTAGTTAATCATGCCAAAGCATCTAAAATTTTTTGTTTTTTTTTTAAGTTTTTGGATGACCAATGTTATGAACAATTTGAAAACATGTGCTTAAGCCTTAACAGTTGCTAAGTTGGATGAAAGGGTTGTCTATTTGTCTAAAATAGTTAATTGATTTAAAGTGGGTGAATAGCAGAGTCTTGATGAAATATAACTTGCTAAATATTCAGACAGAATATTTGATTGGTTATAAGAAAAGAATACAGGGAAAAAACATTTTCTTGTACAACAAAATATATTTAATCTAATGCAGATGGGTGTGACAATTAATTGATATAGAGGAGTTTATAATAACATATAGTTTTATAAACTATTCCCTAATTATTGTTTATAACTTCACAGGGGATTTAAGACTAACTGATACTTAGTATGATCTTACCCAGATTTCTGCATAAAGGCTTAAATACATGAAGAAAGACATAATGAAATAAGAACATAAGAAAAACTTACAAGGAGACAAACTATAGGAGGCAAATTCAGAATCCTTTCATTAACTTGAAGCAAATCTCCAGCTTGATTACAATTCTGCTTTGAAAGTTCATCCAAGGGTTCAACCTTTAGTAACTCGAAGGAGGAGTTATTTATACAAAATAAAAGTTCTTCTAGATATTTTTAAACAAAAGTACAAAAATAGTGCAAAACTATAGGGATTTTAAAACTGCTAAGTACTGGCACTATCTTTCAGGAAGTTGTTGATGATCTGGTCCCCAAAAAGTGATACCTAGTTATCTGTTAGTTGATGATGAAAGTTACTTGATAGTTTCACACAAAGTGATCCCATTTGTCTTGAGTTGTTATAGAAAGATTTATCAATTTCCTGTAAACTTCATCAACTTCGGTATACTTTTCAAAAGTGGGCTTATTTACAAAAATATGTTTAATCTCATGCTTAATTGTCAAATCAAAATCTAAAGCCTCTAACATTTGTTTCCCGATAAGATTACCCTTTACACTTGCAAAACTAGCTTTATCAGTTGCTATTGTATAAAGCTTCTGGAAATATTCCTCCAAGCCGATCAACCTGTCATTTGGTGCCACTAATCCTGGCAATCCTCTATGATTGAGTAAGTTAAATTTAAAATGAAACCTGTGGATAGTATGGAGTAGAATGATTCAACAAGATTTGATATTTCTGACAAGACTCAATCATCTTGGTACTGTTGAATGATGTTGCATTGTTTGTCACTATTTGCCTAGGGCATCCAAATCTAGACAATATGTATTCTTCAATAAATTTGATAACAACAGTATCAGTTGGATTTCTGGCTAGAATGGTCTCTACTCATTTGGTAAAGTAATATGTAGCAGTCAATATCCATCTATGCTGACTGCTTGATGGAGGATGAATTTCACCAATGAAATCCAATCCCCATTGAAGGAAAGGTGCTTGGACTAGTACTGGAACCAATGGAAGAGTTTCTAATCTCTACTTTCCAGCAAACATTTGACACTGTGTACAACTTCTAACCTTTTCTCCCACTTGTGCAAACAAAGTAGGCCAATAAAACCCTACCCTTAAAATCTTGTATGTTGTAGCCCTCCAAGCATAGTGCCCTCCACAAATACCTGCATGAAATTGATCAATGATCCCTTCTGTATCATTTTCTATTAAGCAAAGTAAAAGGATGTTAATAAGATCCTTCCAATATAGATTTTCATTAACAATACATTATTTTACGGCCTTCAACTTCAGTGTTTTACATTGATTCTTGGTAAATTCAAATGGACATTCAAATTCTGTAAGAAAATTCACAATATCAGAGTACCAATATGATAATAAAAAAATTTCATCAATGAGAATCCGAATTGACTGATCTAATGCAGAAGGTTCTTGTGGAGCCTCCTGTGTTGGGATTTCAGAAGGTTCTTGTGGATTCTTATCAATTGAGCTCTCAGAAGGTTCTTGTGGATTCCCCTGTGTGGGAGTTGAAGAAGGTTCTTGTTGATTATTCTAAGTTCGGATTTCAAAAAAATAATTTATTCCTAAGATCTTACAATTGGACTTAGCAAGGAGCTTAGCCATCCTTGACCTTTTATCATCTTGGTAGTCTTGATAATGAGATCATACTCTAAAATCTTAGTTATCCATCTCCCTCTCCTTCCATCAGTATTAGGCTGAGTTAAAACAATTTTGACAACACTATTGGGTACATAGGCAATAATAGAAGAGTGGAGGAGATAGACTCTAAAGGCTTTCAGAGCTTGAACTAAAGAATAGGCATGTTTTTCAATGATGTCATACTTTAGCTCAGCATCTCTCATGACTTTGCTAAAAAAGGCAATGGGTTGGTCATCTCCATCTTTATTCTTTTGCAAAAGAACGACAACTAAGGTAGTTTCAGAGGCAAAAGAAAAGATACTAAATGGTTCAGAGTAATCTAGATTGGCTAAAATGGGAGCTTCTGCAATGGCCTTTTTAATATGATCAAATGCATACCTTGCAAGAATAGTCCATTTAACTTCATGATTCTTTTTTAGCATATCAATTATATCCTTAACTATTTTAGCATAATTAGGGATAAACCTTCTTAAAAAATTAATTTTCCCAAGGAAAGCCTAAATCTCCTTCTTATTCCTTGGTAATATAAGTGCTTGTATAGCTAAGACTCTTTTAGGATCAATGACTACTCCTTTAGAAATGATGTGGCTGAGAAATTTTCCTTCTTGAAGTGCAAACAAAGACTTCTTGGGATTAAGGGAAATCCCAAATTTTCTACACCTGTCAAAAACCTTTCTCAAATGCTTTAAATGCTTTTGGTCAGAATTGGAAAAAATAGTCAAATCATCTAAATAAATAACAACAAATTTGTTGGTCTTACCCACAAATGCTAAGTCCATAGCTCGTTGAAATGTAGCTCCAACGTTAGTTAACCCAAAAGGCATCTGGGCATACATGAATGTGCCCCAAGGAGTTGTGAATGCAATATTTTCTCTATCCTCTAGACTAACCATAATCTGATTATATCCAGAAAAACCATCTAACATGGAAATTCTATTAGCTCCTAAAACTTTCTGAAGTAATTGATCCATTTTGGGTAATGGATAATTATCTTTCAGAGAAGATTTATTCAAATTCCTAAAATCCACACATAATCTAATTTCACCATTCTTTTTTCTCACTAGAACTAGATTAGCTACCCAATCAGAATATCTCAATGGAACTATTATTTTAGCATCAAGTAGCTTCTTAAGTTATTTTTCAATAACAAGAAGAAGGACAGGATTAATTCTCCTCAATTTTTGCTTGAAAGGTTTTGCCTCTGGTTTTAATGGAATTTTATGTTCAATAAGAGATGTATCATATGTTTTTAATTCATTATAAGACCAAGAAAAAACATCTTTGTAGGCTTTAAGGAGGGCTAAATATTTGTCTTTGGCTTCCATTGATAAGGATGCATAAATTTTAACATTTCTGATTTCTTCAGAACATCCAATGTTACAGACTTCAATATTTTCCTTAGGTGAATTTGACAACGGATTTTTGGGAATATCATTATGATCAAAGAGCTTCTCAAGAGGGACTAACCCTTTTAGAATAAAATTGTTAGATAATTGGATAATGTTATGATCAAAAAATTTTGAGTCAAATTGCGGTGTTTGATTTTCATTGTAAACTTCAAGATTATCAAGTTGTTCTTCCTCAACTCACAGGTTTGAGAATTCTTCAATGACTTGCAAAAAGGATTTTAACTTCTCATCATCATAAAATATTTTCCAATGCTTAAGATTGTCAGGATAGATGGTCTATACTTGACTTGAATTTGATACTGGACAAGCATTTGATCGGGAACTTTAAAAGAACTAACAGAAACAACCAAGGAATTTGCATGAATGTTTTGATATCTAGGAATAACAGTGATATTGAATGCTGAAAAGAAATTTTCAATTGAATCCCAAATCTCATTCCTATAAGATCTAAGTCTAGGGTGCTTAGTTTGACATTGATTCCTAACTTGTCTGACAATAAGTTCAGAATCAGAAAATACACTTAAATTCTGCACCTTAAGACTTCTTTCTAATTCCAATCCTAGTAGAAAAGCTTCATACTCTGCTACATTATTAGTTACATCGAATTCAAGCTTATATGATTAGGTAATATTTTATTTATCTAGTGAAATTAATACAATTCCAACTCCTACTCCTTCCTTTGAGCAAGAACCATTAAAGTACAATTTCCAAATATCAGTGTTGACAGTTTTAGACTTGTCAACTATGTTTTCAATAGTAAGATGAGTTTTTTTGTGAATTATTACCTGATAATTCAAAACACCCAAAGTCTTTGTCTACCACATAAATAGGATGATTCCTAGCTTGATCAGATTTACAAACAATATTCATAAATCTAACTTCTCTGTATAATTTGAGATGCTCACCCCCATATAACGGAATAGTGGCATAAGACATGTCCATTTGTAGGCTTCCTCCTAATTTGGCACAACAAGATCTTGATAACAACATGCCAAATTTGGGAGGGATGTCAGTGACTACAATGTCTAAAACCACACTTTTGACAGGGATCTGAGCTAAAGTAACCACTAGATCTTTAATAAGGCCAAGACAAGGTACTTTCTTGGAGTCAAAAGTGTAAAGATCATGATAAGTTCTAGTGACTTCTAATTGCAGCTGGTCCATGATTACCTTTGGCATCAGATTATGGGAAGCCCCAGAATCTAACATATAATTATATAACAAGAAAACATGAAATTTCATAGTCATATAAAAATGTGGTACATTCTCATCAATCATGTCTGAGCTAGGACCAAAGACTACTGAGGGTTTTTCATCTTGCAGACTTCTCACATCCCCTTTAGCATCAACACTCGATGACTGAATCCATTTAGAAACTTGGTTTTTATACCCTGGGTTCTTCAACAGTTTAGATAGGGGAATGGGTATTTTAACTCTTTCCATTTCTCTTGCAACATTGAAAGTTCTCAAAATAGTTTTATCAATTAGGTTTATTTCACATGTTTGATTCAATGGTTGTTGTTTTAGTTTCTGTAGATTTGATCTGAGGTTCATTTATAGTGGGAAATTTTGGAGGTCTACCAGGCCCTGACCTAGGTCTTAGATCGTATCTCCTATTCAATTCTGCAATTAAAAATTCAGAAAGGGCCTGATATTTAGAAATTTGAGAGTCTTCTTGATCTTGGGAAGACTGATTGAAAGGGTGATAAAAAATAGCATTTTATACAGACGAATGATCCATATTATTTATATCTTCAGAAATTAAAGGTCTAATTTCATCTGCTTGTTGGTCATTAATCATCAATGGGGGTTGGATTTGTTGATCAGTATTCGATCTCTACAAAATTTGAGTTTGGGGGGCTCTTCTAAATTGAGTTTGAGGTCTAGCAACAGTTTGTTGTATCATTCTAGGCTGAGTTTCTATCTTAGAAATCCTATTAGAAAGGTTTCTAAGTAATGATGTTATCTCATATATCTTTTGATCATCGTTTTTAGTTTTTGAGGAAGATCCTTCTTCCTTAGCTTTCATTTTTCTTTCAGCCTTTTCAATCTTGGCTTTGAGTTTAGATGATGTTGACCTATTAGCCTCAACTTCTATAGCGTTAGTTTACATGTCTTGTAAGGTAGGGGATGTCCTTTCCCTAAGCATGACTGCAAAGTCATCATCAAAGGCTTTGGAAAACCTAACTTTTGTTGTTGCAACTGGAGGTTTACAGTCAGGAGGCATCTTATGGTAAAGTTTATTGAATCATTTAATGAAATCTGCCACTGGTTCACCATGGTTTCTTTTAAGCTCTTCAAATTCTGTAAGATTGTAAACTGGATTCTTTTTAAAACCCCACTGATTCTTGAATATGGTAGTTAATTCATTCCAAGAATGAATTGAATCAACTCTCAATTGTCTAAACAAAATCCTAACGTTTCCCTCTAAATATTGAAAAAATAATCTCATATGTACATCCTCATGTTCAATGTCCGTATTATCAACAAAATCTAAAAAGGAAGCTAGATGATCTTCTGCAGATAAACCAATTTCCCCTTTAAACCTTGGTAGGTGTTTCAAATACCCATCAGGAAAATTATTGAGCTAGCTAGGAAGGTGTAAGGCAACATACCTAGCTTGAATAATAGGTTGAAAAGCCATATTTGAAGATGAAGATGAAGATGATTCAGTAGAAGAGGTAGGAGATGATGTAGTGGAGGATGAGGAGGAAGATGGTGAAGTTGTGGGTGAAGATGGAGGTGTAATAGTAGGAGGAGGAGGATGAGAAAGTGGAGGATCCCTAAAAATTTTAAAAGGTGTTTTAATAACTAGCTTTTGAAACTATGTTTCAACTTGTTATTTATTTCCAAATAAAAGGTTTGAATATACAGAAAAAGTTTCTTGAGGTTGGGCAGAAGTAGATGGAAATGTATAATGAGTGGGGAAGATAAAATCAGTAGGTTTTAGCTCTGTTAAATGTACATCTAGTTCTTCATCTAACTTGGGTGAATCTGAAAATATTTCAGGGAGTTTATATGATTCCAAAGATTGGACTAAGAGAGTTGACTGCAGATCAACTCCTTTAGATAATAGTTCTAAAACCCTAGGTGTTAGATCAGCCAAATCTAATTGGGATGGAACAATGCTAAAGGGATCATAAGCTGAGATATCTTCAGGCTGTAGTGGTACAGAGGAAGAAGCAGAAGCTTCAAGTCTCCTTCTAAACAAGGCTTCTCTCACCAGTCTCTCTAGATCAGATAAAGGAGAAACAATTTGAGAATCAGAGTGAGATCTGGTATGTTTTGAAGGAGCCATCTTGGTCTTGTGGAGTCGCCAGGTGAAATATTTTAACCTACATTTTCTTTATTCACCTTAAAGAAAAGTCTTCATCGTTGTACCGGGGAAAATACTTCAATTTTCACTCCCTGGCAACGACGCCAGTCTGATATTGTCCTATTAGATGATTCTAGGTTAGTTAATCATGCCAGAGCATCTAAAATGTTTTGTTTGTTTTTAAATTTTTTGGATGACCAATGTTATGAACAATTTGAAAACATGTGCTTAAGCCTTAACAGTTGCTAAGTTGGATGAAAGGGTTGTCTATTTGTCTAAAATAGTTAATTGATTTAAAGTGGGTTAATAGCAGAGGCTTGATGAAATATAACTTGCTAAATATTAAGAATGAATATTTGATTGGTTATAAGAAAGGAATACAGAGAAACAACGTTTTCCTGTACAACAAAATATATTTAATCTAATGTAGAAGGGTGTGAAAATTAATTGATTTAAAGGAGTTTACAATAACAGATAGTTTTATAAACTATTCCCTAATTATTGTTTATAACTTCACAGGGGATTTAAGATTGACTGATACTCAGTATGATCTTACCCATATTTCTGCATAAAGGCTTAAATACATGAAGAAAGACATAATGAAATAAGCACATAAGAAAAATTTAAAAGGAGACAAACTATAGGAGGCAAATTCAGAATCCTTTCATTAACTTGAAGCAAATCTCCAACTCGATTACAATTCTGCTTTGAAAGTTCATCCAAGATTTCAACCTTTAATAACTCGAAGGAGGAGTTTTTTTTACAAAATAAAAGTTATTCTAGATATTTTTAAACAAAAGTACAAAAATAGTACAAAACTATAGGAGTTTTAAAACTGCTAAGTGTTGGCACTATCTTTCAGGAATTTGTTGATGATATGCTCCCCAAAAAGTGCTGCCCAACTATATGTCAGTTGATGATGAAAGTTACTTGATAGTTTCACACAAGTGATCCCATCTGTCTTGAGTTGGTATAGAACGATTTACCAATTTCTCGTAAACTTCATCAGCTTTTGTATACTTTTCAAAAGTGGGCTTATTTACAAAAATATGTTTAATCTCATGCTTAATTTTCAAATCAAAATCTAAATCCTCTAACATTTGTTTCCCAGTAAGATTACCCTTTACACCTGCAAAACTAGCTTTATCAGTTGCTATTGTATAAAGCTTCTGACAATATTCCTCCAAATTGATCAACCTGTCATTTGGTGCCACTAATCTTGGTAGTCCTCTCTGATTGAGTAAGTTAAATTTAAAATGAAACCTTTGAACAACAGTCTTCAAGGCTTGGCACTTGGTCTCCAACTGAGTCATGAGGTTCTTTTTCTGCAAAACCTTCTTAATCTCCAGAATGGTTTTTGTTCTGTCCAGAATTTGAATCTGCTCCAACTCGGCCCTGGTTTTTGAATTAAGAACTTTGATCATGTCAGTGGCTTCACTTGGTTTGTCTTTAAGAAGTTCTTTAACTTCTTCAATAGTTATCTGACATCTATTTATAAGTTCTTCCTGCTAAAAAATGATCTGTATGGAGGGCCATACTTCAATTATGGCCTGACTGATATCTGCCCAAATGTTTTCCTTAGCTTGGGCCAAGGTCTGAGCCATTAATGACTCACTTTCCAACTCTTCTATTCTTCTGGTCAATTTGTGGGTCTTCTACATCTCTTCAACATAAAGATTGTCATTTTTAATCTTCTGAGTCTCCAGATTCTTAAATTTCTTATGAAGAATTTCATTCTCTTGTTTCTAGTGAGTCACCTCCTATAAGACTTTTTTAAAATCTCCTGTTGTTGATGTAGATTATGTTGTTGTTGATGTAGATTATGTTGTTGTTGATGTCGATTCCCCTGTTGTCCTTGACAAAGTGAAATAGGTATAATGTAATTGGAGCTATGGCTAGTTGAGTAGATTGCTCTTTTTCTTTAAGAAATTTCTCAATTTGCTCTTGCATCATCTTTATTTGTACATTTTGCTCAATGATCAGCTTGAGAATCTCTTCTTTGTGTTGTTCGCTTTCTGCTATCTTTGAGTTGCTTTCTTAATGCAGAAATGTCTGCATTCTTCTTTCTAATAATGTCTTCTGCAGCTTTAACATCAGTGGGATCATACCCAATTTTAATCACTAAGTCTTCTAATGTTTTGACCTTGTCATCCTTTGCCAAAGAGGATATCTTTTTTGTCTTCAATTGTGACTGTACATTTGAAAGAGCCATTTTGAGTTTTGATAATGCCATAGCAGTGTTGGTCATGGTAGAGAAAAGAATCTCACCAGACTGCCTATGCATATCCATCTGATCGATTGGATGTATTTGGTTGGCATCAAAAGAAAATACAGTCTTCTTGTAATATGAAGAAGCCTTTGGAAAAGGAACTTGGGCTTGAAGAAATTCCATTTGCATCCTGCCTTTATCACCATCAAAAGATGTCAATAACCTATGCTGTGAAGTAGACGTCTGTTTCCAAAAATGAGCATATACATTATACTTTAAATATTCATTCTTCTGCTTAATTTCAAGGAAATTAGTGAAGATGTTTGTCTTCTCATGCTCACTTTCTCCTAGAGACTGAGTGATCTCCAATAAATTCTGTGAAACTGAAGAGGAATATGGAGTAGTGATTGCAGCTTCTTCTGTCCCTGTAGAAACCTGTGAATCATCCAAATTGATGATTATAGGCTCCTTCTAACCATGAGTAGTAGTAGTGTCTTTGGATTTAGTCCTTGATTTCTTCTAATAATGAATGAATTCCTTCTTACCTATGGTTGATGATGAAGATCCTTCTCTAGGCATCTTGTCCTACTTGGTTTGAGAAGTAGGAGTTTGGAGAGTAGAAGGAGTTAAAATCTGTTCTTCTGCTTCTTGAAGTGTGATTCCTGTATTTTTCAATCTCTGGTCTTGGTGTATGATTGTAAGGTGCATTTTTGAGTTCCACCCTTAAGTTGGAAACCTTATTGAATGAGCCATAAGACCAAGTGAAACTAAACTGAAAACCCATATATTTGAGGATTGCATCTGCTTCAATACATGTTGATCTTGTATTACAAATGAATGATCCTACCTGTGACTTGATCTTAAACTGATATTTCCTCTTCCCTGAAATGAAATGAAGTTCATCCATATTAATCATTTGCCTAATATATTCCAGAGAGAAAATTCTCATTGGAACATATTTGGGAAATTTATATGGAGCCAATTCGCAGCCATATACTCTAATCTCTGTATAATTCTGGTAAAGATACCAGTCTCATGTTCTAGCTTGATCACTAAGGTGCATGATCCTTTTGATTTTTGGACCTAGGCTCACACTAGCTGCTGAGGAAGTTGTGCAACTGGGTGAATGAAACAGTCAATGAAGTCTGAAAATTTGAACTCATTTGAGTTCCTTCTGATCAATGAGGTCCACTGTGTGACTGCTTGATTCACTTGTTGACCATGAACAATAGGTAACATGTCTTCCCATTGAAAAATAATCATATGTACTAGTACAAAGGAATATTTAAACACTCCTTCAGTAGTGATTTTCATCAGTTGTTCATGCATAGTCTCAACCAAAATTTGACTGTAATTATACATGAAGGTAGGTTTGTTTTCTTTAGAGAAAATGGATAGATAACCTAGGATAGATTCATCTACCCATTGATCTGTTTGGTAGCCTAACAAGCAAGAAACTAGGGAAATTATGTGTTTAGCTCTCTCAGGGAACATGGATGTTGGATAGGGAGGATTCTTTTTAGGAAGTTCAACATCTTTTGGGAGAAATATCTCAAAGATCTGAGCTCTTTGAGGGAAAGTAAGATTATGATATAGGTCCAGTAAAACAAAAATGGAGAAAAAAAAACCAAGGGAATTATTTTAAGGGATCAGATGCATCTTGTAGATAATTTCTGGAGTGATAGAAATAAGAATGTCTCATTTATGAGTTACCACAGTTCTCTGTAAAGGGTTATACTTAGCTTGGCACCACATGACTAGATCAGGAAAAGAATGGGTTTGAGGAAACATATACATGAGCAAAAGGGATTCCCATAGATTGATTTCGTCTTTAGAGTCAATATAGGTCTGTTTTAGCCAATTGTGCAATTCGAACATGTCGAATTCACACTCTGTATCTGTGATTTTGAAGAACTGATCAGCCAATGGAATGTGATCCAGGTCTAAGGCATCATAGGCCTTTGGGTTTTCTTGTAATGAAGATGAACTGGCAGATGGTTGATCTTTTCTCTTAGGAGCCATGATTACAGAATTGCAATGAAAATATAACAGAAAATAGGGATACAAATACCTCAAGGTAATGCATTCTGGTAGTAAGCTCAACAGTGGCGTAGAATAAAAGCAGGAAAAATTGATCGTATGAAACAATGAATCGGGATATAAGAAGAGTTATGGAAAATAAATGGCATAACAGGGGTGAGGGCATTCTTTATAACCGGGATAATTTAACCGTTATGGGAAGCCCATTGCTGAATAGAAGGATTAACATTAATGCAAAGGAAAGTACAGTAATAGTAGGAACATATAGTAGATGAGCGACAACAAATAGGGACACCTGACATGCAGTGGCTGGGAATGGAAGGAGTGGGAAGGATATTACCGTTGGTGCGATATCGGAAGGTGCGGAAAAAAGATTTACCATTCGCAGATTTTGGAGGGTGGGGAGGTGGTGGTAAGCAGTAATGAGTGAGGGGGGTGCAAAGTGTGGAGGTGGTGACACGTCATGAGGGGCCCATAGGAATGAAACTACTTTTCAAACCCCCCTGTCATTATTGAATATTGTAGAGAGGGGGTGCGAAGTGCGGAGGAGGTGACACATAGCGAGGGGCCCGTGGGAATGAAACTACTTGTAGCGAGGGGGTGTGAAATGGCTTCTTCACCGTTGATTTGGGTGGGGAAGCAGATAGTCGTCTGATTGTCTTGACCTTTAATGCTTCACGAAAAATATTTTTGTCCTTTTCTAACTTTGACTAAAAATCTTTGCAATGTTTATTTACATAAACAATAATCACCAATTAAAGGTAATTAAATCATAACAAAATCTTAATCTAACTCCTTGGCACATTTGGACTAGCATCCATTATTTTGCCTAATTTACTTATAATCCTAATCTAATACATCTTTGGCAAAATTTTGAGCATATTAGGCCATATTTAATCTATTCTAACCTATCTAATAATGTTCTACCAAGATTAAATAGTTTGGCGAACTTATTCTCTAATCCAGAACATAAATTTAAATGATTTGGTCAAGATTAAACTATATGATTCAAATCAGAAGAAAAATTTGTGGCATTTAAACAAGCTACCCACAAAAACCTTAATTTATTACAATGCAATTTATTTCTATGAAGTGGCATTTAAATTGGCACACTTACACAAATTTTGATTTTCTTTTGATGGGGTTTTATTTCATCTCTCTTTTCTTTTCCTATTTTTTCCTATTTTCATTTTTATTCTTTATTTTTTCATACCCTCTCTTATAAATAAAAACTAACTTATCAAAAATAAAGCATGTTACAACAACATCCTCCTTGGTTGAAGACCTCAAATCACTTGTGCCACTGGCTCAGTCATACTGCTCACAGCGTTTGAATGCCTGCACAAGAGATCAAGACACAACAAAGCATACAAGTACAAATAGCATAATTGAAAGTAACCTACTTAACAGATCAAGGAGCATTAAGATAAATGATGCATTAACATACACATTTATGGAAAATAAACCAACAATTGTATATATTATTAAAATAAAGTAGGAAGCATACAACCAAGCCTTGATGTCTATAAGCTCTCCTTGAGTGAATTTCCAAGTCCAAGATCAAGCTCTCCAAGCACTCCTTCTCCAAGCTAAATGAGTAGCATGTAGGCACAATCTCAGCATAGGGTGCAAATACCCAAAGACCAAACATTTGGGAATGGGAGAGGATGAATATATAGGAAGGGAAAGGGAGTTAGGATCTCTCCAAAGATAGGAGAAGGCCCTCATCTCAAGGAGGTATCTCATAGGGATAAGACCAAAGGGCCAAGTTGAGAGAACTCAACCTCATCCATGCCGAACAACCTCCAACTCGTCATTCTAGAAGCCTCTAGATCATGAAGCTTCTTGTCCTCTTTGGAAAAATTTCCTTTTAGGGATCATTGTTAGTATACAAGCCAGAAGTGTGCCGACACCATGGGGCTAGTGTAGTGCAACTATCGACCATTGTGGTTTTTAGTGTCGGGGGAGCGATGATCCTCAAATTAGGTTTTTAGAGTCTTTTCCTTTAGGGGAAGCTCAAGGCATTTTTCCATCAGTGTTTTAGGGAGGATCTGAGTTGCATATCTAGATGATTACACTATATGATGGTCATATTTCGGGCACTTCGGGGTATGTCACAGGGAAGTGTGGGAGGTGTGACAAAATTCTATGTAACAGATGCCCACTAAAGCATGAAGGTAGAATAAGGAGTGATGGCTGAGATGCTTTATGAGTTTTTGCAAGGACGAGAACAAACATTGTCAAGATACCTGCAAATAAAGGACGCATATACATATACATATCTCATATCAAAACATGAATCCACGGTATGGACGAAGCCATCCGGATAGCAAGGAATATGAAAAAGATCCACGACATGGGTGTAGCCATCCGAATGAGAAATATCATCTGTAAATCGAAGATCCAAGGTATGGACATAGCCACCCGATATTGAAGGATAATCATAAATGTAAAGTCCCACGGTATGGTCACAACCATTCATATGGAAGAAACATGTGTATAATCATGAACATAACTCCATGCAGCCTAAGTCATATCAGACAAGACTCAAGGTCTTGCGCTCCATCCCAACCTGATCAAAGTATGAATTCTAACATGCAAATGAATGTGTCAAAGTTGGACATGCTAGAAAACCACTTGATTACCGGTCAATGATGTGGAGCATTAACAGGCATGAGAGAAACCACCAATAATGACAATGGCTCTCAAGGTACGGCACTACAATCCGTGAATGTGAAAATGAATCTGATGTCGAACACTCATGGAACGATCTGATCGAAGGCCAATGATGAAAACCTATCATTGGATGCGAAGAAGTTGTCGTTAAGGCATGCAAGCTCTAAGGTACTAAAAGGGAGTCTCTAAGTCATCTTCCTGAATAATGAGATGAAGTCGATAAGAAGTGACCCGTCGAAGGAGGGCCATGATGAGTCCCCCATCATCGACATGAAACAAGGAATAAAGTTGAATGAAATGAATAGGATCCAAGATTGTAGCAAAGGGTCAGATAATGTATAGGTAATGAACTACATATATGACTTCTCTTGAACATCGACGACACGACTCCGAAGTGTGGCAGCATTTGACTCAACATAAGACCAATGGTCATGATGAAATTAAATAGTCATATGAGAGGAAAAATGGATCACCCAAACTTGGAAGGACAACTGACTGAGTGAGGATATCCCAAACCTGACACGATAAACAAATGAGTGTCATGTTCAAGAGCGACATGCTGCCTATACAAGAGATGTTTCTCTTTCCACTTTTTCCCCACTATTTCTAGTGAGTACCTCTTTATTTTTACTCAAGCTTGAAGAGGATACCATATGCTTCTCATATAAGTTCACTCTTCAGAGGAATCCACCCTGGTAAGTTTTACAAGCCCTAGGAAGGAGAAACTCGGTCTCGTCATGGTGACAAGTCTTTCATCGTTTAATTTTTACGAGTACGGTCGAAGAGTAACTCAATGTCTTTTTCATATTTAGAGAGTTTGAAAAAGAGACGAAAAATAAAACTCCATCAGGTCCCTTTTCGTAATTTGTCTCTCAAACCTGAAAAGGTAGAAAACAATATTCGAGAGAACCTCTTGACCATGTCGACCAAGGTGTACCTTTTTCGTAAATAGTCAATCCCAAACCAAAAAAGGAGTAAATGTATACTGAGATGACGTCAATTCATTTAATTTAATGAGTTCGAAAGGACAAGTACTCGACAATATTTTCATATTTTGAGAGTCATAAAAGAGCTTAAAGATGACTCCTTCTCGAGGAACGAGAGGTATAAAAAGTCAGTAACTAGTTTCGATGATGATAGAACTGCTCAAAACATGTAAAGGTCAAGAGGTTGGCTAATAAGACCACTCATCGCAGATGTTCCCCAGGCAAAGGTAAAACAACCAAGTGAAAGCATATGATCGGGCAAAGAGATGGTGGCGATGGAATGAAAAAACCAAGGCTCATCCAGCAAAAATAGGCTGATAAAAATGACAATCAAGAGATGTAAAGTGGGAATGGTTTCATTTTTAAACAAGCTTGAAACATGAGAAACTATGCTTGAGTATACTTGAAGATGGTTTCATGTTTTCACAAGCTTGAAACGGAAACAAAATATTCTTAGGTTTGCTTTCATTTTTACACAAGCTTGAAAAAAGATAAAATATGCTTGAGATAAGTTTGCATGCCCCCAACATAAAGAATCAATTCAAGGTACATGCCCCCAAGCTTCATTTCATTCACCTAAGTAGACTATTGGTTACTAATAGGTGGATGGAATGAGGGTTCACTTACGAGATTAAGTGAAACTATCGACTGGGATTTTACGAGGTCTAATCAAAGACTCAAATTTGAAGGGGATTGGTTTCATTTTTTAACGAGCTTGACACAGGAAAAGAACCATGCTCATGAGACATTGTATCATGTTTTACTGAGCTTGAAACAAGTAAAGGAACCATGCACATAACCTATTTCATTTTTTAACAAGGTTGACATAGTAAAAGAACTATCCTCATGACACCTTGCTTCATTTTTTACTGAGCTTGAAACAAGTAAAGGAACCATGCTCATAACCTATTTCATTTTTTAACAAGATTGACATAGTAAAAGAACTATCCTCATGGGACCTATTTCATTTTTTAACGAGGTTGAAATAGTAAAAGACCTATCCTCATGGGACCTATTTCATTTTTTAACGAGGTTGAAATAGTAAAAGAACTATCCTCATGGGACCTATTTCATTTTTTAACGAGGTTCACAATAGAGCAGTCCTCTTGGCCCAAAAGTGGTCATAAACAATAAATATAGGAAACGAGAGTCGAATGCAGTTGTATCAGCTTCAGATTTGTATCACCAACAGATGCAGCCCTCAAATAGCTTTGATACCATGTAGGAATTTATAGGGTAAGTTCCTTAGATAGAACACCAAGGGACACCGCTCACAAACAGATCAGTACACCAATATTCTTGACATGGTTAAAACCCTCAAAGAGGGAAACAGTCCATGGCCTGAGTCAACACGACCATTTTAGGCAATTTATTAATGTAAAAGAAACAAAATTTACATAAGCTTCTCTCATTAATGGTCACCTTAAAAATGACCCTCCATGCTCTTTAAATAGAGATCATGGACCAATCAGGTGGTAAGAAACGGATCAAGTGTCAGTAATACCGAGGAGAGAATGATCCGTCGGATCAATTCATGTCTAGAACATATCGTGACCGTCGAATTGTAAGTTACAAAAGTAAAAAGTAAAGAAACACACTTTACCTAACTCTATACTAGACAAAGTTATACTTAACTATTTCTTATGTGTCGGAATATCCTCACAAAATTATGGCAATAAGGAAGCCTACTGTTACCCCTAGCCTTCCACAACCTACAAGGTTGACACCACAACAATTGGAAGAAAAAATAGAAAAAGGGCTTTGTTACAGTTGTGATAGAAAATACACTAAAGGTCATAAGTGTGCTGAGAAGAAATTATTTTACATAAATTGTAAAGAGGAGGAAGAAAAGGAACATGAAACCTCCAAAGAAGAGGATATACTCCAGGAACCAACCCTAGAGAAAGAACAAATGAATCTGACCATATATTGTAATGCATTGGTAGGGATTACCATTCCTCAAACTCTCAAGATAGAAGGACAATCAAGAAGAAAAATGTAGTAATGTTCATTGATTCAGGTAGTATCCATAATTTTATTCATTGTAAGATAGCCAAGGAGTTGAATTGCTTCTTATATCTAGCACCAGAGTGTCAAGTGATGATTGCAAATGGAGGAACCATAAATTGCTCTCGAAAGTGCCCTAATATCAAGCTATTCATGGGAAAATATGTATTGAATATTCCAATGCTTTCCATTCCAATGGGTGGTGTTGATGTTGTACTAGGAGTCCAATGGCTACAATCTTTGGGTACGATAGCTTTTAATTTTCAAGAACTTTTCTTGAAATTTTTTTAGGAAGGAAAGGAAGTTAAATTATGGAGTATCGTAGGGAAAGCAGGAAAGATAATCAGCTGTAATGGCATGAAAAAGATTCTAAATAAAGAACAACGAGGTGCAATTGCACAATTATGTTCACTAGAGGTTCCCACATCAAAATCATCTATTTCTCCAAATCTCAAAAAATTCTTGGACAATCATTCCAAGGTATTTGATACTCCGAAAGGCCTCCCACCTATTCGTGATCATGATCATGCTATTCATGTGATTCCAAGAAGTGTTCCTCCAAACATCAAGCCTTACAGATATCCCTATTCCCAAAAGGGCGAAATTGAATGTATGGTTGCAGAAATGTTAGAGGTCAGTATAATTCAACCTATTCAAAGTTATTTCTCTCCTCTAGTAGTATTGATGCATAATAAGGATGGATCATGGTGCATGTGTTTGGAATATAGGGAGCTCAACAAGCTCACTATTAAAGATAAATTTCTCATTCCTGTCATTGATGAATTATTGGATGAATTACATGGAGCAATTTACTTCACCAAGTTGGATCTTCATTCAGGATATAATCAAATTAGAATGAATATTGAAGACATTCTGTAAACATCATTTAGAATTCATGAGGGTCATTATGAATTTTTGGTCATGCCTTTTGGCCTTACCAATGCACCTTCTACATTTCAAGCTTTGATGAATTTCATTTTCGAACCATTCCTTAGAAAATTTGTGTTAGTACTTTTTGATGATATACTAATCTACAGCAAGTCTTCAAAGGATCATGTTCAACATGTTGACAGGGTGCTCAAACTACTGGAGGAGAAACAATTATATGCAAAAACCTCCAAATGTTTCTTTTGAGTATAAGAGGTGGAATATTTGGGTCATATTGTATCTCATGAAGGTGTTAAGGTAGACCCTAGCAAAATTAAAGCCATTAAGGAATGGAAAATCTCCACATTCATAAAGCATTTGCGAGGATTTCTCAGGTTTATAGGCATTATCGCAAGTTTGTTAAGAATTATGGGATAATAGTAGCACCTCTAACAACATTACTGAAGAAAGATGCATTTTCTTGGACTCCAGAAGCAATGAAAGCCTTTAAACATCTTAAAGAGGAAATATGCCAAGCATCGGTCTTAGGTACACCAGACTTCACAAAAACCTTTATTGTGGAATGCGATGCCTCGGGAAATGAAATTGGTGTTTTTTAAATGTAAAAAGGAAGACCCATTGCTTTTGAAAGTCATCCAATCAAAGGAAAATATTTACACAAAGTTATCTATGAGAAGGAAATGTTGGAAATAATACATGCACTTAAGAAATGGCGACCTTACCTGATGGGAAAACACTTCAAGGTAAAAATGGATCACGATAGTATTAAATACTTTTTAGAACAAAGATTATCTTCAGAAGAGTAGTAAAAATGGGTCACAAAGATGTTGGGTTATGACTTTGAAATCATCTACAAAAAAATGAAGCAAAATGTTGTTGTAGATGCACTCTCAAGAAAGGATGAGGATGTGAAAGCATTGCTTTGTGCCATTTCTATTATCCAACTAGATTGGATAAATGAAGCAAGGGATGAATGGAAGAATGACGAAGAAGTGTGGGCACTCATTTAAAATTTTCAGTAATATCCTAGTACATTTGATACATTTAGTTGGAAAAATGATTCATTATGGTACAAAGATCGCTATACCTCTGTAAGAATTCCCAACTCAAAAAAATATTCTTCAGAAATTGCACACCTCTCCCTTAGGAGGGCACTCAAGATTTTTAAAAACTTACCACAAGGTTAAGAAGGATTTCTTTTGGGATGGCCTTAAATCTGTTACTCAAAAGTTTGTGTTGGACTGTTTGGTTTGCCAACAAAATAAAGTTGAGACACTTAAGACCCTGGGTCTATTACAACATTTATCCATTCCAAGTTAGCGTTGGGAGGAGATTTCAATGGATTTTATCACAAATTTACCCAAGTCTGAAGGAAAGAGTGTCATCATGGTGGCAGTTGATATCTTACCAAGTATGCACACTTTTGTGCATTATCTCATCCATTTAAAGCCAGTACAGTTACTACTACACTTATGGAAACAATTAAAAATCTACATGGAAACCCAAAGATTATTGTAAGTGACAGAGATCCCATTTTCACTGGAAAATTTTGGACGGAATTATTTTCTTGTCTAGGTACTTAGTTAGGTCATAGTTCATCTTATCATCCTCAATCCCATGGGGGAATGGAGATAGTGAACAAATGTTTGGAAGGATATCTTTGTTGCTTTGTATCTGATAAAGAGACATAATGGGTCAAGTGGTCGCCTCTGGCTGGATGGTGGTATAACACTTCCTTCCATACTGCAGCAAAAATGACCCCATTTGTGGCACTTTATGGATGTCATCCACCATCTATCACATTGTCTTTAAGATAAAATTCTAAGGTTCAAGCAATGGAAGATCACCTCAAGCTTCAACTACAAGTTCTCCAGCTCTTAAAGGACAACCTCACTTTGGCGCAGAATAGAATGCAACAACAGGCAAATCAACGTAGCAGCGAAAGAAATTTTGATGTAGGTGACTGAGTATTTCTATGGCTACAACTATACAAACAAATGTCCCTCAATCAAGCTAAGAAGGATAATAAATTATCACCAAAGTATTATGGTTCATACAAGGTGTTGCAAAAGATTGGTACTATGACATATAAATTGGAGCTTGCTGCATCTTCCCAAGTGCACCAAGTTTTCCATGTTTCATGATTAAAGAAGGTTATAGGTGACAAGCTCCCAATTCAAACAATATTTACATAACTTGACGAGGAAGGAAAAATCATACTAGAACATGAAGCATTCACAGAAAAAGAACTCGACAGCTACGAAATCGATCAATCTCAGAGTATCTCATCAAATGGAAGAACTTACCCGCTGAAGATTCCACATGGGAGGATGAGAATTTTATACATAAGCATCCATAACTACTCAATCATTGAGGACACACTTTTTTGAAGGAGAGAGGCATGTTAATTCCCTAGAATACTAGTGTATTCCCCCATTATTATTGTCATTGTAGCCCCTTATTGTTATTGTTTTACTTTGTCCCCATATTGTTATTATTGTGCCCCATAGAAGCCCACTATTGTTATTTTGGTGCCCTCACATTATTATTGTTATGTTGACTCTGAGATATTGTGACCCCTTAGACTCTTATATATAGAAACGAGGTTTTGTCATTTGAATCATCCAAGAATTGTTCATTTGTGTTATGTAAAGGAGGTTGCCCCTTCGAAGAGGCTAATTTTGAAGTCGTTGATCTATCTCTTCTTCTATTTTGTGAGTTGGTTGCATAACAGGAACCAAGTTACTTCCAAATGCTAGCAGTCATCGCACAGGTGGAGGCTTCTTCATCTATGATACACCACTGAACAATGGCGTTTCTAATGGAGATTGGCATTTGAAATACAATGGATGAAGGTAGGGGAGGATTTTCCGACTTGTCAACATGAAAGATAATCATATGATCATCTTGGGGATCCACGACACCCAAAGCAGAGAGTAAATATTTTCGTTGGGATGAGCACATTTGGAGGATTTCCAAAATTGACATGGAAGCAAGAGATTGCGCCAAGTCATATACTATGCTATAGGTATGGGCGACTTTAGCAAAAGCAACATTTTGACACAATGGACCTTTGGGATCTTGGGAATAACCTCTACCTTAGGTTCAGGGACCTGTAAGGTACCATTGGATGACGATAGAGGCTCAGTTCAAACTTGGGGTTGGGGTTCAGTTGCAGACTTAGTAGATGGCTTGTCGTATTGGTGCGATTGAGTTTGAAGTTTGACTTACTCAATATTAACCTCATCAAAATTCATAATAAGAATTTGATAATCATGGTGACCAGATGGTGGATCTGGTTCAGTTTCCTGACCTGGTGTAGGTTGGGTAGCTATGTATCCTTGATGAGGGGAAGGATTGATAAGCACTGTCGGTTGAAATGAAGTGGGAGGGGGAGGAGGAGCGATGGGCTATGGTCCTCGAGAAGCAGTTGCTTGAGATTCCTATGCTTAACGCATTTGAGTGAAAAGGGGACACTCATGAGTATAATGACCATATATGTCGCAACAGTCATAATGTTTGTTCAAGTGAAGACCCTTCTTTTGCTTGGGATGACTACCCTGTTGCTGGGTTTCGGGATTAGGCTTAGGACCCTGAGGTGCATTGGGTGGAGGACCCTGGTTTCCTTGATTACCTTGAGATTTTTGGTTTTGGTTACGCTTTCCCTTGTTCCATTTATTGGGGTTAGGGGGATTGGGTCTACTCTGCTGAGAATACACTTGACCTTGTGGAGGAGGTTACTGTTGTGGCAGAGGAGGAGTAGGCATGGGGGGTTGGGGCGTTGGTGCTAGAGGGGCTGGAGCGTTAGGTAGTGAATACTAATAATAAGGAGAAGGGAAAATTTTGGGATAAAGAGGCATGCAACAATTGTCCCATGCATATGTTGATTCGGATGGGGATATGCATATGGCATGCTAGGACCTGGATAAGATTTTCCTTGTGGAGGATTGGGGGAGGGATAATTGTAAGAGGAACTGGTCCCTCCCTAAGGTGGAACATAACTCATCGGAGGTGGAGCATATGGTTGAGGGTTGAAATATTTCCAAATATGCCATCCGCGACATGAGATGCCCCCAGTGCATTAGCAACACCAAGCCAAGGCAGATCGGGGATGGCAGTGTAAACATAATCTGACTAGGCGTAGATCAGATCAAATTTCAATGCTTCTTGGAACACATCTTCCTCAGACTGGGGGAAGTGTGATGCGACATCTTTAGAAATGGGGGCAAAAGCGATCTAAGGAACCAATCCATATAGATGTGGTCCTCGAATTTAGGAGCTCTATAGATGCTCCTCTTTCTACACCATTCTTGAACATGGTCGGATAGACAAGGGGCAGTGATGCAGGAGAATTTAGGCCAAGAAGACTCATTGTATTCTAGTAGACATAGGGGTATTGTGTTTTCAAGGAAGTTGGGTTCCTAAGAGGGAATTAAATGTAATTATTAATGTTTTGAGTGATTTTAATGAGAGAAGATAGAGTAGGGAATTAATTGAATAGTGTGAGGCATATTTGTAAATGTTCTCAAATATAGGAGAACATAAGAGATTTAGGATAGTTGAGAGATTGAGGGATTTGAGAATTGATTGTAAATCCTAGATTAGGAGTCAGTTCATGAATTTAGATTAGAGAGGAGTTTTAGGAACAAGGAAGAGATTTAGGAATTTTGTTAAGGAATTCATGGATCTAAAGCAGGGATTGGTTTTAGAGTCCTTATGTATAAATGTAAGCCTAAAAGGCAAAGATGGGGGTTAGATAGGTTAGAAGGTCAGATAATTAGCTGGTTAAGCTAGACTATGGTTTTGAGCCTACGGGCAGAATGTAAACAGAGGCCACTGATATTAGAAAAATAGGCCAAGAGACAGAGTCTCAATCTGTAATTATTTGTTGTGTTCATATATACAGAGAGTGATTAAAATCTGTATAAATACGTGATTGAGTGTTGAATGATAGATTGAGTGCAGCAAAGGATTGCATATATATATATTTATGTAGGCAAAGTTTAGTGAACGCAAAGAGGTGGAGTTTGATGAGACACAGAGAGAAGAGGAGAACGTGACAGAGGGTCACGATGGATCTTTGAATCCATTATAAGACAAAGTAAAGCTTAGTAGAGGCAAATATCAAAGGAGAATGCGCAGAAATCAACCTCGAAAGTGAATTAAGCAGTGGAAGAGCCAAGGGCCGAAACCCTGAAGAAAATCTAAAACCACAGAAAACTGAAGAAATGCACAAAAATCTAAGTATAGAGAAAGGCAGAAGAAATGGAGTATGGGAAAATCATAGCCGTTGGATCTTTATGATCAACGATCAGGATTAAATCGCATTGGTGATCGAGAGATCTCACCATCGGATGGACATCGGGCGCTAAAGTAATTGGGGTTTAATTGAGAAGCCGGACCCAAACTTTATAATATTGGGAACTTATAATTTCCATCGTGTCCGTATAGCTAAATAACTATCGGGCTTGTTATCAACCCGAAATTATTGTGAACCGTTGGATCTGCTTAGTACAATTCAACGGTAGAGAACCGTCGGAGCAACTTTGGAGATCGGGAGAGTTAAGGACCGTTGGATCGGAAGGTGGATCAACGGTGGGGATGTGATCGGATCGCAATATTTAAAGGAATAGACCTTGGCTTTAATACATGCGACATGCGATTATGCAAAGGGCCGATGAGAGCGGACCCGATAGGGAAATGAAGCATAGTTAATGTTATTTGGAATCCGAAGGTTAATCGCATATCGAAGGAGATGGGGAACACATGGTAATGTGACCCGCGGAAGATTTCCAATTGCGATAAAGGTAAACCTCGGGAAATGCAACAAAACCCTACCAGGGAAGAAAAGGTATGGTTTCGTATATATTTCCTTTGTAATTAGTCTATAAAGGATTAGGCGCGATATATGGGATTTGTATATAAGTCCAATGATGAAGGTTTAATGCATGGCTTATGGGTTAAATAAAGGATAACGAAGGTTTTGAAGGGGTTTTAAAGTCCCGATATGAAGGATTGATATGGTATAATGTCCCGATAAGACGGAATATAATGAATGACTTTATTAATAAAGTAATAGGTGAAGGATAACAAGTGATTTAAGTCTGATACATGTTTAATGAATGAAGGGTTAGACCATGTTGGGCTTTAATAAATCATTCAGCATAGGAAATTGATGGATGGGCCTTAAACCTTAGTTAATAAAGATTTTAACTCAAGGAGAGTTAAAATTCCTGGGACAGACAAGATGTATGCATAATACATGTAAATTGTGGGTAAAGCAGGGGTAACCCTGCGTCAGGAAGAAGTTTGATGGAACCAGTCAAAAGTTTGGTACCAGTGTCATAACAGAGAGTTAACTAAAAATAAGCAAGAAAATATCTAGGAAGAGTCACAAAAGTGGAATGAGTGGCTCTGGGTTGATCGACATACCACTTAGCAGTAGCTCCAATGAATGTGCATTGGAACAAACAAAGACAGATGGAGTCTTTAGTAATGGAATTTGATGAACACCACATTTAGAATGAGTGAACATGATTAGTAGGATCTTCTCCAGTATTACCTGTAGACTTTGGGGTGTCTGAAGAGAGTTGAGTGGGCATAGTTGGCCAAGTGGGATCATGGAGAATGGGATCATTAGTGAGCTCTCTGAAATCTGGGAGACTCAAACTAGCCATAAAAGGAAGAAAGGGAGTAGGAGTGACCACATTGGTGGGGGTTCTTATAGTGGGGGTACCCTGGTTGGTACCTGGGTTACCACCCTAGTCTCCCACAACCACGTTGGTTCCTGACATGGTGGCAATATGGGGTTGAGAAGACACAGAATCAAAGGAGGAACTGGAAGAATCAGTAGAATCAAAATCAGAATGATGACTTGATGAAGGAATAGGAGGATGTACTCTAACTTGACGGGGAGGAGTAATATGTCCTAACGGGAACTGAGGGTGAAGACCTTGAAGTCTCTGTGCAAAACGCCTAGGGGGCACAATGATGTCAAGACAATAATGATCTAAGGACTAAAGGGTGATGATAGGAATAAGAGAGCAACAAACAGCAAACAAACACCTAGTGCAGTGGTGTTAAAAGTAAACTAACTATATTAATGATGTTACTCTAATACAAGCAAACACGTCCTATCAAAGAAAAATACCTCTAGCATATAGATGATCTAAATCCTCAAAAAATCCTAGATCTACTGTTTTAGATGGCCTTCCAAAGAACTTCTTACTTGATGAAATCTCATCCCCATAAGTAGAGTTGTCCAAAGAAAGGTAGGCTAGAGAACTAACTGCTTCCCACAGCCAGTCCTATAGGGTGTTTTCCTAATATTGGTCACTAAGGTTATGTTCATCCCATGGGGGTGGCCGATTCCTTAGCTTCTTGGTAGTCAGAGAATGCACGAGATTCCCTGTCACGGGTTGGGTAGCCCCGAGGAGAACTGCTCACACAATGACCTAGCCTAACCCCCTCTAAATCGGGTTTCTAACGCACTCTAGCTTTGGACCATTGGACGGTGAAGGATTTTAAGGACCCTAATATGTCAACTTCTATGTCTCAATGTAAGTGATCGATGAGTGTTATTGGAAGCCTATCCCACCAATCCTACACCTAGACTACAAAGATTGGCTGGCCCTGTTGCTCAAGTGGGCTTAATCTATGTGTGTTGATTTATTAAGGTGTAGTGTTTCAAGTCTTGGCTTGGCAGCACTAACCAAGCTCACGTTCGCTTAGGGTGTGATTGTGTGAAAATAATGTGTCAAGTGGATGAGTTAATTGAGCATGTTTTATGATGCCATCTGCTGTTGAAAATAAAGTGCTGAAATACTGTAAATAAATTTGAAAATAATAGAAAATAAATAACCAATCAAGCACAAAAAACCCCACCCACAAAGGTTACCAAGTAACTAAACAAGAGAGGGAAAACAAGCTACTCAAAGACACATAAAAGGCCTAAAAGATCTAATGTTGAGGGACTAAGATCTAGAGACACTAATCTGTTGTAAATGATGCAGTAAAATGGCAAAAATTAGAGATGAAAAATGTTGCAAAGGATAGGAGTGAAGCTCTAAAAACCTAGGATTCTCAAGGGGATCCTAGGGGGGAAAGGCAAAAACAAAACTTTAAAGGGAGAAAAGGTGAAAGAAACTTATCCAAAAGTGCTAAAAAATAATGGATCAGACTCTGAAAATTAGTAGCTAAAAATGCTAAAACCCTAGACTCCTCACTCAACAAATTTCTTCCTAACGACGTGGAGGTCTACTCTAAACCCTAAGAGGATTTTTCCTTCTTCAAGGAGAAAGATTAAGTGTATATAGGCCTAGGGGAAACTGAAAACAAAGGTGAAGTACCCTCCCCAGTCTGAAGACAACACTCTCGACAATTCTGAAAAAAATTCTAAATTTTTTCTGGAAAATACCAAAACACAGGTATTGAACTAGAACAGTGGAAAATACAATTTTTGGGCCAAATAACGCACTCTTGATAATAGATCAGGGGCTAAAAAGTGTGTTTTTCTTTCAGGACTCTCGTTCGACAGATCCCACACAGATTTTTCCGTCTCCTGCTTGGATAGTACCTGTGACCTGTGGAAAGAACCAGAATACCACCATAATCTGAAAATTTGACAAAAAAGGAAATAATACTATAAATAGAAATTGAGAGGCTAAAACTAGTTGTAGAAAACCCTGAAAGTTACTGAAACTTCAGTCACCCAAGAATGTTGTTATTACACAGTGGATTCGCTATTTGTTAGTGTGAAATTTCTTGGAAGGTGTACCAAAAACACTTCACTTAAGTCACTAAGTCACAAGTGACAACAATTTGATGGTTGCTCCTGATTCAGATCTGCCATAAAAATGGAAAAACCTACAACAAAAACATATACGATCCATAATAGAAAGCAATAGTAAAGATATCCAATGCAATAACCCAAATGGAAAGACTTTAATTGAATAAATTCTTTATTGAAAACACTTGGTGAATGAGATCTACAAAAGGGTCTGTAAATCCCCCTCTGTGGGATGGGTCCTTTGATGTCCTTGATGCTTCAATAATCGATCTTCTCTCTCAATATGTGAAAAACCCAAACAATGTGAAGAAATCAAACGGGAGCTCAAAAGAAAAGAGATGATAATGGTGATGATGATAATGGTGGCAATGATAATGATCATGGTGAAGAACGAATGAAAAGCCCTCCAATTTATAACAAAGTATTAGGTTAATCTTGGAAATGAAGAATAATAAAATAATATTGATGAAATCAAGATCTAACCGCGATGAATACTTTATTATATTTATCGGAGAGGGAAAATATATTTTAAATCATTAACTATCTTTATTTAGAAATAATTAACAAATAAAATGATTTATTAATTATTCCTAGGGGATTTAGTCAAATGTGACAAGGAATAATTATTTAAGCAATGATTTAATCATTATTCATAGAAAAAATTAAATAAATAATGATTTATCTAATTATTCTCATGGGTATTTTTATTTAAATCAGAAAATAACTTAATAAAAGTGGTTTACTAAATTTACTATGGTTAGGACCTTTTAAAATTGCAAAAATCAAAGAAAATAACAAATTCATTCTCCAGAACTTGTAAGGACAGTCAACCACTTCAATTGGCCAGTAGATCATCAGGTACTCTTAATTCTTATTCGCTTCTTAGTTTGAAATGGCTAGCCAGAAGGGAAAAACTAAGATTTCTGTTGAAAACCCTATGCTTCCTCCTATCACTAATATAAATGAATTCCCTTTGGTATGTTGATTTCAAAATCATAGACACTGAATGTGAATTCGATTTATATGATCTACATAATCGGGCATTTCAAAAATTGGAGGATGCCAATGATGAATTGTATTTTTTGGAATCTGTGTTACCACAATTTGTTTTCCATCAAACTTATAATTTTCTTGAATTTATTACTTGGTGCGAAAATCATTATTTACCTAGCCAAAGAGCAATTGTAGCCATAAATGGTGAATCTTTGTTCTTCATAACCCCAAAATCTATTTGCTAGGCCTTGAAAACCAACCTTCAAAGTTCCCTCATACATTTTTTGTTGATTCACTAATGGAAATCTACCAGAAACTCACCTTTCACTAACGAGCTAGTATCTTTGAGTCTTTCATGTGAGAGGGTTTTGAATTACCTCATCACAATCCTCCATATTCCTCAACAACTATGTCATAAATGTCTAGACAAGTAATTTCTATGGATTGTTATCTCTTTGGCCACTAGAGTGATGAATGGGTTGATGAAGTCATTTTAAGGTTTTTGTCAGTCTTTTCACCTAGTAAAAATCCCTTTCTCCTTTTCAACTTTGCTCAGTTTATTTCAGAATTCATGAACAATTTTTTAAGTTTAGTGCAGAAATATCAATTTGTATTGGTGTATTTATTTTTATATCATCATTCTGAAAGGTTCAAAATGCCTCTTCAAAATATTGAGTCATAGGGAAAGCCACAATCTGTTATTCACTAGACTTCACCAGTTAGAAGAAATTCAAAAGATTACTGTTTCATTAATTTTGTAGATCAAGTCCTATATTTTTCATTATGCCTCCTTAGCAGTGATGTTGTCCCGAGAATATCAACATAAATTAAAAGGATTTTTCATTTGAGAGAATATTCAAAGGTAGGAGATGGGTACTTGTATCATAATTTCACAGAGATTAGAATTTATGGTTCTGAGTTGCAACCATAGAAACTGCCAGTTTTTCTTCCCATGAGGATTTTTGCTCTAGAATTCATAAGACTAAGTTTGAACATGGATGAGATTCAATTTGTATCTAGAAAGAAAAAGGCCCATTTCAAACTAAAATCTCAAATTGGTTGATTTATAGTAAATACCAGAGCAGTTGATAAGGAGGTAGAAAGTTTGTTGAGAAAAATGAAGTTTAAGTCAAGTTTCAGTTGGACTTATGACACTTTGGGATTTATTTCATCTCTTAGAGTTGAACAAAAGTTGCTCCTTATACTCATATCTCAAAAATGCAAATTGAATAATATGCCAATCATGAGGTATGGGAAGAAAATGCTTTGCAGGAGGTTGAAGAACCAATTTCTAGTCAAACAACTTTGAAAACTCCAAGACTTCAAGAGAAAGAGTTAAAGAGACCAAGTGAAAGTATGTCTACTACTAGTTCAGGTTCAAAATCAGCAGAATTTGGAGTTTTTAAGAGGATAGAGACAAAGAACACAAAAGAATAATCATCAGAGGTTAGAAATAAAAAAAAGTATCTACAATAGTTATGTATCAATCGAGCATGTGTTTTCTTTGCAACAAACTAAAGAAACAATTCCTGATCCATTTTCTTTCCCTTCTTCTAGTGAGCAAAGTATTTTTGCTAGGTTCAGATAAATGAATAAGAAGAATGAAATGTTAAATACTAATATCTATTCTAAGTTTTGGAAGAAGACCTCTACTACTCCAACTAGATTATTGTCTGCACTGGACCTTGACAGAGGACAATTTCAATTGGTGTTTCTTGAACCAAAGGTCCCAAGTCGAAGAACAAAAGAGGATTACAAGACTTCAATGTTCTCTTTTTACACAAACCAGATTCATCCCATAGACCAAATTGATCTACACAAACAAATTAGTGACATGATTTATTCTTCCTTGACAAGTTCTACTATGGTAGCTTCAAAGTTACAAGCTTTTTTAAACAATGTCCATTCCCAACTTAAATTATAAAAGATGTCATCTTTAGCAAAATATATAAGAATAAAATATTTAGAATACTTTGTAATCAAATTAGGATTAGATCCTAACGATGTCAATGCTAATCAAGAGATAATTAAGAACAGAAACGCAAAAATTCAAGCATTAAGAAAACAATTGAAATTGCCTACAACGGAGCATCCTCAAGCTCAGGAGGTAGGAAAATTAGAGAAAGGAAACAGAGTATATGTTGCGTATAATTGTTGAGCAGAACATCAAAATTTAGAAAATGGAGCCAAAAATGGAAAAAAAATTGAATGAGAGAGAATAGCAAGTCAAAACAAGGATTTTACAATAGAAACAGTGTCAACTAGCCAAGATTCCACTGAACATCTATCTAAAGCTATGTGATATCTATCACTGGAGAACATTGAAATTAAGGAATTGAAGGCATCATTACAAAAAGAAGATAATAAAATCAAGGTAGATAATGCATATCTTGAATAAGTACAAAAGAATTTCAATCTCGCTAGAAAGCTTGAAAAATATAGGGATGAATCAGTTAATGCACAAAATATGGAAGAAGCTAATGAGAAGATATGGATATACATAAATTCAGTCATTTCAGATGGCTCGACATCAATGGAAGTCAATTTTCAACAGGAATAGATGGTGAACAAAGCAAAAACAACTATTGTTAAGATCAAAGAGGAATTGGACAACAAACTTAGAGAAGCAACAAGGATTATCAAAGTTTTGTATTCAAAAACTAAAGAAGAAATTGAAGAAATGGGTATTGAAAATGGGATGGATGCAGCCCTTGAAGTGAGAAAAGTATTAAAAAAGATAATTCTGATGCTACATCTAGAAAAAAAATTCCACAACCTAGAATTTCAGATCAAGAGGTTTCATAAAAAGTTTTCTATTTTGCAGCAATAAGGACTCCCATCACTAAGAGATTCTCATGGCCAATTGATCCAACAGGAATATTATCAAAAGAAGTTAGATGATATAGCAATAGGCAACTCAAATTTTGCTAAGGTAAAAGTAAATGTTGGTGGCAGAACTTTTCTCCAAGGGTTAGAAAATGATTTATTCATTTCATATGAAATTCACCATCTCTTTGTAACCAAGCCCACATTTGAAAAATACACTAAGGTAGATGAATCATACAAAAAAATAATAAAATTTTCATATCCAGATGCTAATAAGTGGGATAAGTTCCACGAACTTATATAATTAGAAAAAAACAGGTTTAGAGGCAGAATTTTGGGCAAAGAAACAAGAGCATAATCAGTGGAATCAGATTTAAAGGCAATAGTTAGAGACTAGATCCTCGAATAGTGTGCAAATTCCACTAAATCAGTTCCAGTATTTCTACTTTTGAAAAGGAATAGCTGGTGCACAAAGACAAAACAACTATTGTTAAGATCAAAGAGGAACTAGACAACAAACTTTGAGAAGCAACAAGGATTATCAAAGTTTTGTATTCAAAAACTAAAGAATAACTTGAAGAAATGGGTACTGAAGACGGGACAAATGTAGTCCTTAAAGTGAGAAAAGTATTGACAAAGAGAAATTTGATGCTACAACTAGAAAACAAATGCCACAACTGAGAATTTTAGATCAAGAGGTTTGATAAAAAAATATATATATTTTGTAGCAATAAGGGCTCCCATCACTAAGATATTCTCATGGCCAATTGATCCGGTAGGAATATTATCAAAAGAAGTTACATGATATAGCAATAGACAACTCAAAGTTTTCTAAGGTAAAAGGAAATTTTGGTAGAAGAACTTTTCTCCAAGGGATAGAAAATGATTTATTCATTTCATATGGAATTCACCATCTCTTTGTAACCAAGCCCGCATTCGAAAAATACACTAAGGTAGATGAAACCTACAAAAAAGTAATAAAATTTTCATATCCAGATGTTGATAAGTGGATAAGTTCCACGAACTTATTGAATGAACATAAAATAGGTTTAGAGGCAGAATTTAGGCGAAGCAACAAGAGAAGAATCATATTTAAAGGAAATAGTTAAAGACTAGAACCTCGAATAGTGTGCAAATTCCATTAAATCGGTGCAAGAATTTCTATTTTGAATTGTATTGATTAGAATTATCCAAATCATTTTGGATAAATAATTATTTTATTATAAAAGCTTGCAATAGATTAGATATTTTTTAGAAGATTCTATAAATAATTTGTAATTAAGAAAGGTTGATGCTCTGATAGAACCAAAGAAATTATTGTATTTTTGGAAATCTTGAAGATAATCGAAGGCTTATGGCCTTAGTTTCTAGTAGCATTTGTGTTCATGTGAGTCTCCTTTGTGCAATCGTTTTTGTTATTCTTCATATATTTAAGGTAATATAGAAGTAATATGTAAGGCTAGGTTGAGTTTTAACCTCCTTGATAGCTCCCGCAAAGTTATTATCATCACTAAGATTAGCTAATTAAACTGTTTATTTAAATTATTACCTCTGCATCATTAAATTATTGCCTTTTGTCACTCTCAAATGTATATGTGTTAACTATAAAAATCTTTCTATACACCTCTGCTTGGTTTGATAATATAAAGATTCAAGAAGGATATTTAATTATCATATATCTTCTTTTTCATCTATCATAAACATTTAAATATTTCATGTTGTTAGTACCGGAATCAGCGCTTTGAGAAATTTCTAAGATATTTGGTTATGAACATGTGAATGATTTGATTAATTGATCATCCATTTAAGTAAATCCTTATTTAGATGTTTTGGCACAGTTCCCGAGCCTAGAACTGTCTACAAAGAAACAACATCCCTCATCACATCCCCAATGAAGATATCCTTTTCTCTAGTGATTTGTTTACCCAAACCCTCCCCTCTCACATTGTTGAAGAAATTCAGCAAGATTGTTGCAGAGTTTTCCATTGTGCTAAACCCCCAAAGCCTAATATATCCAAGAATGAATCCCTTGCCATCAAGCGCTGCAATTATAACCTTGACTTTCTTACTCTTAAAGTCGATAAAGGAAATGCCACAGTGGTAATGAACTCTCAAGATTATTATTCCAAGCTTCTTGATCTTCTTTCCTCCTCTTACAAAATTCTTCCCAAAAATCCCATTAATTCCATTATTCATCGTGTCACTAAAGCCATAAATTCCTCATCCATCGATGCCTCAATTAAGTAGTAACACATCCCTCATGCCCCCCAAACCCCTAAAATCTATGGTCAACGCAAAAATCACAAACCGGGGGTCCCCCTTAGACCTACAGTGAGTGCCATTGGAGCCCTTATCCACGTTCTTAGTCAATGTTTAGCAACAAATATTCAACCATTTATAGGTTCCACCCCTTCTAATATTAAATATTTTGTTGATTTCATTTAGAAAACTAGAAACCTTCGCCTTAATGAAAATGACCTTCTTGTTAGTTTTGATGTTGTCTCCCTATTCACAAAAAATCTTGTCCCAAAATCCTTAAACATAATCTCAAATCTGATTGATGATGAAACCCTTAACCTTATCAATATTTACCTATCTTCCACTTTCTTTTCTTACAAAGGAAACATATATGAGACTATCGAAGAAACAACTAAATTAAATAGTTTGTTTAAATTAGTACCTCTGCATCATTAAATAATTGTCGTTTGTCATCTCTCAAATGTAAACAATGTAAACTTTGAAACGAGAACTGATACGATTACCCATTTCGTAGAGGTAGCAAAAAAGTGACCCGATTTTGAAATGTGGTGATACAGAATACACATTTTTTTTAGCATAGTTTTTGACACTTTAATTTTTTTTATGTACATTAGTTTTTATTTTTTTGCATAGTTAAAGAAGAAGGTTGATATTTTAAAGTTTTGATATTTTACATATTTATATATCGTTAATTAATTTTTCAATTCACATCAAATAATTGTCTCTAAAAAACAATAATTTTTAATAATTGACATAAAAATAACCATTTTAAACATAAATATAACTAAAAAATTACACATTTTGATAATTTTTTGCTAGAAATGACATGTCAAAATCACCATTTTTTTAGGAAAAATTTAACAAAAATGGTTAAATAATAGTTTTTTTTTATGAATTTTATGTCAAAAAAAAATAATCACTGTTTTTTTCAAAAAATAATGATTCACATAAAAATTAAAGTGAAAATCACATAATACAAATATTGAACACATAACAACATTAATTGAATGCTTATTCTTCTCATAAAATGTCAAAGTCAAAAACATTACAAGTATAACTAATTAATAGTTATAAAAAATGAGCTTGATTTCCAAGCATAACTTAAATTTAATCAACACTATCGCGTAATCCAAACTCTTCATCCTCTAGAGTTTCATCATTGTCTTCTCCCAAAATATTTTTTTCTTCATTTTGCTCGTTTTCGTCTTCCAATGGATCTATGATGTCTGCGAATCTCCCAAAGTATGCCTTTCCAATCATTCCATGTAATGGTGGTTGAGGTTCCTTTACTTTTTTGCCACACGTGTTTCACTAAAATCCCCTTTCTTCAACCCAATTTCTTACATTGCATCAGGAAGAAATTGAAGAGCATTAATTCTTTGCTGAATAAATTTGCACTGTATTGGATCTTTTTCAATGGCAATGCAATTTCTTCCTTTTTGTAGGCAACATTCTATTGTTATACCTAATTATTAAGTACAAAAGAAATAATGAAGTAAATTAGTATAATGACATATAAATTAAGAAAGAAGATTTTGAAATTCAATTCTATATAATAAAACTTACCTAAGTCAGAAAATAAATCCAGAACCCAATCTTCTTCATTTGAACATATGTCTATAAGATAGTTAATCAATGATTGTGGTTTTTGATAAATGTTAACTATCTCTCCTTTTGCTTATTTGTCTTCATATGTTAGTTTTTTCACAACAACATCATAAACCAGTACTTGGCTATGACTCTTTCCATCTACCCGATTAAAAAACATAGACATATAACTATCATATTTTGCCAAACTATCAATATGGATGAACTCACTTATAAATGGTTGATCTTTATGGTTAAGAAGATTTGACTTTTACCTATAACATGAAATAGTAAAAGTTCAATTAACTTGTACATAAATGAATTTTTTAACATTAATCAAACGTACATTTTCAACATCTTACCATGTAATATGCATCATTGGGTTTGTTTTCCCCTTGAAGCTTGACAATAAAATTGCCAATTGTGTGTTTGAATGAATGTCAAAAGTATCCATAATGGTGATGATGTGACTTCTACAAATCCCGCAACCACTTTACTAAGAGTTTGATAAGTATAAGGGTCACTATCATAGTCAATGTTTTGGATATCGAAACCATGGGAAATATCTGCAAAAACTAGGGAATAATCCATTTTAGGTATGATTTTAGCAATGTATTCACAGTCTCCTTGTATTACTTGATATTGAATAGTGTCAAGCCCATTCCAAATGAAATGAGTACGAGTTGGATCAAGCTCAACATTCTTAAGACGTTGCTTCTTCAGTCTTTCGATCTTATTTTTTTCAATAAAAGTTCTAAAACTATCTAGTTCTCCATTTGCATCCTTCCTCATCTTTAATAAAATAAACAAATATATGTATAAGTTATAAAATAAAAATAATATACAAATGAATAAAAATGAATGCATAAATCAACATACATTTTTAAATGCAAGATAAAAATATTTTATGTTGATGTAGAACTTGAATCTGGATAGTTGCGTACAACATCATCCCAATTATCTTCATTCAACAATTTAGTAATTTTTTCTTGTATTTTCATGTAAAATTTGTGACTGAATAGATAAAGTAAAAAAAATTGATATAATGATATGTATAACAAATACTACCAAGAAAAATATGTTATATTTAAAATAAAATTATAATCTATAAATAAGTAAAGATAATTCAACAAACTTGCTTTTGAAATTCCTTAAACATTTCCTCCAATGATAATTCCCCTGACCTCACACAACATAATATTGCTTTGACAAGTTTTTCATCCTTCACTCCTTGCATTGCTCTCCAAGATGTGATAGTCATATCTTCTGGAAGCTTCTTCATTTTAGGACTTGATTTACTATTTCTACATATCAATGGTTTAGACCTTTTGACCTTCTGGTTTTTAATGTCAATGTTCTCCCACATGTTAAAAATATCATTAATCAATTCCCATATCTCTCCAGTTCTAAATTCCACCTAGAAAATGTTATCAATACCTTTGAATATATGAGTATTTATTATGCCACCTTTTGAATTGATTTTCTCCTCAATTTGATAGCATATTTCCATACAACATTCATTTCGGAAATCTACAGTAACATTTATCTTATCCCCACCACATTTTTCTTCAAATTCACTATGAATAAATCTAACCCTTTGGATGAAAGTCATAGACATCCTATATTCATTATTTGAATTATGATCCCATGCCAATAACTTTGCTTATGTATCTGATAAACCATCATAAATGATACATTTCATTGTTTCAAACGTGGGTTATTGGGACATTCCTCCATCAATTACCTTTGAGCTTCTACAAAATGGTTCCCCCCAAGCACATAATAATTGTATTCAAACATTTTTACCTATCAAATGCTTCTTTGTTGGGAACTTGAACTAGATCAACAAGAAGCACATAAAGAACCACATGAGCATATGGATTGTACCTTATGAATGTCTTCAAGTTGTGAACGTGCAGGTGGTGTGGATTTCTGATTTGATATTTACATTGTCATTCACTTGCCTTATAGATTTGTCTCACATTAAGCTGAAATGTACGACCACCCTCAATTAAGTTTCTCTTTGTCAAGTTCTGTTGAATGGAATTTTGTTTTGTTTTAATAATGCCATCCTCTAAATCAGCTCTTGGTGTAATGATTTCCCTACTTTCTTTTGAAGTTTCACTAGGATCTTCACTGTTGGTAATGACTACTTGAGAATGTTCAACTTTACTTTTCTTCCTCCTAACATTCTCATCATTAACTAGAATAGAGACATTCCTGGGCATTGTTACTTTTTGTCTTTTATGGTTCTTCTCCTTTCTAACATCAGTTCCAATGTCATCCTCAGTAACGACAACATATTCTTCAGTGTCAGTTTCAACTTCCTCATCTTCAAAAGTAACCTATCTACCTTTGCTAGATTTATCCACTAGAGGCATTTTTTTTCTGATCCCTTGGATGTAGTTTTGTAGCATCATGAATTACTACTTTTTGCTTGTTTTCCATATCTTCTTCTGACCCTGAGTAGAAACTGCTGACAACATTCATAATATCTTGCTCTATGAAATGAATGTCTCCCAACATAATTGAAAGACTTTCAACAAAATTTTGTCAAACAAAATATCATATGTCAATAAAAAGTAAGTTATAAAAATATAATGAGACAATTACAATAACGCAAAACACAAATATAAATAATAATACTTACGATATCTTGTGCAATTTCATTTACGATTTTTTTAGACAACTTTCTAGATACGTCTCTCGTTTCATACAATGAATATGATAACTGATATTTAATCTTGCCATGTGACTTGGGCGGTTTTGTAAGTATATAAACAACTTCAGTGTCCAGTACCAAACACATGTCTATGACCTTTCCCAGCACCTCATAAATTTCACTATCGTTAGGGATATCAACATATAGATATATATGCACATCTTCACCTTCTCTTTCTTTCACATACCATACATTTTCTGGAAGTTTCACTTCTTTTGATTTCTTCCAGTATGAAATCGTCTTCTTATCATTTGAGGCACTTAATAGATTCGTAGCTATCAGCTTAAGTTTGGTTCGTTCAATAGTTCTTTTTGAGGATCCACCCTTAATTTTAGTAGTCTTTGGTCCAGAAAGATTCACAGAAATCTTCTTTGATACCATTTTCCTGCAAAAAAATACACATATATATAAATCAATAAATTACAAAAAATAATAGCTTAAATTAACAAACAAAATGATAAATGATAAATAATTTTGTAAAACATAACCATTTAAAAAAATGAAGCCCCTTCCTGCCCCACCCACCCGGCTCGATTACGCCCAGCCCCCGCCCCACCCCGACGGGTCGATTGGCGCCAACACCCCCCCCCCCCCCGGCCCCACCCCGACAGTCCAACTGCCCATCGGGTGGGGCGGGGGGCTGGGTGCAATCGGTCTACCACCTTCGGCGGGTCGTTGAGCCACGGGGGTGGGGCGGGAGGGGGTTGCAGGGTTGGGGCCGTCGGAGTGGTGCAACAGGGGGCTGCGTTTTTTTAAATTTTTTTTTTAATGTTTATGTTTTACAAAATTATTTATCATTTATCATTTTGTTTCTTAACTTAAGCTATTATTTTTTTTCTAATTTACTGATTTATATATATGTGTGTATTTTGTTGCAGGAAAATGGCATCAAAGAAGATTTCTATGAATCTTTCTGGGCTAAAGACTGCTAAAATTAAATTTGGATCTTCAAAAAGCACTATTGAACGAACCAAACCTAAGCTGATAGCTGCAAACCTATTAAGTTCCTCAAACGATAAGAATATGATTTCATACTAGAAGAAACAAAAAGAAGTGAAACTTCCAGAAAATGTACGGTATGTGAAAGAAAGAGAAGGCGAAGATGTGCAGATATATCTATATGTTGATAAGAATGTGTGATAGGGAGTGTGCTAAGGGGGGGTGACAAGATTATCTGTTAGGCAGTACCAAGGCATACTAGAGTGCCAAGGCATGTCAGGGAGTGGTAGGGTGTGCTAGGGAGTGCTAAAGCATGCTAAGGAATGCAGGGGGTGTTAACATGTGCCACATAGTGCCAAGGGATTGTTAGACGTGCAAGGTGTTATGACATGTCAAGATGTAAACTATGTTGCTTAGTTTTTTTATGGCCACGGTTGGACGTGAGCCTTGACTTGGTAACTTGTAAATTGTTAAGTGGGATAAGTTGAAATTGGACATGAGTAGCCTAAGATGAGTTATAGTAAGTTCTTAGGTGAATATAGCATAGTCTAGTTGTAGTAACTGTAACTTGGTCAACTTGTTGTAATCGAAGAAGGACTTGGTTGGGTTTCCAAGTCCAAAAAATGTAAGGGTAATTATGAGGGCATGCCAAGAAAATAAAAGGCATGCTAACACATGCCAGACAATGTCAATGCATATTGAGGAGTGTTAGTAAGTGTCAGGGAATCACAAGGGAGAACTAGGTCAAAATGCATGGAAATGAACAAATAAGAGTGTGTGCTAAGGAGTGTCAACGAATTCTAGGTGTACCAAGGACAAAGTTTTCTAGGAGATGTTCATAATAGGACTTGCAAGAGGTAAGCCTTTGGTTGTGATAAAGGGCTAGACAAAGAATTTTCAAACAAAGGAGTATGTTGGGTTGGGCACAACATTGTTTTTCCAATGCCTTAGTTGGGTTCCCAAGCCGCAAAAAAAGTAAGGCTATATATGAGGGCATGACAACTACAGAGTGCTAAGGTGTTCCAAGTAATGTCAGGAAGTACTAACACATGATAGGAAGTTCCAAGGAATGTTAGGCATGCCAAGACATGCCAAGTTCTAAGGCCTGCCAAGATGTGCCAAATGCTAGGGTGTGTCAATGCATTCTAGGGAGTATTAGGGAGTGTCAGGGAAACACAAGGAAGCACTAGTTCAAAATGCATGGAAATGAATGAATAAGAGTGTGTGAAAGGGAGCTCCAATGAGTTCTAGGTGTGTTAAGGAGGGAGTGACAAGGTTATATGTTAGCCAGTGCCAAGGTATGCTAAACTACCAAGGCGTGTCTGGAAGCGCTAGAGTGTGCTAGGAAGTGTCAAAGCATGCCAAGAAATGTAGGGGATGCTAGTACATGTAGCATAGTGCCAAGGAAGTCTAAGACATGTTAGGTGTTATGGCACGTCAAGATGTAAAATGTGTTTCTTAGTTGTTTTATGGCCACGATTGGATGTGATAAGCCTTGTATTGGTAACTTTTTATGTGGGATGAGTTGAGATTGGAAATGAGTAGCCTAATATGAGTTACAACTAGTTCTTAGGTGAACAAGATATATGTTGAATTTCCATGACACATGAGAATGTGGGTTTGGTTTTAGAATCTTTGATGCAAACACACTCAAGTGTCACAACACATCTACTTTGCACAACAAAATATAGACACATCAAGGAATAAACTAGTGTAAATGAAATTTTTTAACTTTCTCAAGCCCTTCTTTGTTATATTACAACGTTTAATAGAACATGATAGAGCTCCCTCACCAGGAATCATGGCCCTTTATAATCACACTAATACCAGGAATACAACTAGGGCTTGGTGTTACTCCTTTGACAACCAATCTACCTTGAAAAAGACAACACTTGACCTACTTGTTGATGGTGGCCACACACAACCCTTTTAGTCCACGTGTCCTGAACACATCTAGTAGGTCCTCTTACCTCCCATTCTGCAACTCCTCAAACTGCCTTTATAGATGAACTCAAATCCTTTAGGCCACTTAACTCTGCTCAACAAACTTTTCCCTCTAGATACCTCCTTTTTCCTTCAAGGTCTGCAACACTTAGGGTCTTCGATCAGTTGCTCACAACTTCGTTTTTGAAAAAACATTTGGTCTACCCACTTTTCCAATACTATTGTTCCAATATGACAAGTCTAGGGCTATGGTGGCTTCCCTTCTTCTCACTAAATCAATCCTCTACAGTACAGTGAATGAGGGCTAGTTGGCTAGCCTACTTGATGACTACTTTAGTCCTTCAAAGTTTTCACGTCCTTAGGCCCAATAGTCCTACCTTTCTACCAATTTTTTTGTCCGTCACAAGTATATCACTTGGGGTTCTTCTTTGATAGTCACCTAAAAACCCTCCAAATGTACTTGGAATACCATCAATTTTCCCAACCATAGCCAATTATTTTACTAATATAGGGACCACAACACTCCCCTCATCTAGGGATCTTCAAATCTGCCACCTAATAGTGATTTGAGTCCTCTCAAAATCAATATTCTTGATACCAATTTCTTTGTTGTCCAATCTATGAACAAATTTGAGCTACTCCTCTTATCTTCCTTCTAGTAATTTGTAGATGAATGAACTAGGGCAAAAAATAATCCATTAAGAGTCCATTGACTAAATATTTATAGGTTGCTTCAGATATCTGTCTAAAACTCTATAGACAGCCCACCAAAATCAACTCCTCTTCATGTCAATCCATTCCTCATATGGCACATTTCATCGACTCAATATTCTTCTTAGTTCCACCCTCCTTTGGATCTACTAGCTCCACACATAATTTTGCAAACCATCTTCCAAATCTATGGTCTATATTGCAGAGATAAACCTTGCTTTAAGGGTCACAACCTCTCTTGCTCCACGCAGATTTGTCACAGTCTTAAGGGAATACCTTATGGATTGAACATGCTAGGAAACCTCCTTAAATATGGCATTATACTTATGTTCTAATTGCTTTAGAATAAACCTATCCACCCATAGAAAAAACAAAAAATATTGCCTCCATAAGAGACTTGACCTAGCTCATATGGATCCATAGATTCTGGGCATTTCTTTGATTGAATCTTGACCTGAACTTCAGATCTCTACAACCCTCAAACTATGGTTACCTCAGTTAATATTACACCTGCAACTACTTCTATTATGGCCCTAAATTCCATTGCATACCTACCTCCATTTGTGTTGGTATTTATCACAAACCTTGCGCCCTACTAACCACCACAAGGCAGGGTGCCAACCCTCTCTTCTATTATAGAATTTGATGTGGGCTTCACACATAAACACCACTGAAATCACATGCCCAAATTCTCATGAGCCACCTCTCTTGAGCTCGATCTACCAAAAGAGAACCAACAATATTCCATCCTACTTTGTAGCTTGAACCCATTAAGGTATGAAACATTATTGTGAACCCTCACATGATGATCTTGCTCTTAGTGGATGATCATGGCCTCCCTTTAGCAACCCTTACTCATCCCTCTAACTTGGCCTATTAGGAAGCCCTCTAGAACTTGTTAAATTTTTCAACTACGTAAAATTCCACCTTGGATAGCTCAAATGACTAAGATAATGATTTCATTATATTTCTCTTTTTAAGAGGACCAAAATCTACCTAAAGATCACCCAATTTGAATAAGCGGAAGTTGAGTTATGAATTATTTTATTCATACATATATTATGGAATGGGTCAGCCCTAACCACATGAGTAACTGCTTGGGTTAACCTTAACCCCAATTGAACCCTCAAGAAAGCCTATAAATAAAAGAAACCTCAAGATTAGGTGGACACATCTTCTCTTTTCTTTTTTCTCGGTTCGCACAGGTTCGATGGAAGGAGTTTGCTCAAGGGTTTGAAATCATAGGAAAAATATTCACTCTGGGTTAGGGTCTTCTAGATCTCAGTCGTTGGCACAGAATAGGACATTCTAGTCCCTGGTCGCTGGCACATAAGCCTATGAGAGTGACTATATTCCCTTGGACGCTGGCATAGAGGCATATGGGAGCGACTTTGTGTTCAGAGGCAGATAAGAAGGTTTCGGTCCTCGGTCGCTCTCATAGAGTGTCCTGGGAGCGACCAAGACATCATGATCGATCGTACAACAATATTAAGGGATCGACTCTGGGTTTTAGCAATAGTATGCCATAGTTGCATGCATCAAGGCTTCTTGAGAGTGACTCTATAGTCACAGTTGCTCGCATACAGTGACCGAGAGAGCGACCAAGGAGTTTCGGTCACACACTGACAATCATGATGAGGGCGACCAGAGTTCAGATGTAAGATTTGATATCTTGGATTTAGTTGACTTTAGTTATCTGGTAGATCTAGGTTTCTCTCTACTGGTATATAGATCTGTAGATATGTAGATTTGATTTGTTAGTTTTTGTAGCAACCATATGTATTTGGTTGATTGACAGTGACAACAGTTCTCAACAGTGTTCAGCACAGTGACAACAGTATACATCAGTTGACATCAGTTTGTGACAGCACATTACTGCCATTAGTATGAGGGTTTTAACTTCTAGCATGATTAGATATATTTCATAGATATCGTTATTGTTGTGTTGCATATATAAAGTTATGGATCATTGTACTCTCTTTTGTTGCATCACTCGATGACGATCTAAGAAGAAGAATATTTTCAAGGGTTTTCCCTGGTGTCTTTATGTGTGTGCATGCTTTCTTCTATTGTTCCTTTTATATTTTGTTGCATCGATGATGATGGTGATGTTGTTTATTTCTATATAATTGCATATGCTGATGTATAATGGTGTAGATCTAAATAATGTAATGATCATATGGGGTTAATGTATTAATGACGAAATGAAACTATCATAGAAAAGAACAATGTTTCCCTCTGAAAAATTAACATGGTATCAGAGATGGGTTGAAGAAAATCCATGGAGATCACCCCGTTGATGACACCATTGATGGAAGCAATAAGAGGATGGTGGAGACCTAAAATAATTATAGGGTTTGAAGAAAACCCTAGGTAACTTGATTATTAGGGTTTGATGGATTATATGAGGTTAGGGTTGGAGAGAAAACCTTGGTTTATGGAAACTATATGAGATATAGTATGGTCAATATGCTCAAGCACTTGTGGGAGATTTGATGAAGCCCTAGATGGGATAATCCCTAACATATTTGTTTGGATACTTGAAGACAAAATTAGTATATGGACCATGGACATTGATGGCTCTTGAAGATTGGTTCAAGAGGGAGAGGATCACCTCTCATTGAAGATAAGTATTTATTTTCTTATGATGCTTCTTACTTGTTAGATTTGATGATTATTTTTATTGGTTGTACTTCCTGCATATGTATTTGAGTATATGGATGTTTCTAACCTCCTTAATGAGATGAGATGTGTATATTCTTCTTGAGGATCATTTTGAGATGCAGATCTAGAAAGAGACAAAGAGGTAATTAATGAAAAGATGACAAAGTGATTGAAGCAACCTATGAGTAGGTGCCCATGTATTTGAATACCACAAGGTATGCATGGTATGTTGTGTTTCAGCTATTGGCTCAGTTAGCCCTAAGGTATGATGAGAATGCCTCTTTCTTTAATGTCTCATACATGTATATGAAAGTGACTTGGATCTATGTCTCTTATAATGAAATGTTTCTCCTAGTGTTGAATTTTTTATCTTCTCGAATCCTATGAGGCTATCAAATGTTGATACATTGATACACTTGATGTTTGGCTAACAAGCTATGATCTATTTGTTGGATATCTTGATCCTATAAAGAAGGCTAGCACCTTGGCTCTAGAAAATGATACTCTTGATAATTGTCATGATGGATTTCATATAAAAGGATAGTTCATTGACTCCTCTACATGAGTCTGATGGTAATGATTGTGATAAGCATGATGAAATCATATGGAAAGAGTGATTGACACTCTTGTTGTTTTGATAAAGCTTTATTGAATGACCTAATTTGATCTCATTGGTCATGAAAAGAATGATAAACTTTATGTGAGAGGTATAAGTGTAAGATTGATATTCAAGATCTCTTACTACCTATGGCCTTGTCTTGACAACATATGGTTAAACTAAATGTCCTAAATTGATGGAGTGACTTGATAGAAAGTGTTATTGTGTTCATAATCTTTGAGATCTATTTGTTGCTTTGAGTCTAACCTTTGATGAAAGATTGATGCTCATAGCCATATGTTTATGATCTAACATATCTGTTGTTGTATGACTCTAGTAGAGACAGACTGATGACATGAATGAAGATATATGAAGTAGATCCCCAATCAGAGGGAGAATCTATTTTCAAGACTCTTACTCATACTATTATTTGTATTCTATGTTGTTGAAGTATGATTTATGTGCATATGGCAGTATTGATCTACAACAAAGTCTTAGATTTGAAGCGCTTACAAAAATTAGGGTTTCTACTCTGGATGTAGTCATAGATCTAGGAGATTTCATCCCTGGACACACTCATGCTAAGGCCTAGACAGTGGCCGGGTAGCTAAAGTCACTCTCACGTTAATCTGAAGGGAGAAACCAGGGCTTTGACTATTGTTGATCATCATCTGAAGCTTTCTGAAGCTATCTGAACTCTAAATCATGATGTCCCTAACATATTCTGCCATTGTTAACTGATTTTTGAAGTTTTTGAGTTAAATTTTTGATCATATAATGAAGTATTGTGCATGAAATCAGATGAAAACCTGGAAGATGTCAGTACCATAGATGGAATGCAGATAAAAACAAGAACTGCTAGCAGGAAAAGGTTGAATGTTTTCCATAACATGAACACACAGATTGAACTTGTGTTTGTAGGTGACCGCCACATACATATAGATATGTCACTATGTTTGTGCTACAAGAGGTTGGCATGATTTGGCATTAGTGGTATATATGAAAAGTGTTTAGTCATGATGCTTGATAATAAATTTGAATTGATAATTGAGATGTGTTTTGGTTATAGATCTATCTATGATAGCAACTTGGACTTGACCTGATGTTTAGTAATCTAATTTGATGATTCTTGATTTTCCCTGATGTCAATGCTATGTGGACACTATGACTTATGTCAGTATTCGGAAATTGGCCTCCTTGTTCTTAGCACAATGGTTGAAATAATGATAGTTGTGATTTGGCATGAAAAATCGAACCTACATGACTCATCCTTGATGTATGCATTTGCACCTAGTGATAGGATGACTTGTATTATGATTATGAGAATGACTTAATCAAGTTCGGATTGATAATGCATGACTTGTTGGCATGATGAAGTCATGATTTGATATGAGCTCCACCAGTCTCCTGGTTGAAAGTATTAATACTATGATAATGATGACTTTGATAATGGTCATGTTATGCTTATAAACTCTGATGAGTTGACTTTGTTGTTGATGGTAGAACATTGAGTTATGTAAGGATGATAATGTTGTCTTAGCAAGGAATTATTCTTAGAGAATTACAATCCAGATATGTCTAGATTTGACAGTTATCTGATGAAGTTAGGATGATGAGTTCCAAGGTATGGCTTTGATATTGATTATGGTCTTGGTTTTATATCCTGATGATCTACTTGTGACAGGTGATGAGCCTCTGATGATCTAAATCAAAGGGAGATCGCTTGTGAAGCTCGAAATAATGTATCATGGCATGATGAATCGATTTCTGGAATTTGGGAAAGAAATTCCATATTGCAAAGCTATTGGAAAATGTTTTTGAATAATGAAAATAAAAATCCTTGGATACTCTGATTTGAATTTCAATATGTTGTTGAACTTGACATGGCATCCGAAGGTTTAAGCATTGATGTTTCATTGTAAACATCCATATGTATATGTATGATGTGCATAGAAGCTTAATGGATTCATGAGTGAGTTGCTTCACTCACATAGAGTTTCCATCGAGCATGCTTTGAAATATCTGCATGAGGTGTTCTATTTTGAGAATGTGATATTTATCCTATGATATGTATCTACATAGATGTATTGCTGATATTTGAGATTATTATTGATAAAAACATTTGGATGTTGCTTTAGTATGCGATCTTTCATGATATCTTGGATGAGAGGTCCATAGCATGACCGAGGTTGATCATGATGTTGCTAGCATGGATAGTTATGAGGTAGGATATAAAAGCTCCTTAGCGAGCTATTTGAGCATAATTTGGATATGACATGGATACATTTTGATGATCCAATTGACACTAAGTCCCATATTTATAGTTGGGACCGAGATACTATCATATATTGAGACAGTGCAGTTGTTCGAAACATGCTCAAGCTTGTGGTTGGCACCTCCTTGAGAGGGAGGATGCTTATGGTATACTTTTGTGATTCATATGATTATATATGATCTTACATGATATTTGATTTGAAGTTCTATATGAACAAGAAACAAATGCTATTGAGACAAGCTGATGATGAGAGCAACGCTGACTGAGGACACTGAGAAAAGTTTTTCTACCTTTCTTGAGCTCCCAGGGTAAGGTATTGAGATAGAGGGCTCCTGGGGTTGAGGGAACTCTAGACAATAGGGTGTTACCCTATCTGTTACCCAGGGTTGAAGAATGTTGATCCCCTATATTTATAAGGTCGAAGAATGTTGCTCCCCTCTTGGTCTTTGTAGAGTATAACCCAGTTCGAATCATACCCTCAAGTAGGCCAATTTGATGGGAATACCACTCCTCGTTTTGGCCAAAAAGTTAAGATTGTACTTGGGGAATACAACCCAAGTCGATTATGATGCAGGTGTTCTACCACATGACTATTCTGGGTCATTGTTGGGAAGATCAATAGGCAATAGGATGGGTTGAGATAACCCGATACAGATTGAGGATAAGCTCCCCATTGAAATTCCAGGGTTGAGGGTGTTCTCCCCTGTGTGATTATTTATCTTATTGCTTGGTATGGGTGGAAGTTATTGCTTCCCGATGTGGCTCCAGTTTGAGATGTGCTCCTTAATGATATGCTATGTGATGACGATTGATGATGATATTCCAGGTAGCAGCCCGCCAGCAGAGATTCGAGATAGCATCCTGATGGATAGAGGGCGGCATCTTGACCTCCCATTCGGTAAAAAATTCTTCTTCTTCTAGATCCGAGAATGTTCAACATACGAGCAAGAATAATCAAGTGATACGAAGGAATAAGCAAAGGATAGATCGAGATGTACAATGATGATGTGATGATGAGACACTTAAGATGGACATGGAAAGATGACTACATGACAAAGATAATATGTGATGATACATGATGGCACTCAAAGATTCTAGAATGGCATATTGTTTGATGGATAGATATTGGTAGGTGGAATTCTCCCTAGTTGAGAGGGAGTGTTAGTTTTTGCAACTACGATAAAATTCCACGTTGTATATCTCAAATGACTGAGATAATGATTGCATTAGATTCCTCTTTTCGAGAGGACCAAAATTGACCTAAATATCACCCAATTTAGTTAAGCAGAAGTTGACTTATGAATTATTTTATTCATACATATATTATGAAATGGGTTGACCCTAACCACATGAGTAACTGCTTGGGTCATCCTTAACCCCAAGTGAACCCTCAGGAAATCCTATAAATAGAAGATACCTCAAGATCATTTGGACACATATTCTCTTCTCTTTTGTTGTGGTTCGCACAGGTTCAAGGGAAGGAGTTCGCTCAAGGGTCCAAAATCATAGGCAAAAGATTCGCTCTGGGTTAGGGTCTTCTGAATCTCGGTCGTTGGCACAAAATAGGGCATTCTGGTCCCTGATCAATGGCACATAAGCCTATGAGAGCAACTATAGACCCTTGGACGTTGACACATAGTCTTATGGGAGCGACTCTAGGTTCAGAGGCAGATCAGAATGTTTCGGTCCCCAGTTGCTTGCACAGAGTAGTTGTAGGAGAGACCGGGATATCAGGGTTGCTCACACAGCAACAATAAGGGAGTGACTATGGTTTTTAGTAGTATTATGCCATAGTCACATGCATGAAGGCTTCTTGAGAGCAACTCTACAATCACAGTTGCTCGCATACAGCAACTAAGAGAGCGACCAAGGAGTTTTGGTCGCACACAGACAATCGTGATGAGGGCGACCAGAGTTCAGATCTAAGATTTGACATATTTGATCCAGTGATCTGGTAGATCTGTGTTTCTCTCTACTGTTATACAGATCAGTAGATCTGTAGATCTAATTTGTTATTTTTTGCTACAAACATATGTATTTGGCTCATTGACAGTGACAACAGATCTCAGCAGTGTTGAGCACAGTGACAACGATATACATCCGTTGACATGAATTTGTGAAAGCACATTACAACCATCAGTATGAGGGTTTTCACAACTAGCATGATTGGATATGTTTCATAGATATTATTATTTTTTGTTGTTGCATAGATAAAGTTATGGATCATTGTACTTTCTTTTGCTGCATAATTTGATGACGATCTAAGAAGAAGAAGATTTGCAAGGGTTTTCCCCAATAGTGGGTTTTTCCATGGTCTTAGACTAATCCTAGTGTCTCTATGTGTGTGCATGCTTTCTTCTATTGTTACTTTTATATTCTACAACATTGATGATGATGGTGATGTTGTTTCTTTCTATATAATTGCATATGATGATGTATAATGGTGTAGATCTGAATAATGTAATGATGATATGGGGTGAACTTAATGTATTAATGAAAAAATGCAACTATCATAGCAAAGAAAAATGTCGCCCTATGAAAAATTAATAGAACTTACGGGTTTTATCCACTTACATCTTAGGAAATATTAATTTTCTTTTAGATTTTAAACCTTATCTTGGGTCCAAAAACCCTTTGCTTGGGTTTTTTTTCCGACAAATCCTTTTGTGACCAAACTCACACAAACCCATCTCACTAGGCTTGTGGAGTATATCCCAATCTAAACAATTCAATAACATAGTCTATTGTAGTAATTGTAACTTGGTCAAGCTCTTGTAGTCAAGAGAGGACTTGGTTAGGTTCCCAAGTTGCAAATTAAGTAAGGGTGGTTGTGAGGGCATGATAGCTACAAAGGGTTATGGCATGCCAATGAATGAAAAGGCATCCTAAAACATGTTGAACAATGTCATTTCATGCAGAGGAGTGTTAGGGAGTGTCGAGGCATCACAAGGGAGAACTAGGTCAAAATGCATAGAAATCAACAAATAAGAGTGTGTGCCATGGAGTGTTAGTAAATTCAAGTGTGCCGAGGACGAAGTGTGTTGGGAGAAGTTCATAATAGTATTTGCAGAAAGAAATCATACGGTTGCGATAAGGGGCTCAACTAAGAAATTTTAGACAAAGGGAGACTTTGTGCTGGGCACAACACTGTTTTTCCTTTAGCTATTATTTTTATATGACATGTGGCACACTTTGGCTGAATTCTCATGTTTTAAACTATTTTAGACAATTGCATATTGTACATTGTTGTGTATAAGTTTTGGGGCACTCAACTTGTGTCATCTTATATCTTGTGTGTCTTGTGCATCTTGTGGTTCTTGCAAACTCTCAATTAATGCTTTATTGTTTATATGAACTAGACATACATGTGAAACATTTCCTGTGTAAGCTATGTTTCTTAGTTTTTTTATGGCCATGTCTAGATGTGATCCCTGTCTTGGTAAGTTCTTAAGTGGGACAAGTTGAGCTTGGACATGAGTGGCCTAAGATGAGTTATAGGAAGTTCTTAAGTGAAAAAGGCACAATCTACTTGTACTAGATGCATTTGGTCAAGTTGTTGTGGTTGCAACATGCTAATGTCACATGAACTATAGTAGCTAAGGACTTCATTGGGTTCCCAAGTCATGAAAAAATCTAAGGCTAGTTGTGAGGCCATGAGTGCCAAGGCATGCTAGGGAATGCTAACATGTGCTAGATAGTGCGAAGGCATGTCAAATATGCTAGGATGTTCCAAGTTCTAAGGCATGCAAATATGTGCAAAGGTGTGATAATATGTATCATGGATTGTCAAGGAAAAAAAAGAGAGAAAAAAGTAAAACTACAAGGAAATGAACACATAAGTGGGTTAATAAGTCATCAATTTACCTTTTCCAAGAGGGGCATGCTAGGCACACCAACACTAGGTTCCAAGTGCCAAGTGTTAGTGCATTCTAAGTGTTAAATATTCCTTTGTTACCTCTCATCTACTTTCCAATAATTGATATCAAATAACTTTAATATTAAACCATGCCAAGTCATACCAAGGCATCTAAAAGAATGTTAAACATGCTAAGACTTTCCAAGCGCCAACACGTGCCAAGTGGCAATGTGTATCAAGGAGTGATACACATGTTATGAAGTGGTAGGGCATGTCTAATAGTGCTGAGGTTTTCCATAGAGTGCTAATTAATTTTGAGGAGTGTTAGAGAGTACTAGGGAAACACAAGGGAGCAATAGGTCAAAATTCATGGAAGTGAATGAATATGAGGGTATTCCAGGGACTGTCAACAAGTGATAGATGGCATGCTGAGGAAGGAGTGACAAGGTATGTTAAGCATTGGTAAGGCGTGCTAGGGAATATTAGGGCATGTCAAGAAGTGCTAGAGTGTGCTAGGGAGTTTCAGTGTGTGTTAGCATGCACCAAATAGTGCCAAGGCATGATAGGATGTGAAGGGTGTCAAGGTATTCCAATATGTATCAACGAGTGTCAAAGCAACAAAAGGAAGAACCAAGATAAAATGCAAGGAAATGAACACACAATAGGGTTAAGAAGTCAAGACTTTATCTTTTTCAAAAGGGGCATTCTAGGCACACAAATAATAGGTTCCAATACATGCCAAGTGCCAATGTGTGCCAAGTTCTAATGTATGTTAATGCATGCCAACGTGTTCCAAGGCATGCTAGGGACTACAGGGCATGGAAACGCATGTTAGGAGAGTGCAATGCTATGTTAGAGCCTGGCAACATGTGCTTGGGTGTCCTAGTCATGGCAATATGTTCTAGGTACAAAGATGTTCCAAGACATGCAAGGTGTTAAGGAATGCTATTGTGTGCCAAATCAAGTTATGGTGTGCCAAGAGCATTGAGGAGTGCTAGGTCTCTCTCATTAATAAAATTGGCAGAGCTTGATTATGTATTAAGTAATATAGTTCCTACACACACTAGTGGAAATTTATCTAAATGGAATTTGTTATATAATAAACCTAATAGAGATTAATCATGTGGTGAATCATAAAAAAACTATATTCCCATTACTTAATGGAAATGATACATGCTAATTAATTCTTAAAAAATTGACTAACTCTAACCAGTATGGCCTTGGACACATAATGAAAAATACTCCACAACAATGGTCTTGAATCATTATCTTTTGACAAAAAATATAGTAATATGAACATAGCGTCATCAAAAACTCATTTGAATGATCAATGATGACAGACATTTTTTGACCGTCACCATAAGTAACGAAAAAGAGCATTGGTGAGGGTCAATAAAATATCGTGACCTGAAGTGTCACCAAAGAAAGAATTATTGATGGGCTTTTAACAACCCTCACCAAAAGTGTCACTAAAAATAGCTTTGGTGACAAACCGTAAAGGACCATCACTATATGCACTTACAACAATGTTTTTTTAAGGATTGTCACCATATACGACATTGGTGACGGACCTTAAAGGTCCATCACAGGCATGACCCTCACCAATGACCTTTTTTGTTATAGTGTTATTTACATCACATATGCTATGTACTAGAATATTGAAGATTGGGTTGTCGCGCAACAAAAACAACACAATGAAATAAATTCTAATATTTTTACTAGCATGAGATTTGACAATTTTTGTTTCACTTTTGCTTATACATACATAGTTAATGGGCACAGACTACTTTATATCTAGCAACACTTGTTTTCAATTGTATGAAGATGGTTTTTTAATTTGTGGGAGAATGGTTTAGGGATCAACGTTATTGTGATTAGATTTGTATTAATGTCAATATTTAACTTAAAATTCATTGAATGGTACGAATAAGGTTTCATGCAAGTTTCGGCGACTTTAATAACGTAGATATGTTCCTCATAACTAAATAAATTTAATTAAAAAAAAACATTTTAAATTTAATTAGAAAATGCATTTTAAATTTTTTTTATTAATTATGTTAATAGGCATCTCTATTTTAGATTAGGTTTTCTAAAATTTTAACTTAAGTATTAATAATTATTAGGTGGACAATAGAGATTTAACCTCAATACAATATGTAAGAATATTATTCTTAGTAGTAGTCATAGATCTAAGGGTTAAGATTTATCTCCAACCTAGTTATGTCCTTTTAATCAAGTTGTCTCAAATTAATTAAATAAATAAAATGCCATTTGAACATGTGTTATATTGGACATTGGTATTCATAAGTAATAATATTGGTCCATGGTATTGTAAAAAAGTTTATTTACAAGGTAATAATTGCCATGATAAAGTGGGATGAATCTCCATGGTTAAGAATATTATTACATGTTTTTTAAAATGTATATATGTTTAACTCATATACTAATTATTTTATAAATAATAATAATAATAATAATTTAAAATAAATTTATAACTTAAATTTTATGATTTTTCTTAATCTTGGCAATGTGAGATGTATCATGGGGTAAGTATTTTGATTCTTATAATAGGTTGATATTTATCGGCATTTGCCAAACATTTAATTTCTGACGATGATCATGATGGCTAACATCCACAAAGACCAATATGGTCAATCGTGTTGGAAATGTAATCAGTTTCAGTCTTCATAATTGTTGTTGTACTCATTTCAATATGTATCTTATGTAACAAACAAAAGAAAAAGAAAAAAAACTAAAGCATGGGTTTCATGTTCATTATTGATGGTCTTTTAGGCAAAATCATGTTCTTCATGCTTCTATGGTTTGTTAGGTCATAGGATTTATTATCGTGAGTGAAAGGAGTAAAAATTATGTTTATAAGACGTTTCTAGGAAAAATGTAATTGGAAAAAGAATTTATTTTAAGTCTAGAAAGTCTTAGAACCTCCAAAATTACAAGTTGGTTGTGGCAGCTTCAAGTTTGCCTAAAGGAGGGAATTTGACCCCTTGAAAAGGCTATATAAAGGAGCAGTTTGACCTCATTTGGTATCCACTCACTCACAAGTTTGACCTCAAGAATAAAGTTCAATCTAAAACTGTGAAGCAAAAGAAGAAGAGAGCGAAGGTCTAGAATAAGAAAGGATGGACAAAAATCTTATTTTTGGGCTTTATCTCTCTCACACATGCTAATGATTAGGGTTTCTACAGCTTCCAAGTAAGTAGAAATTGGAGGTCTGAATTGTAGTAGGTCGAGTTATTGTATCAAGTAGCTGGGAAAGAAAGATATTATGTTTTGACTTTGTTGACCTTAAAAGAAGTTATCATGATCAAGTAAGACCTCTTGAAGGGTTGAGTTAGGGTTTATGTGGTAGCTACAAGGCCGAAGTTGTAGGTTGAAGTAGCAGTATTGAATTTGGGAGGCTGAAGTTGTAGTTTTGAAGTTGGTTGGTGCTAGATCAAGGAAGGACCTATTGGAAGGGCTAACTTGGTACTTGGAGGAGGACTTGGTCTAGGGTTTGGGTCTTTCTTGTCTCATTTGAAGTAGATTCTATAAGAAGAGAAGAGTTTTCTCAGTTTTCCCCTTAGAGGGGATTTTCCCTAACTGAGAGCCTAATTTTTTTGTCCCCTATTGTTACCATTTATGTTCTTGATATTTTTTTGATGAAAAGATCTAATTAAAGAACACAAGAACATTAACTAAGTTAGAAAATATTAAGGTTAAGGAAAATTGGAATTAATAGTTGCCACTTTGCATTTTCCAACATATCAAACCTTAAGAAAGTAAGTGATTAACTGAGGTTCTTTAATATTGTATGTCTATGATAAAAAAGAAGTGAGATAAGTGTTATGATATCATTATAGTTTGGCTAACTTAACAAGTCATGAAGGTTGATCGTGTGGAATGTTTTGAAAAGGAGAATGAATATGAGTAAGGGTCGAGCATTCTAGGGTAAAATGCTTTTCATTTTCAACTCTCTTAGTATCGCATTCTAGGAGAACAAATGTGAGTAAGCTTCGAGAATTCTAGGAGAAAGTGATTTTCATTTTCAACTCTCTTAGTATCGCAAAAGGGGTAGATTATTTCATCCCAAGGTATTTGGCGAATAGACGATTGCTCGGTTTCACTCTGAAGCCCATGAGAATTAGTTCTTATCTTTGCAATGTTCATTTTCTTCTTAGCACTGATCAAGATAGAAATATAATTTTGGTTAGAAAGAGTGGGGTTGATCACCTCCTTATAATATATTAGCTTCCTTTTTTCTCTCTAACTCCTTATCATCCCACAACTTATCTTTGAATTTGGAAGTAATAGTGTTTTTAATATCATCCTTATTTTCCAAGATGATTTCCTCATTTATCCCCCAATGGTTGAGCCAGGACTGAGCATCCTTATGCCAGCCTCACTTGAGCTGAAGGTGGGGGTTTGTACTGAAGTTAGAAGCAATTTTGGAGAGCTTCTTGGATTCCATGTTGGATATCTTCTTCTTGAACATCTGTTGATGGTGCTAGATCCACCAACATTCAGGGGATCTCCCCGATGTGAAGTCCCAATTAGACTTCACACCATTTGGTGTAGGAGTCCCATCCAGTATAAAGGCTTGGTTGTCGAATTCTTAAAGATATTCCTTGGCTCTATCTATCAGCAAGAGAGAGGGATACAATGGTATCTTCGAAGAGCAAGAATATGTGCCTGGTGAGTGTTAAGTTGCAACTGTGTCAAGGTTCTTCTACTGCAGAGGGGGGAGAAAAGTGAGCCTCTAAGTGAGAGGTAATAGTACCACCCAAGAAGAGACACACATGAACCAGAAGGGTCCATCTAACATCCAGTGTAATAGTCCACATCGTACACAATGGTTGTTACAACCAAAAAATAAATAAAGATTTGTTTAATATCCAACTGAATAGTCCATAAGGATGGAACATCAATAACTACCATTACATCACATTCTCAATAAGATAAGTACTAAAATAACCGAAATAGTTCAACTATCTTAGCACATGTGAACACAAACATGAAATGCAAACATTCGCAGAATAGTCTTACAAATATTCATAGTCCATGCATGAAGAACATGTTGTCTTTGAAGGCTTATGTTATTAAGTAAAAGTTCCAAGACACGTGTTTACAATGTACATCCCTAGCTCTAGTAGTGGAGCATTGGAGCCACTCCTTGCTCCTCAAAGAACTAGTTGATCTCTCTAATGCCTTGTGCGAGAAGCCAAGGTGAAAATTCCTTTGCTCATACAATGAGGGAGTATATATAACCAAGGGTGATTCTTTGACTATCCTCATGAATTTTTGAATTCCTATGAATTTTCAACTTACATGACTCTTTACATTCCATGTGTGTCCTTTGGACTTCAACTTTACAACACATTTGAATACAATATACATGATCCACAAATGTGGCATATGACCACTCATGAAATGACATGACATGACATTGCTGACATGGACTACTTGATGATGTGGCAATGTCAAGTCATTGTTGCTGCTAAGTGTTGGATGTCTTCTTGAATAGGCTTTCTCTTCACCTCCACATGGCTTGGCGATGCAAAATCTTCAATAATCTTCATTCTTGGATGGTGGTCGCAAACTAATGTCCCTTCACTTTCTCTTGATCAATCAACTTGTCAGTTCATCTACAAGAAAGTCTTTAGGCATACGTCCCTCCTTATTCTCCTTCTCCATCATCTTTTCATGAAATGATAGGGTACTTGTTCCTGTAATTCACTCATGACAAGACGACATCAATTTGAAAACCCCCTAGTCTAAGATGATGCATTTTGATCCACCAACTAAGCTCGGAATAAGTGACAAGCTAGAAAGAGGGACATATTGATTGCACAGTGTGTAGTTACAACATCCACGGGAAAATATTCAGCTCTGAGACTGTGCAGTGTGCAACTCAGGTAGTCCTGGAGGACTAGACTGCGTAGTTTCCATAGCTAGTGGGGTCAGGCTAAGGGAATGGATACTATGGAAACCAACTGTGCAGTTGTGATAGTCAAGGGAGGTTGGACTTTTGCACAGTTCAAGGACTCAGGGGATGAGCTTGAGGCTTGAGGATGTGAAGTGCGCAGTTTAAGCCGATCTCGAGGACACAACTGTGCAATTGTGTGTTGGGTTGTGTTATATTCTTTGCAAGACTACCTCTCGCACGGGGGGCGGGGGGTCACAAGGGGTGACAGTCGCCTATGTACATTGTCAGGGGCTCACAAGGTGGGCGGTTTCCCCCCCTGTCAGAGGGTATGCAAGGGGGCGGTAGGTCTAGGGCAACGCCCTCTGAAATTTTTTTTGACCCTATATTAGGTGGGTAGACCTACCTTTGGTTTTGTGCATGGATTTCACACATGGTTTTGGGCATGATGGTTTTTTGTCCATGGTATTTTGTAGATCCAGTGAAGGGAACTAGGGTTATGTTCTAATCCAGGGTTAATGGATTAGGGTTTATGGATGCTTCAACATAGATATATATATATATATATATATATATATATTGTAACATTGAAAGGAACATAATGAAAAATCTATTTGGTAGTCTCATTTTGGGATATAGGGGAAAATATCTATGTATTTTTTTTTATGTTTTATGCTCTTGCCACTGTTTATTTTTTGTTTTTGGAATTTGTATGCAGGTAATTTCTGTACAGGGTTAAAACCTATATTTGGTATTGGGGTTGTTTTGGCTTCAAGGGGACGCATTTGCTGCTGAGGGTTTTTTGCTTGAGCCTATGGTAGACCCTGTTCAATGGGAGATCTGCGGGATCAATTCTTATGGAGAAAGAAGGTGGAAAGCAGTGGAAAGATAGAGATCAATAAATTTAATGGTCAGAGTTTTGAGTTGTGGAAACTCAATATGGATGATCTGCCGGTGGCTAAAGATCAGTGGATCATGGTAGATCTGGGTACTAAACCAACAACAATGTCATCTAAAGACTGGGCAAAGTTGGATCGGAAGGCAAAGATCATAATATGATTGTGTGTGTAAGATTCAGTATTTCTGAATGTATCAGGGGAAGCTTCAGTGAAGGCTTTGTGGGACAAGTTAGGGACTTTGTACCAATCTAAGTTTTTGGTGAATAAATTGTTCCTACGGAAAAAGTCGTATAACCTGAGGATGAAAGATGGAGACTCGGTGACAGAGCATCTGAACACATTTAATACTGTGGTAACCCAAATATTATCTATTGATATTAAAATTTCAGATGAAGATAAGTGCATCAGTTTGTTGTGTTCTCTACCAGATTCGTGGGATAGTTTGGTTGTTGCAATAGGTAGCAATGCAACTGCCTTGCAGTTTTATGAAATAGTCTCATCCTTGCTATCGAAGGATATGAGACGGAAAAATATGGAGGTTCAGAATGGTGATGCCTTGTCTGTACGAGGACGGTCCCAAAACAAAAACAAAAATAAGTCCTTGAGTGGGAGATATAAATCTAGAGGGAGATCTAAATATCCAGGAAAACCTGTAAAGGTGTGCTGGAAATGCAGAAAGGAAGGGCACTTCAAAAGGGATAGTAAATCTAAAGCTCCTCGGAAGGGAAATGGATCTAATTATGCTCCTTTTGTAGAGGTGAAAACCACTTCAGATGAAGGTGGGGATGTGTACTTGGCTTCTTCTTCAAGTACACATGTAGATCATGTGGCATGGTTGATTGAATCAAGTGCATCCTTTCACTTCACTCCCCACGGAGAATGGTTCTGTGAGTATGAGAAATATGATGGTGGTGATGTCTTCTTAGGGGATGACAGGAATGTTAGAATCGTTGGTCGTAGAAAATTCAAGTTGAAGTTGCAAGGTGGAATTATTAGAACACTTCCAAGTGTTCTGCATATTCCTGCATTGGCTAGAAATCTGATTTTTGTAAGCAAGCTCGATGATGCAGGTGCAAAAACAATGTTCAAGAAAGATACGTGCAAGATGGTTTTAGGAGCATGGTTATTGATGTTGGGAGTTAGGATTGGAACTTTGTACAAGCTTCAAGGTAGCACTGTTATTGATGGGTGCAATAGTTTTGTGGTTCTTGAAAATGGAGCAGAAAATCTAGTGGTCTCTAGAGAAAAGACCATGTTATGGCATCAAAGGCTTGGACATATTGATGAGAAGGGTCTTCGAATACTTCATGGTAATGGTATGGTATAAGGTATGTCTAATAGCTCTTTGGATTTTTATTTCTGTGAATATTGTGTATATGGGAAGAAAAATCGAGTGAGTTTCCCCTCTAGTGGTAAGAGGGGAAAACAAATATTAGAGCTTGTGCACAGTGATGTTTTTGGACCTGTGTTGGTTCTATCACTGGGAATTTTAGTGTACTATGTATCATTTATAGATGACTTCCCAAGGAATGCATGGATATATTTCCTTAGGAAGAAATCTAAAGTCTTTGATAAGTTTAAATAATTTAAGGCTCTCGTGGAAAACCAGACAGAGAAGAAGATAAAGGTTCTGAGGACAGATAATGATGGAGAGTTTTACAAGAATGAATTTGAAGAGTTTTGTAACAAGTGTGGTATAGCATGGCAGAAGACTACTCCATACACACTTGAGCAAAATGGAGTTTCAAAAAGAATGAAAAATACGTTGATGGAAAGGGCAAGAAGTATGCTCAGTGGTGTCGGGTTGGGACAAGAATTATGGGCAGAGGTGATGGAGACTGCATGTTACTTGGTTAACAGATCACCTTCATCAGCATTGGAGGATAAGACTCCACAAGAGGTATGGACTGGTAAGAAACCTTCTCTTTCACATTCGAGGATATTTGGATGTGATGCATATGTACATTTTCCAAAGGAGAAAAAAACAAAGTTGGATAGTAAATCTGAAAAGTGCATCTTTATTAGGTATAAGTATGGTTTAAAAGGTTATAAGCTTTGGAACCCAGAAACAAGGAAGGTTGTGTATAGCCAAGATGTGGTGTTTAGAGAGGTGAAAAAAATCATTAAACATGAAGTCCTACCAAAGGAGGAGAGTCAGACTCTACAACAGAAGAGGAATCGGAAGATGAAGAGCCACAAACTTCGGTTGTTAGAAGATCAATTCGAGAAAGAAGGCAACCAGAACGGTATAGTCCATTTGCTTTCTATTCAAATTTTTCTTTATCTATCACTGATGATGATCCCAGGATTGTGAAGGAAGCAGTAGATTCAGAGGATGGCAAACTTTGGAAAGAGGCCATGGTTGATGAAATGGCATATTTGCACAAAAATGAGGCTTGGGATCTGGTGGAGTTGTCGGCTAGAAGGAAACCCATTGGTAGAAAATGGGTGTTCAGAAAGAAGATGAATGTAGAAGGAAATGTGTAGAAATACAAAGCTCGGTTGGTAGCAAAAGGTTATTCCCAGGTGTCGGAAATTGATTTTGGTGATATTTTTTCTCCTGTTGCCAAGGTAGCTTCTATTAGATTACCTTTATTTGTTGTTGTTGCTTTGGATTTCGAGGTAGAGCAGATGGATGTGAAGACAACATTTCTTCACAGGGATCTGGAAGAAGAAATCTACATGAAGCAACCTGAAGGCTTTGCAGTGAAGGGTAAGAAATAATTGGTATGCAAGTTAAAAACGACTTTATATGGGTTAATACAGTCACCAAGGATGTGATATCAGAAATTTGATACATTTACACGGGGACTTGGCTTCACTAGAAGCAAAGCAAATCACTGTGTGTATTTTAAATTAATTTTTTACCATGTTGTTTATCTGGTCTTGTATGTGGATGATATGTTGTTGTTTGGAAATGACAAAGAAATTATCTAGGATTTGAAGACCCAATTGTACTTCAAATTCGACATGAAAGATCTTAGTGCTTCAAACAATATATTGGGCATGGAAATTAAATGAGATCGGGCAAAGAGGAAGCTCTGGTTAAACTAGAGGGAGTACGTTGAGACAATACTGCAAAAGTTTAATATGCAGGATAGTAAACCAGTGAAGGCTCCTATTCCTATAGGTGTAAAGTTATCTGTTGAACAGTGTCCCAGGACACAAGAAGAGGAAGAGGACATGTCCCATGTTCCATATGCAAGTGTAGTCGGTAGCCTGATGTATGAAATGGTATGTACTAGACCATACATTGCACATGTAATGGGAGTATTGAGCAGGTTTATGTCAAAACCAGGAAAGGGACACTGGACATCAGTGAAGCGGGTTTTCATGTATTTGCATAGCAATTGTGATTATGGTTTGTGCTGCCAAGGAAGACCATGATTGGATAGATTTTTGTACATTTGTGGCTTTGTTGATGTAGATTGGATTGGAGATCTAGATCAGCGAAGATCTACAAGTGGGTATGTGTTTAACCTATTTGGAGGTGCAATCAGTTGGATGAGTAAGATACAGTCTATAATGGTGCTTTTAACTACATAGGAAGAATACATGGTAGCCACTCATGCAAGAAATGAATCAGTTTGGTTGCAGAGATTGTGTTCAAGTATGGAGTTAGTACAACGAGCTATAAGGATAGACTGTGACAGCCAAAGTGCAATGTTTTTGGAAAAGAACCTTGCTTAACATTCAAAGACAAATCACATTGATGTTCAGTATCACTTTGTGAGGGATATGATTGAGGAAAAAAGGTGTTACTAGTAAAGGTGGACACTTTGAAGAATAATGTAGATGCATTGACAAAGTCTGTGAGCACTGAGAATTTCTCTTGGTGTAGAGAAAGAATGGGTGTTGCAGGGCTGGATCAATGACTAAGCTCTCATGTGGCCCCTTGTGGAAAGAAAACAACAAGTGGGATAATGTTGGGTTATGTTATATTCTTTCCACGACTACCCCACACGTGCAAGGGTCATAGGGGGGGAGGTTTCCCCCCTTACACGTTACGCTAGGGGGTCACAGGGGGGGTGGCTCCCCCCCCTGTCAGGGGGTATGCAAGGGGGCAGTAGCCCCCTTGCATGGGGTCCGAGGCAGCTCCCTGGGAAAAAAATTTGGACCCTATATTAGGTGGGCATACCTACCTATGCTTTTTTGCATGGATTTCGCACATGGTTTTGGGCATGATGGTTTTCTATCCATGGTATTTTGTAGATCCGTTCAAGGGAACTATGGTTATGTTTTAATCTAGGGATAATGGATTGGGGTTTATGGATGCTTCAGCATGTATATATATGTATTGTAACATTTAAAGGAACATAGTGAAAAAGTAATATGGTAGACCCAGTTTTGGGATCTAGGGGAAAATATCTATGTATATCTGCTTTATGTTTTATGCTCTCGCCATTGTTTATTTTCTGTTTTTAGAATTTGTAAGGAGGTACCTTTTGTACAGGGTTAAAACCTACATTCTGGAGCTCAAAGTCGGAGCTTAGGAACAAAAACTGCACAATGCAACAATCATGGGTGACAGGAACTATGCATTATGCAGTGCCAAGCAATGAGGTCATAGCTAGAGGGTTAAGACTATGCAGTGTGTAGCTCAAGAGGGGCCCGGAGAGGCTAGGTTGCTCAGTCAGGAATCTTTTCCGAAAATGGCTAAGTGTAGGATCGGTGAGATAGGTGATGAACTGTGATCAACCTTGACCGTGATCACACACTTAGAATAATTTGATGAAACAATAACATAGATCATCTAAACACATGAACAAAGCATTTCCCTCTGTGTGATTTATTTATGACAAGATGCGACAAGTGCAACACTTAAGATAGACTTTGAGACAACCATGACGACACTTGTGTGACAGTTCCTAGAAATTTTTTGAATGAATGTGATAAATTTTTACATAGTTAGAATAACTCATATACACAAAGACATGCTTTCAAACGATCATAATAGGCTTTCAAATATTGAATGACGTGCAAACATTCCAAAAGATGAAAGTTAACCTAACATGCAAAAGGGAACAAGACACTTCAAGGGAGCTCATGAAATAACCTGTAGTGTTTGCAAAAACAATGTTCAGACCAAGGAAGGCTCCGAAATTGTGTGTACGCCAGAATTTTGGAGGGTGTACGAGCAGCTACAACACTTAGCGACAAACTGGTTGAACTCTAGTTTCTCTATCTTGGTTAACTTCTTCTGTGCAGGGCCTCGGTTCTTCAAGGAAAATTGTGTTGAAAATGGCAACAAGAAATGCTAAAAATAGCACTGCTATAAATAGCAATTTGGGTATCGTTTTTGGACATAGAAGCAAGGAATGAAAAATGGAAGTGCTATAAATAGCATTGCTAAAAATAACAGTTCGGGTTAGATTCCTATTTTATTTAGTCCCTGAACTAAAATAGAGAAGTAAAATTCGAATTTGATCTTAGTAGCTATCTGTAAAATAATTAATTAATTCATCTTGAGTTAATTAATTGTAGAAAATCAAACATGAAGTCTATGTGAGGACATGCAACAATTTCTCCATTGATTGAGTAATTTATCCATTAGTTAAAGAGATAAGGACGAGTTGTAATTAGTTGGCTCAGTTAACTGAGTCAAGTCGAGTTAGATTAATTCAAACAGTTTGTTGAATTAATTGTAAGTTCAGTTAGTTAATGCTTGCATGCATGTAACTGTTGCACTTCAGATAACTGAATATTCTCTCATAAATAACTCATGCATGTCAGTTCAGACAGAGACCCAGTTGAGATCAAAGGAGGGACAGTGTACTATCAGTTGGATGAATTTTTCCTATAAAGGAAACTCATCCATGCAGAAGGAATTATCTCCTTCAGGTTTGTGCAGTTATTTCTGAGCCAAGTGAGCAGTGTGAGGTGGGAATTCACACAAGTGGAAGCACTGGACCCCAGGAAAAACTGCACAAGGAAATAGGAGGCTTGGAGGGCAGAGGAGAAGGTTGTGAGAGCCTTTGACTGTCTATGAGCAGTATTGTTTGATTGCAGAGAGAGCAGGATAGCTTGAGAGCTGATTCTTTTTGTAACTTGAACAAGATTTCCACTTGTATGATAATACAGAGTAGGGGTTTTAGGCTGAGGTTTTCCCCTGGTTATTTCTTCTGTGTTATGCGTGATTGATTTCTCATTATCAGTTATATGTGTTCTCATTGATCTTTCTCAATTCGATTAAGCTTCCACAGAGTTTGTTGTAGAAGTAGATCTTGTATTTTGCTTTAGCCTATTGCATAATCTGTTGATCTACAGTGGGAATTTCTACATATTGATTCATCATGCAGATTACTTTGGCCTTCCCACTTACCCCATGAATAGACATGGACCTCTCTATACCTTCTCAATTGAACACAACATAAGATTCAACAAAATCACAATTTTTCAAGTCAAGAAGGGTAGTGTGGCTCGCAAGCTTAATATTTTTAGAGTATAATTTTTCATATCTAGTGTTTCTCCATTGCCAGTCATCCTAGAAAGTATCTCGACGGAATCACGCAGGAACACAAACATTGCTCCGCTGCCAATGAGCCTGGACAGTACCCTGGCGGAGTTGTTTGCTTCAAATTTCTGTGCATGAAGCCTTTCTCTTCTTTCGCCTTTATTTGTTTATTTTAAAGAGAATTGTGCATCGGCAATTATTTATTTTGGGGAAGAAGAGGGATCCCAACTTATTGAGAGCATGAGAGGTTGTTCCTTCAGAGAAGCATATAGAGACCTCTAATTTAGGTTTTGGTCATTTAGTTTTTTCCCCTTCTTCGCTTATATTAATTGTATAAGCTTGAAGACACCAAAACATAAAGACCAAGTATAGGCATGAGGTTTCCGGATCAGACATGGGTTCATGATTGGACCAAAACTCTCCTTGCGGATGAATCGTATTTTCCATTAAAACTTCATCGACCAAAATATGTAACCAACACAAGGAAGATGGATAAAAGGCTAGCCACATGCTGAAGTGTCACGAGGCTATTTATAGTTCATCCACACACATACTTAGAAGACACGACATTTATTCACACAACAAAAACCAAAACAAAACTCAAGCAAACAAACAAACAATGAAATAAAAGACTATGTACACAATGTATGGCACAACGTGAGATCTTCATTGAAAATAATGTTTTAAGTCTTGGCCATTGGTAAGGAGAGAGTAAATCTTCCCATCAAGTGATTGAAGATGATAAGTGTGTTGGCCAAGATTTTCTTGCACTATGAATGGCCCAATACATAGGGACTGAAACTTAGTGTGTTTTCCTTTGTCCTCATTGGATTTATCCCACTTTAAGACTAAATCACCCACATTGAAGTTGTTTTTCCCTGCAGACTTCTTGTTGAAACACCTCTTGATATGCTTCTAGTCAAGTGAAAATTTTTCTTTAGCTTTCAACCTTTCTTCTTGTAGCTTATGAATGGCATCCATCCTACGCTTTACTAACAGACATGGCTTGCCTCAAGATTCTTGTGAGAGTTAGAGAGCAGGCAAGTAGATGTTGGGCAGGAGGATGGCTTCTTTTCCTTACACTAGGAAGTAAGGGGAGGTGTTTAGAGAAGTTTTTGGCATGACTCAGTCATCCCATAAGCCATTTACCAAAGTGGAGTGCCAGTTTTGCTACTCAGATAATATGGTCTCTTTGATAATGCGAATTAGGTTCTTATTCATGGATTCAACAAGAAAATTCCCTTGCGGATAATAATTAGATGAATGTTTCAATATAATACCATTTTTCAATGCAAAATCGTAAAGTACTAGCGATGAGAAGTATGTTGCATTGTCATACAAAATTGAAGTAGGAATGTCGAACCTGGAAATGATGTTCTATTGCAGAAAGATAATGATTTCCTGATCATTTACTTGTTTGAGTAGAATTAGCTCTGTCCACTGCATGAACTAATTTGTGGCAGTAAGGATGTACCGGTGCTGCTTTGACGAATGCAGGAAAATTTTCCCAATAATGTCCAAGCCCCACTGTTGAAATGGGTCTTCCACTGCAATGGGTTGCAGTGGGGCAACTGACTTCTTGTTCCTGCTGGCATGCTGGCACACCTCTGACAGACCAGACACTTGCAGGCATAAGCATGACCATCTTTGAATAATGTAGGCTAGTAAAAACTAGCCCACATGACCTTATGCATTGTTCATGTGTTTCCTACAAAGTGACCCCTAGTTGGTCCATCGTGGATATCATGCAATACCTTTTCTTAATCATGTGCTTCCAAATAACTGAGCAGTACTCCATTGTGGTGCTTTCTAAATAGCACCCCATGCACAAACTGATAGGATAATGTTTCAAGTCTAAGTTCCCTCTTCTTCCATTCGGCAAAGTGGGAGGGAATTGTTCCATGCTCAAGGTATTGGCGAACATCTGTGTACCAAGATTTTGTGCTAGTAATGGAGGAGGATTTCTCAATGTTGTACATATCAATTTCTTCTGACCATCCTGAGATATCTTCTTCTTCATCCTTCATGTTTACTGCTTCTTCCGCTAGTCAACAAATACCATGGCCCTTGATTGTGTGAACTGGCTTGATTTCTAGATCATATTCTTGCAACCCAATCATCTAGTTCGCTCTCCTTTCACCCAACTCTTGTTGGAAGATGAATGATCTGACTATTGGATGCAAGAAAAAGAAAATGCAATGATTTTTCAATAGATAGGGCAAAAAATTATTTACCGCTTTGTATATTGCATAAGCTTGTTTTTCCATGGCGGGGCAGACTCACGCTTATGAGGGAGATAGGTCACTCATTGTCCAATTTATCCTTTTGAGTGAGCACAACGGTAAGAGAAGTGTCAGAACCAAAAGTGTAGAGCAAGAAATCTTTATTGAAGTCTAGGCTATACAATGTGGGTGCTTCTGTTATAGCCTGCTTAATATGGGAAAACACATCCTTTTCCCTTTTATCCCATTTATAAATTGCATCCTTCTTCACCATCTCCTATATTAGCTTGTCAATTTGAGCGTAGTTAGAGATGAAATTGCAGAGGAAGTTGATTTTCCCCAAGAAGGACTACATAGCCTTTTTATTCACTGGGAAGGGAATCTGCGTGATTGTCCTGACCTTGTTTGAGTCTACCTTAATCCCACTTTTGGCAATGATGTGGCCCAAGAGATTACCCTTAGACACTGCGAAGATACTTTTCTTAGGATTTAAGGATATCATGTACTTGTGAAATTGCTCGAAAATCTTCCTTAAGTGGCATATGCGGTCTGCCCTCTATTTGGAAAACAATGTTACATCCTCAAGATAGACCACTACGCTCTGTCTTATCAGTCCGCGGAAAGCGATATCCATAACATGTTGAAATGTTGCAACAATTTTGATTACCCCAAACATTACTCCCCTGAATGCGAATGTGCCCCACTTTGTTCGAAAGGTAGTCTTAAGTCTGTCATGATTTGCAACCAGAACCTGGTTGTATCTAGAATAACCGTCTAACAAAGAAAACATTTCAGGCCCTGATAATGTTCACAATATTTGTTCCATGGACAACACAGGGTAGTTTTCCTTATCTGAGGTGTGATTGAGATTTTAGAAACATACACACAAGCGGATTCCCCTGGACTTCTTTCTCACTGGGACTAAATTTGACACCCACGTTTAGTGTCGCAGTCTATATATGATTTGGGCATCCAGTGGTTTACTTAACTCTTTCTGAATAAGAGTCTCAAGTGTTGGATGCACTTTTCTCAACTTTTGTTAGAATGGCTTGGCCCCTTCCTTTATCAGTATCACATGCTGGATTATTCATGTCTCATATGTTTTAAGCTCATCGTAGGTCCACGTAACCAGATCTCGATACTACTTGAATAATTGGATAAAGGCTTGCCGCTCTTGTGGAGTACAACAAGTACCGATATTGACATACTTCAGATCTTTTTATGTTCCCAAGTTAATATGTTTGTGCGACAGTGTGGAACTATGGGAATTGGCATTGACAAGTCCCCGGAAGTGATTCTTCAGGTCATACAGCTTCTCTAATGATACCACACCCTTGAGAATGAGATTTCCTTTACTTGTATTGGATGCATCATGGAATGTCTTTCCGTGCTCGTCCTCATCAATCACTGCATCTTTGAAGACATTAGAGTTTGTCATGAAGCACAATATCTGTTGTTCATCTTAAAAAACGCATAAATTAGTGATATTATCGGGGATGGAAGGCTTATAAATAATTTCAACAGAAAAAATGTCACTCAATGGTGACAACCTAGTAGCATCATTGACTAATGCATCTATAGCTGCTTTACACATTCTTGGAACATAAATGATATTGAAATCTTGTAAATGTGAGATCAGACGATATAACTCTTGTTGATAACTTCTAAGATGAGGTGACACACAATGTATGGTATTATGTATCTTTCACACCACAATTTCTGAGTCATCTACCGCTTTTAGGGTTGCAACATTGAGGTCAATGGCTCCTTGCAAGCCCAAGATGAGTGCTTCATAATCTGCAATGTTGTTCTTGCACTCAAATTCCAAGCGGCTAGAGATCAAATGTTTTCTTTGTAGCGCGTCTCTTAAAATGCAACCAGCTCCAAAGCCCTCCTGCATTTTGGAACCATAGAAGTACAAAGTCCACATATCATATGTACAGGGACTGGGAACTACACTAGTACTGTTACTACTACTACTAGTAATTGTACAAAGGTCATTTTCACCAATTGGACTAGGAAGGAGCTCCAACTATGTAAATGATGGGACTCGGGATGGTTGTGCAAGACAACACCCCAATTGGGTTTCAGGGAAGCAATTGCCAAAAATTAGTTATGTGAAAGCCATCGGTTCATTATGTCCATCCATGGGAGTGACAATGTGTTTCATATACATTAGGGGAATTTTGAGGTCTAAAATGGGCCTCCTAAGGAAATTATAAAATAATAGTGGAAATAATAAAACAAGATTACATTACATCATCAAATTTTAGAGGAAAAAAATCTATTCATATTTGCAACTTATCTGCCCATGGGTTTACTAAAATTTTGAGTGACAACACTTGTTGGATGCATAATTTGATTCCTCATCCAAGGAGTAGCCATGTTGCATACTTGCGATGGAACCTACTACATGAAAAATGATAAATACGTGAAAAATGTGATTGCAATCATGTGTTTTCATGTATTTCTCATTTTTTCGTGTAGCATGGTCCATCGAAAGTATGCAACATGGGTACTCCTTGGATGAGGAATTAAATTTTGCATTCAACGAGTACTCTCGCTCGAAATTTGAGTAAAATCTTAGGGAGATAAGTTGAAAATATGAGTTGAAAAAGTAGTTTTATTATTTTTTTAATCTTTTTACTTTTTTACTCCAAAAATGGTGAATCATCCCCCGTGGTTCACATCATCATATTGAATCCTATTGGTTCTAATAAATTTTATTTTGTTTGTACATTTTTATTAGGAGGCCCATTTTAGTCCTCAAAATTCCCCTAATGTCTTTCTGAATCCTCCTGGATCTGATCATTTCTGCCCTTATACAAAAGCCATAGATGTGACCCACCACTGGAAAAGTACCCTTGTATCTTGTTGGACCAATCTCTACTTAATAACACTTAGTATGCTTTCGGAATGTTCATAATCACTATGGCTATACATTGGTGGACTCGCCCATCACATGATAAGCAGATGAAGACATCTCTGAGTTCACCAATTGCGTGGACATGAGTCTTGTCTAGCTTAATAATAATATATGCATATGTTTTTATCCCATTTTGCATTGATTTTATTGGCAACTGATACTAGCATTACATTCACCGATGCACCAGAATCAACCAAACAATTATGTACATTGAAATTAAATATTTCAAAAGTTAACAAGAGAGTTGGGCAGAGAGTATTTGCATCCATCATTAAAGCATTAAGTATAGATTCGAGAGAACCAGAAGACTTACCAAATCCCTTGTCTAAAGAGGCAAGATTACCTATGGTGGTCTTCCCAAGTGCTCATAAGAGGATGTCTCGTTGGCTCTTGATCTTTGTTAACTCAAACATTGAAATGTTCACACAAACCTTCTTCATGTCCTCAACTATGTTGTAGTGCATAGCAGGAATAATAGTCGAAGTTTCTGAGGATGTAACTTGGTTTACGGATTTTAGAGTGATGGTTCTGTCCTTACTTCTTGCGTAAGCACTTTTTATTGAGACTGCTTTCCTATAAATGCTCTGAGTGTTTTGCGCTGAGTTTACTAGTGAACTGATTCTCCTTAACAGATTTTCTTTAAATTACTGCTTCGGCAACTCGACTGTAGGGTATGGCCCTTGGCTTCTCAGGTTGTATCGGTTGGTTTGCTGCTAGGTTGGACCATCACTCTTTTGGCATGTGAGTATACAATTGAACATGTTTACTGCATGCCCGACACTTGAAGTTTCATCGGTTGCAACAACTTCTTCATTTTTTCTACAGGCATGCCCGACATTTTATTGTGATGGAGTCGTGAGGTTTCGTGTTTTCTAGAAATTTATTCAATATGTGATTGAACCTTTGATTCCTTCACTTTCTCCTTTTTCTCCATCTTAAGATTACCTAGTTCTTTCAATAACATGACGAAGTTCTTATCATCAGCAAATTTTTCAAGGAAGATCTTCTTAAAACCCCTCCAATTCTGGATGGAGTTCGGAGGAAGGTTGTGATACCATACAACTACTTTACCATCCAAGGTACATGGAAAAAGTATACATGCAACATGATCGTGACGTACCTAAAGTGTTTGCAAATGTAGGTAAAAGTTGTCCAGATGGGTTTCAACCTTCACTATTTTATCAGGGTCATACTTCGTTAAAAGCTTCTATGAATGCTTTGGCGACTTGTGTAGAACACCTGGAATTGAAAGTGGGCCCTGAGTCATCTAGTCCAGATCTTGGTCTGCCATGTATTCTTCTTTGTTGTCCTCCTCTTCTTTGACAAAATGTAATAGCTCTTCTTCATTTTCCTCTTCTCCACTTGACCCACAGAAAGTTGTGTCTAAGAGTACAATGTTATCTCTGTCACCACCGTGAAAGAGTGGAGGCTCTTCTTCCCTTTCCATAGAGCCTGCTAACTCTTCAAGAGTGTCAAGAACCACGTCTTCAAGAGTATAAACCACTATCCTTGTGGGGGTGGTCTTGTTCTTCTTAGACGAATATGGAAGACAGATTACTCTCGAGATCAATCCAACATCTTTTGCAAATTGATTTGTTATAGGATGGATGGCCCGAATCTGATCATATGGGATTTCACAAGTTCATTAAGGCTTGGTATGAGAAGATTCACCAACTTTAGAAGCACGAGTAGGTGAGGTGTAATGAATGTTGTTTCCTTGACCAAAAGATGAGATGTTGGGGTTGTTGGGGTTATCAACCATAAAACATTAGATTCCCTCCTTCTAACACCAGAAATGTTAACTTTGCTAGACCCACCAACGTTCAAGGGATCTCCCCAATGTGAATTCCCAATTAGACCTCACACCATTCGTTATAGGAATCCCATCCAATATAAAGGTTTGATTGTCAAATTCTTAAATATTTTACTTGGCTCTATCTCTCAACAATAAAGAGGGATGCAATGGTATCTTTGAAAAGCAAGGTGTACTTGGTGAGTGTTCAGTTGCAACTATTTCAAGGTTCTTCTACTACAGAGGGGAGAGAAAATTGAGCCTCTAAGTGAGGTAATAGTACCACCCAAGAAGAGACACACATGAACCAGAATGGTGTGTCTTACATTCATTGGAATAGTCCACAGCGGACGCGATATTCGTTACAACCAAAAAATAAAGAAATATTTGTCTAATATCCCGCAGAATAGTCCACAAGGGTGGAACGGAAATAAAAACCATTACAACACATTCTCAATAAGATAAGTACTAAAATAACCGAAATAGTTCAACTATTGTAACACCCTCCTCCCACATCTACCCAAGTAACTGTCCAACTGGGGTAAACATGTGATGAGAAGTTACTATGATATGATTCAACCTCCTAAGTCACCTTAAGGAAGTGGAACTGACATAAACACACCATACAGACCTTCCACATTAGCAATAGGACTCACAGGAACCATCCCAACCTCTTAGGTAACCAGCCCCTGGGTCCCACTTTGTTTTTAGACTAATTAACCCCAGGATGCTCCCTTGATATGGGCATGCATGCGTCCAGAGGGCTCTAGATGCTGCCACAACATGGTGTGCCAGCTTAGGGACTTTTCTACTCAGTTTTGTGCTAGCGTCCCTGGGATTTGAGCCACATTTTCAGGCCCAAAACCCATGTCACTGCCTATAACTGCATGACACCTTTAGAATAGAAAGATAACAATGGAATGATGATAAAAATACAACTACTTGAACAAGGGCTTGATTGGACCCCTACTAGCCATGACAGGCATTTCATCAAACATGTCACAACTATGTAATCTACATGTGTAAAAAACATATCTAAGCATAGGGGTTTAATACTCATCTGAGAATTGCTAAGAAACATTGATGCCTCAACACATTAGCTGTAGTTTCATCCATTATGCCATAGATACATTGTTCATTCATTTACAACTAAAAAATGATGAGAGCCATACATAGCCATTGTCATAATACATATTCATAACCAGCATAATAGCAACATAAATATCAAGGAAACAATAGCCATATAATCCAAATATAAACCAGTACAATACTCATGAAATAATGATAAATAACCTCATATTAATGATGCAAAGGCCAACCAATAGTGGGACTTCCACGAACCACTTGACTGTAGTCATGGCTGAGCCAAATGTCTCTTCAACTAGTCACCCCCATGCCATATTCGAAGCATGAATGTGGGATCTCATCAAACACATAAATCGAAAATATATCGGGCTTCTAGAGGCCAAACCACCTCAACCCATCAAATAGTGATTCCACCTCACGGTCGGGCGTCAAAAAAACCATCACTAGATTGGTCTCCACTGCCACCTTCCAAGGCTCCAGAGCGTTTGTTCCAACCAAGGCTCTAGGAATAGTAACTCAACCCATAGTTTTTGTTGGGCTCTAAAGCATTTTTCCAACCAAGGCTCCAGGACTAGTAGCTCAACCCACCAAGCACTCCAGAGGGTTTGCCCAACCAAGGCTCCAGGACTAGTAACTCAACCCAAGTTGTTACGTGGGTCCAGAACATTTGTCCAACCAAGGCTCCAGGAACTAGTAACTCAACCCAAGTTAAAGGAAACATGAGAACCAACCATAAAACAAAGAAATAAACTCACAACACCATGCATATCTAGGAAATGGAAAGTCTAGGAAATCCTCCATGCCAGTGATAGATCATGACCAACAAACCACATGCATATCCCATGCATGCCAAAACTAGTGAGGAAAACAAACATGTAACTTGGTATTGGAAAGTAAAACCCATTTTAGCGGTTGATCCTGATGTCCTCTTGCACTTTCCTTCTCTTCCTTTGCCTTCTTGCTCCAAAACTCCAAGTATGCCATAATCTCCAAGATTTCTCCAAGAAAACTCTATATGAGAGAGAGAATAGAGAGAGAGCTACAAAACTAAACTGACAAAGATCTGTGAGCTGAACCTCATAACCATTTTTATTAATGAGGTCTCTATTTTCTTCATTTTCCATTATTTTCCTTCATTTTCCTCCTCACGTGCAACCTGTGACCTTTCACCTCCTTTTTTTTCGTAATTTCCATCATTTTCTTAAATAATGTGCCAGAAATTCCATTTTGCCTTTCCAAATCCTTTCCATTGCTTTTGCCAATTTCCTTAGCTATTAATCAATCACCAGTGATCCCCATCAACATTTTTTTGCCCAACATTCAACTTGGAATAAGTGTCCCATCAATTGTGGTTATTATTTTTCCTACATTAAATTTTATTACATGGAATTTTCACCAGGGTTGTTACAAACCCTCGCCCCCCCTCGGGGAACACCATCCTTGGTGTTCAACGACACCTATAACCACAAGACTATTGTAAGGAAAACATACTACCCATGAGCTTTATAACTTAGCTCGTTGCAATATTTACAATGATCATCCTGCAAAGAAGAAAACCATAATGAAAACATAACAAGTATAACATCATAATGACATGACACCCATACCTCTTATTGGATCTTTATAACATATCTCATGGTGGTATTTACATCTATATGTATGTACATATGTCAAAACATCACCAAAGCATGTACCAAAAAAATATACCAAACCAATTTCTCAACTAGCAAATAAGGAAGGATACATAGCCTGCATTTTATCTACCATCTCCCATGTAACTTCATCGAGCTCAAAGTGCTTCCATTGCACTTTAACCTGCTTGATTTCTTAGCTCCAGAGCATGAGCATATTTCTTTGCAAAATACACTATGGTTCCAGATGGAATTATCCTTCTACCTCCACTTGCAATATAGGCCAATCAATCACATGATCAACATCTATGACATACTTCTTAAGCAATGACACATGGAAAACATCATGGAATTTCACTATCGGAGGTATTGCAACTGGATAGGCTACTGGCCCAATCCTCTCAATAATCATGAAAGGTCCACAAAACCAGGGTGCTACCTTGGCACAAGATCCAATCCGCAAGGAGCTCTTCTTCTTCGGTTCGATACGCAAGTAAACTTGTTCCCCAACCTGGAACTCCTTGAACAACATATTTTGATTTGCATAGATATTCTGCCTATCTTGTGCTTCTTTCAAATTCTTTTTGATTACCTACATTTCCCACTCCATGTCTACAAACATGTCCGGTCCAATCAACACCCTGTTAACTAGATCACTCCCACTGATGGGAGTATTGCAACTATGCCCCTACAATGCCTCAAACAGACTCATCCTTAGTGACTCATAGTACCCATTGTTATAATTGAACTCTACTAGTGGAAGCTCTTCCCACTTTCATTGTTGATGCATCACATACATCCTCAACATGTCTTCCAATATCCTTTTGACCCTCTCTATCTGTCCATATGTTTGTTGATGATAAGTTGTACTGAAGTCCGACTCTATGCCCAAACTTGCAAACAACGCCTTCCAAAACTTGGAAGTGAACTTTGCATATCTGTCTGACACAATCTTCTTTAGAAATCCATGCAATCTGACCATGTCCCTGATGAAGAATTGTACTACATCACTCCCTGAGAATGTAGACTTCACTGGAATGAAGTGTGCTACCTTTGTCAACCTGTCCATCACTATCGTGATAGAATCATGTTGTCTTAGTGTCATCGGAAAACCTGTGAAAATTCCATGGAAATGACCTCCCATTTCCACTCTAGAATCGCCATCGGTTATAGAAGTCCACCTAGATGCTTACACTCTGCCTTCACCTGTTGATAGTCCAAGTACCTAGCCACAAAATTTGGTACATCTCTCTTCAAATTCGGCCAATAATATAATTTCTTCATTATTGTCAGCGTTCTCTGATAACCTGGGTGACCCGAATATGGTTTCGAATGAAACTACCTCAACATCACCTTCTTACCTTCTTCAAATCACTATTATCTGGCACACACATCATGTCTCTAAATCTAACCAATTTGTCTGCCATGAGACGATAGTCTACATCCTATGCACCTACATTTGTACCTATACCTATACCTATACCACTACATGTACATGTACCTTTACCACTACATGTACTTGGAATAAGTTTCCCATCAACTGTGGTTATTTTTTATATATTAACAAAACATCCACATTAGCAACAGGACTCCCAGGTACCATCCCAACCTCTTAGGTAACCAGCCCCAGGGTCCCATTGTGTTTTTAGACTAATTAACCCCCTGACGCTCCCATGATATCGGCATGCATCCGTCTATAGGGCTATGGATGCTCCCACAACATGGTATGCCAGTGTCCAGGGACTATTCTGCTCAATGTTGTGCCAGCATCCCCAGGATTTGAGCCACGGTTTTAGGCCCAAAGAGTAGGTCACTTCCTAGAACTGAATGACACATTCAGAACAAAAAGATAACAATAGAATGATGATATAAATACAATTACTTGAACAAGGGCTTGACTAGACCCCTACTAGCCATGACAGGAATTTCGTCAAACATGTCACAAATATGTAATCTACAAGTGTAAACAACAGATCTAAGCATAGGGGTCTCATACTCATCTAAGAATCGCTAAAAAACATTGGTGCCTCAACAAATTAGCTACAATTTCATCTATTAGGCCATATATACTTTGTTCATTCATTTACAAGTAAAAACATGATGAGATCCATACGTAGCCACTATCATAATACATATTCATAACTAGCATAATAGCAACATAAATACCAAGGAAACAACAACCATATAATCCTCATATAGACCATTAAAATACTCATAAAATAAAAAGGAGAAATAACCTCATATTAATGATGCAAATGCCAACCAGTTGTGGGACTTCCATGAACCACCTGACCATAGACATGGTTGAGCCAAATCTCTCTTAATCCAATCACCCCTATGCCATATTCCAAGCATAAATGTGAGATCTCATAAAACACATCAATCAAAAACATCTAGGGCTTCTAGAGGCCAAACCACCTCAACCCATCAAATAGTGATTCCACCTCACAGTTGGCATCACAAAACCATCACCAAATTGGTCCCTAACCAATCGTTCTAGGTTTCCAGAGTGTTTGTCCAACCAAGGCTCCAGGACTCAAAAATCAACCCAAGTTGTTACAAGGCTCTAGATTGTTTGTCCAACCAAGGCTCTAGGAACTAGTATCTCAACCCAAGCTAAAGGAAACATGAGAACCAACCAAAAAATAAAGAAATAAACCCACAACACCATGGCTATCCAGGAAATGGAAAGGCTAGGCAAATCCACTGTCAATACAAGTAATCCTCCATGTCAGTGACAGATCATGACCAACAAACCACATGCATATGCCATGCATGCCAAAACTAGTGAGGAAAACATACATGCAACTTGGTACATGCAAGAAAAACCCATTGTAGTTGTTGATTCTGATGTCCTCTTGCGCTTTCCTGCTCTTCCTTTTCCTTCTTTCTCCAAAACTCCAAGTATGCCACACACTCCAAGAGTTCTCCAAGAAAACTCTATGTGTCCAAGAGTATCAGAGAGAGAGAATAGAAAGAGAGCTCCAAAACTGAACTGGAAAAGTATGTGAACTGATCCTTAGAGCCTTTTTATTAATGAGGTCTTTATTTTCTTCATTTTCCATTATTTTCCTTCATTTTCCTCCTCACATGCACCATGTGACCTTTCACCTCATTTTTCTCCCAATTTCTATTATTTTCATAAATAAATGTGCCAAAAATGCCATTTTTCTTTTCCAAATCCTTTTCCATTGCCTTTGCCAATTTCCTTAGCCATTAATCAATCACCAGTGATCCCCATCACTATCTTTTTGCCCAACATTCATCTTGGAATAAATGTCCCATCAACCATGGTTATTATTTTTCCTATATTAACTTTTATTACGTGGAATTTTCACCAGGGCTATTACAGAACAAGTACACAGGAAGGTAAGAGGAAGCAAATATCAAGCAGGGAAATGTAGGATCAAGCAGCTAACACAGGCTTCATTGCAGATATTGAATTGCATGTGTATTTTTCTTGCTAAATTTGGCATGCATGGTATTACATGTGGTTCTTTTCTATCATGGCATGGGTTTTTCTAGGTGTAATAATATTTTTCAACCTAGCCTTGTCATTTCTTGATAACTTTGATGAGATGGGTTCTCAGACTTTGACTAATGTAGGATTGTCGAATGGATTCGAAGTTGATTGGGGTGGACCTCTGAAATGAAAAACACATGGCCTAATGGTCCCTGAACTGGATTGTGGATCACGGTAAAGCCACTGGCCTAGTAACCCCTGAGCCATAATGTGGGTTGCGGTAAAGTTAGGATTGTGTGCCTTAATGGGCCTAGTAGTCCTGGGATGGGATGTACGATAAAGCCTAGAGAGTGTGTCTCAGTGTAGGACCTAGTGATACCTGGATCGGACTGTAGATTACGGTAAATCCTGAGAGACTAGGAGGCACTCAAATTCCTCACAGTGTAGGTGGAGAAATCCGGTGGCATCCATGCTTGTTGGTGTTTTTGGTGTGTTCTATGAGTCCCACATTCATGCTTGGAATGTGGCATAGGGGTGATTGGTTGAATAGAGACTTGGCTCAACCAATCTATGATCAGGTGGAACGTGGTAGTCCCATCTCTCGTTGGTTTATTGCATTCATTAATGAAACATTCATTCCCTTGGTTTTCATTTGTAAATGTACTAACGTATACCTGGATTTTATGGCTGATATGTTAATGATATTTTTGTCCCTATTATGTTGGTTATATGTATATTTTATGATAGTAGCTATGTATGGCTCTCAGCATGTTTTTACTTGTAAATGAATGGATAATGTATCTATGACATAATAGATGATAATGCAGAAAATGATATGAGGGAACAATGGTTCATAGTGATTCTTAGATAAGTATGAGATCCCTACACTTAATTATGTTATTTACACCTATAGGTTACATGTTGATGATATGTTTGAGGAAATTCATGTCATGGCTAGTAGGGGTTTGGTTAAGGTCTTGTTTAACTTATTTCTTTTGCATCATTGTTGCCATGTTCTTTTATTGTTCCTAAGTTATCATTCCATTATGGGCAGTGACCTAGGATCTGGTCCTGAAAAAGTGGCTCAAATCCTCGGGACGCTGCCACAGAACTGGAAAAATGAGTCTCTGGACGTTGGAAGGCAAGGGAAAGTTGTATGAAGTGTTGGATTGGTTCTTGAGGGTAGTAAAGCTGATGTTGAATGTCTGTGTTATGTTTTCGTCAATTCAGCTTCCTTAAGGTCACTGTTGGCCCTCATTTTTGGTCCATTTTTGCTTAAGGAAACTTACTTAATTCTTATATTATCCATCCATTTTCCATCACATCCACCTCATTTTATGTATTTTATGCATATTCAGGTATTTGATTTTAATTTTTCAATTTCTAGAAGTTTTTATGAAAATTGAATTTCAAGTGCAATTTTTGGACAGAATCAGAAATTATTGTAATAGCTATATGGATGTCATATTTGCATGACCCCTGGGCACAAGCTGGATACATGTATGGAAAGCTTGGGAACTCGGACTAAACTAACTACAATTGGTTCGGTCAAAACAAGCTAAATCAGGCTCGGTCAAAGCTGGTCAAACATGACCAGTTGTCCAGAAAATCCCTAGGAAGTAGGGCAGTTTTATGATTTCATGGGATTGTCCATATTTTTAGTGATAGATTGGATGGATTTGACTTGGATAGATGGATATGAGTAGATATAGTTGTTAGAGAGACTTTAGATTAGTTTGTTTCATGATCTTCTATTTAAGCCAAAACTTTGAAGGCTTATGGCATGTAGTTTTGTATAATTTTATGCTGAGACATTTGAATATTTGAAGTTAATTTGAAGAACTTGTTCTACTTCCATTTTGTTGTTCATTGGTGTGGATGAGTGACTGAAGTTGCAGTAGTTGATAACATCCTCAAGTGTGCAAGGCAAGGGTGGAGGGCCCCCACTCCAAGCTAAGTACACTTCATTGTTAAACTAGCTTAATTTTCATGAACTAGTTGCTTCAAATTTGTTTACTTGTTTTGTTTCAGATTTGCTTACTTGAATTGATGTGTGATGATTTATGTTGTTGATGAATCTTAGTTTGTTTATCATTTTGATAAGAAGGGACAACAAAGTGTTCAAGTTGAACCCTCCTTCTATTGAATTAATGGATCAAAACTAGAATTCATCTTTATTGTGTTCAAGCAATTTTATGCAATTTCAGTTTTCTAACAATAGCATAATGATGAGTGAATTTGTGATGAGGAATATCAAAGATCTCTTAAGTTAGGAGTCTCCTTCATTGTTTATTTATGCATCTTAAGCTGTTGTTAATTAATGATTTTTTATTTCTATTCATCAAGTGATATTGTAGAAGAAGGACACAAATGGATCTCTTAAGTTAAGAGCCACTTCATCTCTCATATATTGCAGAAGTGAATTAGAAATTGTTTAAATAGATTTATATTTGTAATATGCACTTCCTTAATTCTTCATATTTTATCTTCTAAGCTTGGCTACATCTGATATCCATACATTGTGGACATGCCTCCAAGTTTTACAAACCTGGATTGATAATGAATACTTGTGTTAATTTGTGTTAATAAATTAGCCCAACATTTTGGCGCCGTTGCCGGGGAGGCATTCATCAACATAGTCAAATAGAAGATAAAAAAAAAATTCTAAAAAAATTGATAAAACAAAAACAATAAAAATTCAGTTATGTTATGTTTTTCTTAGTTATGTTTCTTTATGCCTAGAAATAGAGATCCTAAAGGTAGATTTATTAAACAAAACCCCCCATCAATAGAAGTAGGACCATCAAAACTAACCACACCGGTTGCTGGTAAACCAACAATAGAGGAATTAGAAGAAAAACAAAGAACATGACAAAGATTAACTTTAATTGAAAGACAAACCTTGTTAGCCTGGGAGGTGAAAAGAAAACAAACTCCAAAAGCAACACCTACTTCAGGAAAACAAAAAGAAATTGTTAAAGTAAATCAGCCCATTTTTTAGTCCATAGATCAACCTATTTTCGAAAACAAACAACAACCTGAATCTCAAATTGTCATCGAAATAGTTGAAACTATGACAGAAGAAGGGCAAGGATCTGTTATTCTTACTCCTGAACAAAGACTTGAATATGAAAGACAACAAAGAGAATGGAGAAGACAAAGAGAGGAAGAAGAAAAAAGAGAAAATGATAGAAAGAGAGAAGAGGATAGGAAAAGACAAAATGATAATGAACAAGAAAATATTGATGATCAGGAAGCTACTTTTGGCTTTCCAATATTAGATACAAGTGCAATATTAGGAGAAGATGTGAAAATGAAAAACATTCCACCTTCTGTATTGCCTAAATTTTATGGAATGTCAACAGAATATCATGATTCATTTATGTTTGAATTCGACATCTTGTGTAGAACTTATGGATACATAGATGACACACACAAACTTCGTCTCTTTCCTGCTACTTTGAAAGCAATAACATTAAAATGGTTCATGGGTTTAGGAGAGCGAACAATAACTTCTTGGGATGACATGAAGAAAATATTTCTTAAAAAATACCAAGCCTATTGTAGGCCTAGGGACTCGAAAGAGGATGTTTTCATAATGACACAACAAGAAGATGAAAGTTTACAAGAATATTTAGAAAGATTTGCTTACAATTTACAAAAGTCTAAACAACACTCGTTAAATTAAGATATCATTCAAACAATTTTTCTCAAAGGTATAAGAGATGAATACCTTGACATTATGAATGTAATGGGAAAGGGTGACATTTCAAACTTTCCATTTAATGAAATTGCAGAATTATGTCAAAAATATTCTAGAGGAAGATCAAAAGCTGGAAGGAGAGATGTTAGTTCAAAAGCAGCAAAATCAGCAGCAGGAGGGGTAACAAGAGCAGAGATAGGAAGCTTGTTGGAAAACTTCAAAACTGATCTTCTAAGTACATTAGGGACACAAGTAGATGTTCTAAAAGAAAACAAAAAGAAAGAAGAACAAGAACAAATCTTAGCAATCTTTTGTCCCAAATGTAGAAAGAAGCATGCATTAAGAGAATGTCCTTTAGATAGTGTTCAAGTATGTGGCCTTTGCACAGAAAACCATTCAACAAAAAACTGTCTAAAGTTGAAAGAATTGCAAATGAATCTAATGGAAGAAGTACAAGGAGCAGAAGGTTTCTATTATGTGGCACCAAGAAGGCCTTGGCAACCAAGGATTCCTCAACAATTCCCTCAACAAAACTATCAGTATCCTCCTCAAAACTCTTGGAATACCCCAATGCCATGGCAAGCTTGGCCTCCACAACAATATCAAAACCAACCTGCACAAGGTTGGAGAGGATATAGTTATGGAAACCAGCCACCTCAACAAATGTATCCTCAACAATACCAACAACAATACCAGCAACAATATCAACAACCATTCCCATACCAACAGTTCCAACAATATCCACAATCCATGCCATTTCCACAACAGAATCCTGCACCATTACTAACACAACCACAACAGCTACAACTGCCTTCAAACCAGCCTAGACCAACTCAACTACCAGCTCAGCCAGTGGCAAATCCGAGCAACAAAATGGATAAACTTGCATACAATGTGGAAGAAGCAACATATTTTCCAACATACTCCATTCTTCCCATAAACGATGTCCATTTAAGGTCTGGGAAAGTACTGCATAAGAATTCTCCTCCGATCATAGAAGAACCAGCTGAACAAGGAGAACAACCTGAAACATCACATTCAGAAAATCAAAGTCAGAAAGGAAAAACTATAATAACTCAAACACCACCCTATCCAGAGAGGTTAGTAGAACAGAAAATTCAAATGACCCTTCCTGAATTTGATATTTTGGATGAATTGAAAAATTCTTATGTAAAAATTCCTTTATTACAAGCGATCAAAGAAATACCAATTTATGCTAAAACAATAAATGAATTATGCATCAAGAAAATTGGTAAAAAGAAGAAAGATCCTACTACAATCCAAGTCATTGGGAAACTAGCAAGTCTCATGTCTACAAAGACAACAGTAGAAAAATATATTGACCCTAGTATCCCTATGGTTACTATTTCAATAAACAATTTTTTCAGTTCCAAACACATTGATAGATTTGGAAGCAGCTATAAATTTAATGACAATAGGGACAATGAAACATTTAGATTTAAACAACATTAGATCTACTACTATAATCTTAGAGTTAGCAGATAGATCTAAAGTTATACCAAAAGGAATATTAGAAGATATCATAGTCTCTTTGGATTCATGGGAATATCCTGTAGACTTCCTCATTTTTCAGCAAAAAACAAACTTGGGAGGACATCCTCTAATCTTAGAAAGACCGTGGTTAGCCATTGTTGATGCCTTTATAGGATGCAGATCTAGAAGTATGATTATTGCACATGGAGATGAGAGAAAACACATCACACTTTATTCTCCAACACAAGAACCTTCTTTAGTATCAATGCTTGAAGGACAAGAACAACAGCAAACTAAATCAGTTCTAAGTATTAACCAAGTCTTTGATCTTAGAGAAGAAGAGGAGAATGAAGATCTATTGGATCTTTTCATCTCAGAACCAAATATTTCAGAGCAGCTTAGAGTAGCACAGTATGAAGCTGCAAGTAATCTTTTGAACCACTGTTTTCAGGAAACCTGCACAATCCAATCACTACAAGAATCATTCACAAATATTTTTCCTGTAAACACAATTACCAATCCAAAAACTAAAACAGTTGAGATTTATTCTGGAAAACATTTCAGCATTGGTAACAACTTACAATCGTCACAAGAGAAAGAGGTAAAAGAATTATTACAGAAGTACTCAAAAACTTTTGCCTGGGATTACACAGATATGCAGGGAATTCATCCCAGCACATGTATCCACCACATCTATACTGATGACCAGATTAAACCAGTAAGGCAGCCTCAAAGGCAGATGAACCCCATGATGAAGGAAATAGTGAAAGAAGAACTACATAAACTATTGCAAGTTGGGTTCATCTATCATATTTCTAACAGTCAATGGGTTTCTCCCTTAGTGGTAGTACCAAAGAAAAATGGGAAGTGGAGGATATGTGTAGATTACCAAGAATTGAATAAGGAAACATTAAAAGATCATTTCCCGCTACCATTTATTGACCAAGTCATAGATTCATTAGCTGGGAAGAAATTCTTTTCTTTCCTAGATGGGTTTAGTGGGTATAATCAGATTAGAATAATAATGAAAGACCATGACAAAACAACATTTACCTGCCCATGGGGAACATATGCATACAATGTTTTTCCATTTGGGCTATGTAATGCACCTGCAACTTTCCAAATAGCAGTTCTGGCAATATTTGTTGATATGATCCATGAATGTGTAGAAGTCTACATGGACGATTTCACTCTATATAGAAACACATATGGTGATTGTTGGAAAAAGCTTGAAAAAGTTCTAAAAAGATGCATAGAGACAAATATGTTCCTGAGTAATGAAAAATACTACATGATGTTAACAGAAGGGATAGTGTTACAACACCATATTTCCTCATCAGGAATTAAGGTGGACCCAACAAAAATACAAGTCATTGTGAATTTAATGCCACCTACAACTCAAAATGAGGTAAGAAGTTTCTTGGGTTATGCAGGCTATTATAGATGATTTATTGAAAATTTCAGTAAAATAGCACAGCCTCTATTCAAGTTACTTGCAAAGGATGTTGAATTCCAATGGACAAATCATTGTCAAAATGCATTTCAAATATTGAAAGAAAAACTATCAATTGCCCCCATTCTTCGAGGACCGAATTGGTCTTTGCCATTTCATATTTCCACTGATGCATCTAATACTGCTATAGGTGCATCACTTGGACAGAAAGAAAACCTATTCAATTATGCTATATACTTCATAAGTAAAAACTTAACACCAGCAGAATTGAACTACACAGTCACAGAGAAAGAAATGTTAGTTGTAGTACATGCAGTAAACAAATTCATGCATTACATAACATGCTACCAAGTGTTCATTCACACAGACCATTCAGAAATCACATACTTAATGAACAAAGCGGTAGAATGACAAGATGGTTACTGTTAATGCAAGAATTCAACATTACAATTAAAGATCGACCAGGGAAAGACAATCAAGTAGCTGATTTCCTTTCAAGGCTTCATACACCTGGTGATCCAAATCTCGTTTCAAACAATTTCCCAGATGAACATCTGTTTGCAATAACTGTAAAAACACCATGGTTTGCAGATATAGCAAACTATTTATCCTCTAGGAAATTACTAGCCCAGTTCACAAAGAAACAAAAATGAAAGATCATTAGAGAAAGCTCTAGATATAGCTGGGTGAATAGTGATCTGTTTTATACAAGCTCTGATTTCATAATAAGAAAATGTGTTAGAGAAGATGAAATACTAGAAATTTTGAAAGCATGTCATGACGATCCATGTGGTGGTCATTTTGCAGATGAGCAAACAGCTTACAAGGTGTTGCAACTCGGCTACTATTAGCCAACAATCTTCAAAGACTCGAAAGCCTATGTCAAGAGGTGTGATAGTTTCCAAAGAATAGGAAGACCAATAGTATCATATGAAATGCCACTTAAGCCACAAGTGCTCATAGAACCATTCGAGCAATGGGCTCTGGATTTTGTGGGACCAATAAATCCACCATCAAACGGAAAGAAGTACATCTTGGTATGTACATACTATGTAACTAAGTGGGTTGAGGCAAAGGTGGTAGTAAGAGAAACAGAAAATGCAGTGGTCACATTCCTCTTTGAGGAAATCTTTGTCAGATTTGGGGTCCCAAGACAGATTGTGACTGACCAAATCACACAATTCACTTCAAAACTTGTTCGTGATCTTATAGAAAAGTACAAGAAAAAACACAAAAAATCAACTTTGTACCATCCTCAAGCAAACAGACAAGTGGAGTCGACAAATAAAGTCTTAGAAAATATAATGACGAAGACAGTACAGATGAACAGGAAGGACTGGTTAGAAAAGTTAAGAGATGCACTATGGGCATACAGAATAACATGGAAAAACACAACTGGGTTCAGCCCATACCAGTTAGTGTATGGAAAAGAAGTCCTACTGCCCATAGAATTTCAGATACACACATTTAAGTTAGCAGCAAAGTTAGGATTGGAATTGTCTAAAGCACAACAACAGCAGATAATGGAATTGAATCAATTGGATGAATAGAGATAGCAAGCATTGGAACACACAACACTGGTGCAACAACAAAGAATGAAATGGCATGATCGATTCATCAAGAACAAGACATTCAACAAGGGAGACTGGGCATTACTATTTGACTCCAAATTCAAAGATTTCAAGGCAAAGTTTACAACTCATTGGTTGGGGCTATATGAGATAGAATAAATCTTTGATAACAGATTTGTTCAGATAAAAACAATTGATCAAGAGTCTACTTCATTTCTAGTTAACGGACATAGGCTTAAAGTTTACAATAAGCCTATCAATAAAGAAGATTTTGTGAAACAAATGAAAAAAGAGACAAATCTGGAAGTAATGGAACAACATAGAAATATGCCTTCCAGTACTCCAAAAGAAGAAGAATAAAAAAAACATAATAAAAAAATTTAAAAAAAAAAATTAAAAAAAAAAAAAAAAAAAAAAAAAAAACAAGAAAAAAATAATAAAAAGTTTGCTAGTGAAAACCAGGCAACTGGCACAAAGCAAACAAGAATTCATGGAGGAAAACCAACTAGTTTGGCTTGTATGAATTCACAATTTTTGTTTTACTCTCACAACAGTTTGATTTTGCAGAATGAACCTCCAAAACAAAACAAGACTTGAGGACAAGTCTTCAGATAAGCAAGGGGGAAGTTGCAAAAGGAACTCAGTTGAGCAGCTGGAAGTTTGAGCAGCTGAATTGAAGAAGGAACTTGAATTGTATCACAGAAGGGACCTGAAACATTATTGGAAACATTGTGCAGAAGGGACCTGAAATGTTAAAAAAAACATGTATATACTGCATAAAAAAAATACATGATAGTAGGGACCTGAATCATCAAGTACCAATTGCAGAAGGGACCTGAACGACATCAACAATCAATGAACCTGAATCAATGAAGGATGCAAGAACAGAAAGCAGAAATAAAGTCTATATTTCAATCTATCCAAGACATTTCATCAAATACATTTGACCAGAGGACATCATCCAATACTATCAGGGAGTAAAAGTACTGTGAGTACAAAGTTTTGCTCTTGAAAATTCGAAATTTTTAGAAATTTTTAGAGCTTGTTAAAATTAAGTTAGTACCTGAATGCATATTTTACTTACATATTCATTTCACTACCCTCATCCTATTATTTTTACTTACATATTCATTTCATTACCCTCATCCTATTTATATATTCATACCCATTATCCTACATTTAATCCTATAAACATCCTCCAAATATTCATTTCATATTCTATACTTATATTCCACATTCCATTTACATATTCCATATTCATTTCATTTCATAACCCTAAGTATTTTTCTTTTGAAAAGAAAAAGGGATCAAAATAAAGGGTTCAATAGTTGAAACCCTAGAACCTGCACAACCATACACAACATTAGTATCATGGAATTAATTTTAAACATGACCTAAATATGGTCATTTTAAAATTAAAAGATATATATTGAAATAAATACATATGGAAACATGCAAATTATAAAGTAATATAAAGTGGAAGAAATCAAAATAATTTATTTTGATGAGTTATAAATAAAAGCGCATAAGAATGATACTATTGAGTGCAAGGGTTATTATAATGAAAATCGTGTGATGACAATACAATGCAAACAAATGTTATGAGTGTTTCAGAGGAATAAGCCGTAGGTAATGGAGGTAATGGATATGAGGGAGAGGTACGATGACAGTTGAATGGAGACAAGACCATAAACCATGCAATCAAAACTATTCAATGTGGTGATCAAAACACAATGCATAACAATACGAGTCATTAGTAATAAAACATATGGTATGCAAAAAATACGATGACATGAGTGATATATCATTCAAGGTCAAGAAATAAACACCGCGATGGTACTGTGGGTTGGTATGAAGGATGACCATGATGGAATGAAGGACGGCCATGATGGAAGCAATCAAAAAATGCAACAAGTGGAGTGGTCGAACGAAATTTAAAAATACAATAGTAAAGGTTTCAGAATAACGACGAGAGTTTGCATTCAACAGAGCTTCACACATACTTTGCCATTGTTACACACAGAGCATGGTGAAAATCGTTTTCTCTCCACCATCACAGTCGTTTTGAAGGCTCAGGGAGAGCAACAAAGTGTTGTATAAGCCATTAGTGCACAGTTGTGAGCTTGAAATGAGTGGTTTTAGAGGAGAAACACAGAAATAGAGGAAAGCGAACCGAGAAGGAGAAGGTAGGAGATATAGCAATTGGAAATCGGAGTGATAAGAAGGAAACCCAGAGAATATTAAGAGATAAGCCGAGGAGACTAGCAGAGAAAGCAGAGTTAGTTGAAGAAGATCTCGTGAGAAACAAGGTAAGATCGAAACTTGATCTCCCTCAATGAATGCAACAGATGTTTTATGAGAAAATCTCGAGATTCTTTTTATAAAACAAAAGTTAAACTCTGGGATATGGGAAGCGCTCCAACCTCCGTTTGTCATTTGTTAAAAGTTGTCTCTGCCATCAGTCAAAGAGTAAAGGTTTTGAAACGAAGTTTAACAAGTGGCAACCATTATGAAATGCAGGTTAGTTGAGTCATGACATAGAGAAAATTAGGGCAAATCATTGTAGACAGGTAACTCAACTTAGATCCTCCACGAAATCACCAAATTGAATAATGAAACAAGATGTTAATTAAAGTTTTGATTACATGCTTTCACTGAGATTGAGTAATGAAACAAAGTGTTTAAGTGTAACTTTGGAAACACATGGTTTCGCTGAGTTAAAACAAAGTGTTTAGTTGTAATTCTGATTACATAAACACATGTTTTCAGTAAAGATTGTGTAGTGAGACAAAACAATAAGTTAAAGTCTGGTTGCATAAATAAATGTCTATACCAAATTGGTCAACAAAATAGAGTATTGAACTTGTATTTGAATGCATAAAACAAATGAATTCGTTGAATATACAGTGAAATATTTATGATTGGTTGCATAAACAGTGAGTTCAAATTGTATAAACAGTGAGTTCAATTGCATAAACAGTGAGTTCAAATTGCATGTTCGATTGCATGGACAGTAGGTTTAATTGCACACACAGTGGCCTTAATTAAACAAGCAGTGAACGAAGAAATGACTCCAGTCTGACATATGAATGAGTTTTATAACCATAAGAGAGTTATAAGAAGAATGAAAATCGAAAGGAGAAGTCATGGTATGATTTTGTTTTTATAAAAAAAATTCAAAATCAAAACAGAGTTCAATTTCCAATTTCTTTCTTATAAACAGTGATATGCATAAAGAGGAATACTTCATTTATGGACAGAGTAGAGTTTTGTTGAAAGAATAACAGACTCGAGAATTGATTTTACATCAGAATAAGCAGTTTGTTTTTGTATTTGATTCATAGAGGTTAATGTTTTTTTTTTTTTTTTAATCAGTGAATCATTGTTATAGAGAGACAGAGACTAAAACAAACTTGGCTTTATCATTCTAAAGAACATCAAGAGAAAGGTAAGCCCTCCTACAAACTGAATCAAAAAGGATTTTTATGCATGAATGATTGTTATTTTCATTGTTAAAAATGAAGTTAATGACAGTAAAAGGGTATATCCATTGGTTTTCAGAAAATATGACCACCAAAATAGAGCCAAAATTTCAAATAGAGCAATGGAAGAAGGAAACGGTAGAAAAATTGTATCAAGCAGGGATTATAGGATTTCTACAGAGGTTTAATGGTCACAGTGAGGGTATAACAAGAGAATTTATGAATAACTATACTCAGGAGCAAACAAGGGTAGGGAACCTAATCATTCCAGTGACTCAGGAATACATTTCCCAAGAATTAGACCTTCCACTGACTTGGGAAAATTATCACAAAGGTCTACATTTCAAGGAGAAAGCATGGACTTCCTTCTTGGAGAAAAACAGGAAGGGAGCTTTGACAGAGCCAAAGGCATACCCAGGGAGTGGTTCAATGAGCCATGGGGAGAACTAGTCTTGATTATTTAGAAATTCTTCACTTGTGATAGGGGACATAGTGTGGCACATTTGTATCATATCAGACTACTCCAACACATTAAGGGAGAGGTCAAAATAAACTTGCCATATTTCTTCTCCCGAAGTCTCATTAAGATGATAGAATCAATAAGAAAAGAGAACAAACCAAGAGAAGCTCAAGTTTATCATCAGGGATTAATAAAAATTATGGTATAACATCAAGTAAAAACTCAGGGCATAATTTGGAGAGAGTTTTTAATTAAAAACCAGTATGAAGAACAAGTCATTGAGGAATAGAACAAAACATAGCAGGAAACCAGGGGCATCATGAATTCACCACTTTATCCCAAAACAATATCTAAGAAGCAAACCAACACTGTTATGGTTGAAAAAGAAACATCTATCTACTCCTAGGAGGCTTAGGAGGAAGAGCCCAATAGAAACAAGTAGCAGGGACCAAGAAGTACAAATTGTAGAAACATGTTCTACAGAGAAACAGGTAGAGGATATAATTGAAAGATTAGAGAAAGAAGCTCTAGAGAAAGACTCATATTTTGATGATGTGGCAGCCACATCATTTGCAAAAGATACACAAGAGCTAGAAAAAGAGTTGCATTTGAGAAAAATCAAAGAATTGAAAAATCAGCTAAAAATAAACAAGATTCTGGAAAAGCACTTGAAGAAAGAAAATAAGGCATGCAAGAAAAATAATGCAAAGTTAGTAAAGGAGAATGAAAAATTAACTGAAGAGGTAGGCAAACTAAAGAGAAATAATGACATACTTTGCAAACAGGGATTCAAGTGGCTTAAAGATAAGAACTTGTGGAAGAACAAATATGAAAAACAGAAGGTCAAGGCTACTATGTATAAAGACGAACGCGGCTTGGGGATAGATTATATTGTTAGAGGTGACACAAGAGGAAACATCAGGGTCAAGAACAGGATTCACAGCAAGGGTCAGGAGATCCAAGAGGAAGAAACAAGCATGAGGACATGCTTGAGAATCAGCAAGGGGGAGATGTTGGCCCTCATTTTTGGTCCATTTTTTCTTAAGGAAACTTACTTAATTCTTATATTATCCATCCATTTTCCATCACATCCACCTCATTTTGATGTATTTTATGCATATTCAAGTATTTAATTTTAATTTTGCAATTTCTATAAGTTTTTATGAAAATTGAATTTCAAGTGCAATTTTTTGACAGAATCAGAAATTCCCGTAATAGCTATATGGATGTCATATTTGCAGGACACCTAGGCACGAGCTAGATACATGTATGGAAATCTTGGGAACTAGGACTAAACTAACTCCAATTGGTTCGATCAAAACAAGCTAAATCAGGCTCGGTCAAAGCTGGTCAAACAGGACCAGTCATCCAGAAAATCCCTAGGAAATAGGGCAGTTTTATGATTTCATGGGATTGTCCATATTTTTAGTGATAGATTGGATGGATTTGACTTGGATAGATGGATATGAGTAGATATAGTTGTTAGAGATACTTTAGATTAGTTTGTTTCATGATATTCTATTTAAGCCAAAACTTTGAAGGCTTATGGCATATAGTTTTGTATAATTTTATGCTGAGACATTTGAATATTTGAAGTTAATTTGAAGAAATTGTTCTACTTCCATTTTGTTGTTAATTGGTGTGGATGAGTGACTGAAGTTGCAGTAGTTGATAACATCCTCAAGTGTGCAAGGTAAGGGTGGAGGGCCCCCACTCCAAGCTAAGTACACTTCATTGTTAAACTAGCTTAATTTTCATGAACTAGTTGCTTCAGATTTGTTTACTTGTTTTGTTTCAAATTTGCTTACTTGAATTGATGTGTGATGATTTATGTTGCTAATGAATCTTAGTTTGTTTATCATTTTGATAAGAAGGGACAACAAAGTGTTCAAGTTGAACCCTCCTTCTATTGAATTAATGGATCAAAACTAGAATTCATCTTTATTGTGTTCAAGCAGTTTTATGCAATTTCAGTTTTCTAACAATAGCATAATGATGAGTGAATTTGTGATTAGGAATATCAAAGATCTCTTAAGTTATGAGTCTCCTTCATTGTTTATTTATGCATCTTAATCTATTGTTAATTAACGATCTTTTATTTCTATTCATAAAGTGATATTGTAGAAGGACACAAATGGATCTCTTAAGTTAAGAGCCACTTCATCTCTCATATATTGCAGAAGTGAATTAGAAATTGTTTAAATAGATTTATATTTGTAATATGCACTTCCTTAATTCTTCATATTTTATCTTCTAAGCTTGGCTACATCTGATATCCATACATTGTGGACATGCCTCCAAGTTTTACAAACCTGGATTGATAATGAATACTTGTGTTAATTTGTGTTAATAAATTAGCCCAATAGTCACATAGGAGGTCGAATCCAATCACAGTACCCTCTCATCGCATGTTTACCCTGGTTTGCATGGTTACTTAGGTAGATGTGGGAGGAGGGTGTTACAGAGTGGTATCAGAGCATGGTTCACCCCTCGGACTGGATGGGCTATGTGTTGGTCATGCATGCATGTCAGTTGCATGTATGTCTCTTACACTTGCATTCCATGTGCTTGTTTCATTTCATCTTGTTGATCATGGTTGTAAAAAAGGATTGTCATGAGGAACTTGATGATTGATTTTGTGGAATGCATCGTCATGAGTATATGACTGGTTACATATTACTGTATGACGCTTACATGTTGTTATATGTCACTTGATTACATCCTTGTATGGTAGGTTGCATTCTTTTATGTTTGATTACATGTATCAATCTTGTAGGTTGGTTACAAGAATTGATCGTTTAAGCTTGACTACATGCGTTCATGTGTATGTGTAGTTGATTATGCATTGCTTATGCATGTTGATGGTTACATGGTGCAATGTGTATAGTGGCGTGATGTTGTTGTTTTCATGCAGAAGGTCATGGTTTGTGTAGTTGATATCGACATGATTTGATGACTGGACTCTAACTAGAATGAGGTGTATATGGTTTGGTACTAATAAATTATATGTCTATATGAAGTTGTTATGCATATGTGGTCTTGGTTATGGTTATGCATGAATAGTAGTCGAACATTCCTTGTGAAGTCATGGTATGCAATTTAGGTCATTAGGGTGATATTGGTATGTTATGATGCTAATGTGTTGGCTGAGATAGAGAAGGAGATGCAGACCATCAAAGTGAAGTTGCAGCATTGGATCTCGAGGTAAGAGAATGTCGTCTGACATGTTTGTATTTTGGGCATGCGGGTATGTAGGTTAAGGATTGTTATATGCATTAAAGTTATATACATTAAGTTTATGTACATGTCTTTTGATGTTATGGTTACATACATGATAGATGATAGTTGATTAGCACAATCATATGCACATGAGTCGGATAGTAAAAAATGATGGTAACATGTGGTTGTATGCATTGTTATTGTTGTTTTATGTTAGATAACTTAATGATTAGGATATATGTTGTTGATGAGCATGATATATATCTTATTGTTGTTATATGCTATTAACTTGATGATTAGGGTTATTTCATTGAGATCTTGATGTTGTAATTTGGTTTGGTCATATGTGTGATGGTTATGTTCATTGCATTGAAGTTCTTGATGTTATATGTATTGTGTTAACCTAGTTTGACCTATGCATATGGCTATGGTTGCAATATTCAGGTATGAGCCAACATATTTGTGATATGGTGTTGTACTAATCTAGATTGATCGTACATATGTGATTGTTATGCATGAACAACAAATGCTTATGATATTATGATGTGAATATGTTAGTTAGTTATTGTTATGGATATCATGATTTATGTTTGAGTGGATATGTTGTGAAGTTGTATTGTGCTAACCTAGATTGATTGTGCAAACAATATAGCCTCCCCTGAAATACACTAAGGTACGAGTTTGCTTATGTAGTATATTGGGTGCTTTATTGTTGATTATGTCGTTTATTTGGTGTTTGAGTGTTTGGTGCCTATTATGTCATCTAGTTGATTTATCTGACATGGTGCGTTCATAGCTTGCTTGAACGTTTGATTAATTTCATGATATGGGTATGAGTCTATAGGGATGCATGAATAAATGATCTTATTTTAAGATGATTGTATTCATACATATGTGTCGAGACAATTGATATGTACTTGCATGTAAGTAGGTGATAGTTGTAGTATTATGTCTAACGACTATGGGTTGACTATGGATTATGACATGATTGTTAGTCTTGGTAAATGTTGATTTCGAATTGATAGATATAATTATCTTGATATTTGGAACATGTGATTGACATGTGTGAGCATCTGCAGGATAACATGCTTGGTATTAGCATGACAAGGTAATAGTTGATGTGTTTATATAACTAACAGTCAGGTAATGTGACAGTGCATAGTAACATTCAATTGCAGCAAGGAAAAGGTCAAAGAAAGAAATTGGGCAAGAATTCCTTTGGGTATGTTTGAAAGCCCTAATTCCAAACAAATGAGTTCTTTGCCTACAGGAAGTCTTCTTAACCTTAATCTTGTCGGACATTATGTGGATACATGCTATATTCATGAACATGTACTTGCAGGTGGATCTGTCAAAGGATTGGAGTCCCTTAAGAGATAGTGTAGATATGTTCAGTTGCAAGCGACGTGCTTGGCACAACAAGATGAGGTAACTGGTGTATTGTTATGTTTATTTATGCGCTAACAGTTATGTGTTAATGACAGCATGATGCAAGGAGTTGCATGGCAAGAGAGGTTTCCATAAAATTTTGAAGAAGGCTCAGGTCGAGCTTTCCTTGGGAACCTTGGGGATTGAGTCATGGCGTCTTTTATTAGTCTTGCACTTTTGGTATTTTTTGATTGTTGTGCTTGATTTGAGATTTTGATTTTGTCTGGTGCATAGCTATGCCACTTTATTGTGGTGTTGTTTTGCTATTGGTTTTCATGGATTTCTTCTTGGTTGTTTCTTGGTATTGCCTTTTATGTTTTAAGTATGGGGAATTGTTTGGGAAAGAAGAAAGTTAATAGAGCTTGGGGAGAGTTGTGTGCTACCCAACAGGTAATGTAAGACTCAGATAAAGTTATGTGCATGAGTAAGCGCAGGGGAAGGTAAGGTTGTGACAATTGGTTGGACTGGTTGGTCCATAGTGGTAAATGGATGGTGGTAGTATAGACATGTGAAAGGTAACTAGAAAAGGTAAAGTAAATTGATATGAGGTGTCGGATGCCTTGGCTATGTTGGGAACGGTTGTTCTCAATGTTGTGCATAAATAAAGGAAGTTATCTTAACCTATACCTTATGTTATTTGGTAATTATGTTATGATCATGATTATGTTGATGTTTATATATGTATACATGTATGTATGTATGTCGTTGTCTGACAGAATGATGATTGTTTTATGCTAATGATTATATATGTATGTATCTATGTATCTATGTCACTGTCTGACAGGGTCATCAGGAATCGTCCTTGTGGAGGAATGATTGCTTACGTAGGCGAATGGCATGAAGAGGTTCCTGGTCTTACAAGGAATCAATTGAGAAGAGTAGTCATGACAAATATACAAGGTTAGTATCATATGGTTATGAGTTGATATTATGTGATTATATTATGTCTATGTTATGGGCAGGTTATATTGAGGGATACAACAACAAAATGAAAGCATTGTGGTTTTCGATATGCTAGGACAAGCATGGATAAGACATTGGAAGCAAGGTTGCTTGGCAGAGACAACGTGGTTTTGGATGTGTGGTACTATTCTTATGCACATGTTGCATATGTGATGCTATGTGCATGTAGTATTGTACAGATATTTCATATGTTGTGCTAGATATAGATGGTGCCATGTAGATATTCGATATGCGGTGCTATGTACATATTGCATTGTGCACATCATGCGACGTTGTATGCATATGGTGCTCTGTGCATGTTGGATATGCAGTGATGTGTATAGATGATGCTACGTACATGTTGGATATGTAGTGTTATGTACATGTAGTGTTGCATGCATGTTGTACATGTGGTGTTATGTACATATGGTGTTGTGTGCATAATTGTACAAGTGGTGTTGTGTGCATATGATGCTATGTACATGTTGTACAAGTGGCATTGTGTGCAGGTGGTGTTGTGTACATGTCATGCATGACATGGTACTGTGTACATGTGGTATTGTGTACATGTTGTACAATTGTGCAGTGTACATGTGGCATTGTGTACACATTGTGCAGCTGGTGCCGTGTACATGTAATGTTGTGCATACGTTGTGCGGGTGGTTGTAGTGTACACGTGGTACTATGTATATGTGGTACATATGGTACTGGTGTAGATGCATGTATTACATGGTGTTGTATGACGTGTGTAGTTGTATGTGTGTGATGCACACTATGTGTATGTGCACATGGTTGAGGAGAAGGCACTAGGTGTTGGTCGAGTGTGGCAACCAATCCGGAGTGTGTACAAAATAAAGAAAAAGGTAGAAGCTAAGGATTGATGGATGGATAAGTATCAACATTTTATTTCAGTTTTATCATGCATGTGATTTTTTATTATGGTATATGATGATTATATGTGATCTATGATTCTGGTTTATGATGGTTACACGTGATTTATGATGTTGATCTATGATGGTTTTGTTTTGAGCTAACTAGATGTAATATGTTTATGCATGATTTTTTGATCAAACAATTAGTTTGACTTGTTCTGGAATGAAGCAAATAGAATTGCAAGTGTAACTTATTGATGAGCTACCAATGAGGTATGATGTGAATTTATTTCAATGTAATTTAAATCTAATGGAATTTATGTGTTTGGTATAGGAAGCATGAACATGCCTGGTTTGATGGTTGAAATCGACTACAAGAATTAGTAGCAGCAGTGAAATAAATTAGAACATGCTGCAGTATGTTGGTAAATCACTTCAGGAGCAGGGCCATTATGGGACACTGGTACCCAATAGTGTCCATTGATTTCCATGAGCATGCTATGACCGGTATAAAGGTTTTGAGTCAGGGATATGCCTTGTTTTTTTTGTATCTCCCGATGCGAGGAAGCCTTGCCAATGTATGGACTGCCTGGGATGGAGGTGCCAATGAAACTTGGAAGGAGAGTGACTACACGGAAGGGGTGACCAGATTCCCGAGGGGCTGTGTAGCATAGAAGGGAAGGTCGTGGATATATTTGTTTTGGTCATTAGCATTGCCAAATGGAGTCAGATGTACATTGGGAATGTGCCTTGGAAAATGAGCTAGTAACTATTTGCTGAAAGGTCAAGTGGCAGATTGTAGCATTGGACATTAGATGCAAATTTGTCTTTGCAGTGGATTTTGGACTTCTTGGGAAGGAGGTGAATCCTGGTATTACTTTGAGGGTGGAGGTGTGAGCCTCTAGATTCCCTTGTTGATTTATAAGGGAATCTTATTCTCTTATTTGTTGGTTTAGCAGATGTGCATATGTGTATATGTGGTTATTGTAAATACTGTAATAAGTTGTGTTATAAATCTCTAGTAAACGATATGTTTGTCATGTTTTAGCATAAGATCATTGTAAATACTGCAACGAGCTATGTTATAAAGCTCCATGGGCAGTATGTTTTTCTTTTAGTGGCCTTGTCGGTTATAGGTGTCATTGAACACCGAGGAGGGTGTTCCCCCAAGGGGAAGGGTTTTGTAACAGCCCTGGTTAAAAAATCATGTAAAAATATATAATACCACGGTTGATGAGACACATATTCCAAGTTGGATGTTGGGAAAGACATCCTAGGGGTGTCCATTTGGTTGTTTATGGCTAAGGAAATTTTCAAAGGCAATGGCTAAGGCTTTGGAAAGGTAAAATGGTATTTTTTTGGTACATTTATTTATGAAAATAATGGAAATTATGATAAAAGGAGGGTGAAAGGTTGCATGTGAGGAGGAAAATGAAGGAAAATAATGGAAATTGAATAGAATAGAGGCTTCATTAATAAAAACACTTCTGAGGATTAGTTGTCAAGCTCTTGGCTCAAGCTTGGTCAATGTAACCTTTGGTCAATTCAGTTTTGGAGCTCTCTCATTATTCTCTATCTCTTTGTCTCTCCCACTCTTGGAATCTTAGAGTTTCTTCAAGCACTTTAGCATTAGAGAAAGAAATAAAAAGAAGGCAAGAGAAAGAAAATATCAAGCAGGGAAATGCAGGATCAAGCAGCTAACACAGGCTTCATTGTAGATATTGACTTGCATGTGTATTTTCCTTGCTAAATTTTTCATGCATGGTATTACATGTGGTTCTTTTCTATCACGGCATGGGTTTTTCTAAGTTTGATAGTATTTTTCAACCTATCCTTGTCATTTCCTGATAGCTTTGATGAGATGGGTTCTCAGACTTCGGTTAATGTGGGATTTCCAGATGGATTCAAAGTTGAGTGGGGTGGTAACCCGAAATGAAAAACACATGGCCTAATGGTCCCTGCACTAGACTGTGGATCATGGTAAAGTTGCTGGCCTAGTAACCCTTGAGCCATAATGTGGGTTGCAGTAAATCTAGGATTGTGTGTCTCAATGGGCCTAGGAATCCTTGTCGAAGAATGGAAGAATATACAGTAAAGCCAAGAAGTGGATTTCTCTCTGTTGGGGCTAGTAGTCCTGGGATGGGATGTACGGTAAAGCCTAGAGAGTGTGTCTCAGTGTATGGCCTAGTGATACCTAGATCAGACTGTAGATTATAGTAAACCCTGAGAGACTAGGAGGCACTCAAATTCCTCAAGGTGTAGGTGGAGAACTCGGTGGAATCCATGCTTGTTGGTGTTTTTGGTGTGTTATTTGAGTCCCACATTCATGCTTGGAATGTGCCACGAGGGTTATTGGTTGAATAGAGACTTGGCTCAACCAATCTATGATCGGGTGGAACGTGGTAGTCCCGTCTCCAGTTGGTTTATTGCATTCATTAATGAGACATTCATTCCCTTGTTTTTCATGTGTAAATGTATTGATGTATATGCGGATTTTATGGCTGATATGTTAATGTTATTTCTGTCCCTATTATGTTGGTTATATATATATTTTATGACAACAACTATGTATGGGTCTCAGCATGTTTTTACTTGTAAATGAACTGATAATGTATCTATGACCTAATAGATGATAATGCAGAAAATGACATGAGGGAACAATGGTTCATAGCAATTCTCAGATAAATATGAGATCCCTACACTTAATTCTATTGTTTACACCTATAGGTTACATGTTGATGATATGTTTGACGAAATGCCTGTCACGGCTAGTAGAGGATTGGTTAAGGTCTTGTTTAACGTATTGTTTTTCCATCATTGTTTCCCTATTATTTTACTATTCCTAAGTTATCATTCCATTATGGGTAGTGACTTGGGCTCTGGGCCTCAAAAACTGGCTCAAATCTTGGGGACGCTGGTATAGAACTAGCAAAATGAGTCTCTAGACGCTAGCAAGCAAGCCTGTGATAGCAACTCCATGTTTCTGGACATTGTCATGTCTATCACATGAGAGTGATTGAGGCCTAAGTTAGTCAAAACTTCAGTAGGACCCAAGGGCAAGTTGTCTGAAGTGTTGGATTGGTTCCTGAGGGTGCTGAAGCTAATGTTGAATGTCTGTTTGTTATGGTGCATTCGATTCCACTTCCTTACGGTCACATAGGAGGTCAAATCCAATCATAGTAGCCTATCATCGCATGTTTACCCCGGTTGGCATGGTTACTTGGGTAGATGTGGGAGGAGGGTGTTACATTTCTCATTCTCATTCAACTTTTGTGACTCATGGCATACCACCTATCCATCTTGCGTAAGGACTCCACCAAGTCCTCTCTTGCAAGAATATACATACTACAAACTCTTTGTCCATATCTGCAATATTTAACATTGGTGCATGTGTCAACAACTACTTCAGTTGCTCAAAACTAGTCACACACTCCTCTATCCATTTAAACTTCTTACCTTTCCTATGCAATGATGTAATAGGATAAGCAATTTGCAAGAAGTTCCTAATGAACCTCCTATAATAACCTGCTAACCCCATGAAATATCTCACCTCATCTTCATTCTTGGGAGTTGCCCACTCCATGATAACTCTTACCTTTTCTAGGTCCGCTGCAATGCCCTCCTTGGAGACAACATGTCCCAAGTAATGTACCTCAATCTAAAAGAAACTGCACTTATTGAGCTTAGCATACAACTGATGTTCTCTCAACAATCTCAACGCTGTTGCTAAATGTTCGTCATGCTCTTCCTCATTTTTAGAATATACCAATATATCATCAATGAACACAATAACAAATTTATCCAAATACGGACACAACATACTATTCATCAAGCACATAAAGGTAGTTGGAGCATTAGTTAAACCAAATGGAACTACAACAAAATCATAATTCCCATACCTGGTCTGGAAAGTTGACTTGTAGATGTCTTCTTCTTTAATGTGTACCTGGTGATATCCGGATCTCAAATCAATATTTGAGAACACTCTTGCTCCCTTCAACTGATCAAACAAGGCATCAATCTTCATCAACGGATACCTATTCTTGATGGCCACTTTTTTCAACTGCCTGTAGTCAATGCATAGTCTGAGTGTACCATCCTTCTTCTTCACAAAAACTACCAGTGCGCCCCAATTTGATACACTTGGCCTAATGTATCCTGGGTCCAACATTTCCTTCAACTGCGGCTTCAACTCTACCAACTCAGGTGTACTCATCTTGCAAGTTCCTTTGATGTCAGAACTCCCCCTGGCACCAACTCAATAGAGAAGTATACTTCCCTATAAGGTGGCAACTCTGAAATATCCTCAAGAAATATATCCTAAAACTATTGTAGAAATGGATTCCTTCTCAAAACATATGCGTCCTCAACTTCCTTACCTTTGTCACTAGATATGTGCACTGCAAATAACACACACCCCTTCCTGCAACTACACTTGGCCTGCATAGTTGTCACCATTCTAACTGATGTTTCTTTCTTCTTACCCCGCAAAACTCTTGGTTCTCCATTCTCATCCAAGCATTCAATAGATTTTTCATAACAAGCCAACTTGGTTCTATGATGGTACAACCAATCCATGCCCAACAACATATTGTATGATCCCAACAGTAATACATTCAAATGTGTTGTGGTACGCATACCATTCAAATCAAATGCACAAGCTCTTACCCAATGATGAACTCGCTTATTTGCACCTGTAACCAACTACACTAACCAAGATTCTGTATGCACTTCTTTATTTAAACCACACTTATCAACCAGGTCACAATTAACATAACTATAATTAGATCCAAGGTCAATCATAATAGAAACAACCTGATCACAAAGATTACCGTCCATCTCAATATGATAGATTCTTGATGGTCTACCTGTCTTTTATCCAATGTTGCATATATACGAGAAATTCTCTCACCAACATCCCCGACAATTTGTGCCTCATGTTCACTATATATCAAAGACCTACCACCTTGATGATGTGGACAATCTCTCATGTGATGATCTCCTCCACAATTCCAATACCGCACGGGATCCTTATTCTGCTCCTCAATTCAAAGTCCCTATCCTCTTTCAGATGCATTGAACTTCTTTGATGGCGCTACATTATCTTTATTACATCTACATTGGGGTCTTTCTCATTTCTTGCCCCATTTTCCTTTGTTCATCACATTAACTTTTCAGTCAGGCTTAGTCTCAGATATGCGCTTTGATTTCTCATAGAAATGCTTTAGCTTGCTAGATGGCTTCCTCCAATGATTTAGGCTCATCGAAATCTATCTTGTCTTTGAATGCAATCGGTAATCCACTAATGGATCTCTTAATGTTTTCCTTCTCCTCCTTAAGGTAAGGCACATACCTCAGTAGCTCCAAGAACCTACTAATGTACTCCCCATCTATCATCGATCTAGTCTTTAGCTCATAGAATTATTTTTCCCGGTCATCAAAGTATCTCTCTAATAGATACTTCTTCTTGAATAGTCTCTCAAACTCATTCGAAGTCAAGTCCTCCTCATTAATACCTTTGACATTCTTCACATATTCCCACCAAATATTTGCTTTACCTTTGAGATTGAATGTATCTATTTTTTCTTTCATGTTCTCTGAATAATCATGCAACCTGAAGACTTCCTCATGCCAAGAAACCATGCCTCTGCATCCTGCAATTTCTTCATCTCTCCATCAAATGTAGGTGACTTCGCTTTCTTAAACTCATCCGGAAAGTATTCCCTATCACTCCACCTGTAAGGATGATAACGATGATGATCGTAGTGCCTATCTGAATCAGAACTAGAATAGTACATGTGTCCATCACCTCTCCTATCCGAAGTATACAACAAACTGCCATCTCTTACCGTGTCATCTCTATCTGACTTGTGACCACCACGAGACCTACTACCATATGCCCCATTAGTTCTATCCTCTTGCTCATTGCTAATCTGAAGTGGTCCCTATCACTGCAATTCGGACAAACTCTAAAGTATTACTGCATTTACCTCCGCTTGTTGCTCCTGTGCTTGTATGGTTCTGTCATTGTCTTCCTTACAACTCTTTATTTTTTCCTTTAAGCTTCTCAATGTGTCTGCCAAATCAGAAGAGTGCCCAACACCACACAGCTCATTTGATCCATAGGGAGAGTCTCAGGAACTATAGTCTACCATCTTGCTAGTCATCTTTGATATTATTTCTTCAAGGTATATCATGTCAGTTAAACCAAATCACAATAAACCAACGTACCTTAGCATAATTTGGGGAGGATACCTCATCTACAAGATCAACCAATCAATGTAATACGTGTATAACATAATCATGACAGCATATATACATATAATACATAATCATATAAGCATATAACTCATCATTCTAGCAAGAGTCCAGTCATGAATGCATGACCTTATCAACAACACATACCATGACCCCATGCATGACAACAACCACTACATCATTGTACAGTTGACCACAAGTGAATAATAACGTTCATAAACAATGTAGAATCAACCATACACTCATGATGATACACTCCACAACAACACCATCAACTTCCCATGGCAACATCGCTACAACTATGACCCATGACATACAATTGCAACAAGCACATGGTCTCACAACACAAGAAACACATATGCAACTGACATTAATGCATGACCAACACACAGTCCATCCAGTCTAAGGGGTGAACCATGCTCTGTTACCACTCTGTAAAACCTTCCTCCCACATCTACCCAAGTAATCAACCAACCAGGGTAAACATGTGACGAGAAGTTACTATGATATGATTTGACATCCTAAGTCGCCTTAATGAAGTGGAACTGACAGAAACACGCCATACAGACCTTCCACATCAGCAATAGAACTCCGAGGAACCATCCTAACCTCTGAGGTAACCAACCCCTGGGTCCCACTATGTTCTTAGATCAATTAGCCCCGGGACACTCCCATGATATGGGCATGCATGCGTCGAGAGGGCCCTGGACGCTGCCACAACATGGTATGTCAGCATCTAGGGACTTTTCTGCTCAGTTTTGTGCCAACATCCTCGAGATTTGAGCCACATTTTCAGGCCCAGAGCTCACGTTACTGCCTAAACTGAATGACACCTTTAGAACAGAAAGATAACAATGGAATGATGATACAAATACAATTACTTGAACAAGGGCTTGACTAGACCCCTACTAGCCATGACAGCCATTTCATCAAACATGTCACAACTATGTAATCTACTGGTGTAAAAAACATATATAAGCATAGGGGGTATCATAATCATTTGAGAATCACTAAGAATCTTTGATGCCTTAAAACATTAGCTGCAATTTCATCCATTAGGCCATAGATACATTTCTCATTCATTTACAAGTAAAAACATGATGAGAACCATACATAGCCACTATCATAATACATATTCATAACCATCATAATAGCAATATAAATACCAAGGAAACAATAGTCATATAATCTGTATATAAACCAGTACAATACTCATGAAATAACAAGAAATAACCCCATATTAATTATGCAAAGGCCAACCAGTTGTGGGACTTCCACGAACCACCCAACCGTAGACATGGTTGAGCCAAATCTCTCTTTAGCCAGCCACCCCTGTGCCATATTCCAAGCATGAATATGGGATCTCATAAAACACATTAATAAAAAACATCTAGGGCTTCTAGAGGCCAAACCACCTCAACCCATCAAATATAATTCCACCTCATGGTCGGACATTACAAAACCATCACCAGATCGGTCTCTACCCATGCCTTCCAAGGCTCTAGAGCGTTTGTTCCAACCAAGGCTCCAGACCTAGTAACTCAACCCATAGCTGTTGTCGGGCTCCAAAGAGTTTGTCTAACCAAGGCTCCAGGACTAGTAGCTCAACCTACCAAGGGCTCCAATGGGTTTGTCCAACCAAGGCTCCAGGACTAGTAACTCAACCAAAGTTGTTATATGGCTCTAGACCGTTTGTCCAACCAAGGCTCCAGGAACTAGTAACTCAACCTAAGTTAAAGGAAACATGAGAACCAACTAGAAAACAAAGAAATAAACTCACAACACCATGGATATCTAGGAAATAGAAAGTTTAGGAAATATGTTTTCAATCCAGACAATCATCCATGCTAGTGATAGATCATGACCAGCAAACCACATGCATATCCCATGCATGCCAAAACTAGTGAGGAAAACATACATGCAACTTGGTACCTACAAGTAAAACTCGTTGTAGCTAATGATCCTGATGTCCTCTTGAACTTTCCTTCCCTTCCTTTTCCTTCTTGCTCCAAAACCCCAAGTATGCCACACTCTCCAAGATTGCTCCAAGAAAACTCTAAGTTTCCAAGAGTAAGAGAGAGAGAGAATATAGAGAGAGCTCCAAAATGGAAGTGACAAAAGTCTGTGAACTGAGCCTCATAAGCCTTTTTATTAATGAGGTCTCTATTTTCTTCATTTTCCATTATTTTCCTTCATTTTCCTCCTCACATGCAACCTGTGACCTTTCACCTCATTTTTCTCCTAATTTCCATTATTTTCATAAATAATGTGCCAGGAATTCCAGATTTCCTTTCCAAATCCTTTTCCATTGCTTTTGCCAATTTCCTTAGCCATTAATCAATCACTGTGATCCCCATCAATATGTTTTTTCCCAAAATTAAGCTTGGAATAAGTGTCCCATCAACTGTGGTTATTATTTTGCCTATATTTACTTTTATTACATGGAATTTTCACCGAGGTTGTTGTTATAGACATTTTTGTGCCTAACAGCATGAAGCATGAAATGTCGATAATCTAAGGGATCCAAAGTCCCTAAACATGTTGTTCCTACCCCTAGAGGAACAAGGTCAGCAAACCACAGCACTGAAAATCAGTTCTCCAACTGAAAACACTCAAAAACAAGCTATTTCTGGATCATGTCTGCTGCTCCACTGAGCATCTGCGTTGAATGTCAACTGCTCCACTCTGTACCTGCGCTGAATGTCAAAAGCAATGAAGGCTACCTGCGCTGGGCGAGATTGGCCAAGTGGCACAGTCATTCTGCAAGGTGTCAAATGCCCAGGAAGCTTCCAAAATGACACTTGGATCAGGGAATTCGCCTTGTGATGAGTAAGAGGATCTAGATCTCCAAGTGGAAGCAAGAAACTCCAAGTGGACTCAAGAACTGAAGTATAACTAAAGTGGGAGAGGACACTAGTCAGCTTCATGCCAGCCTCAAGCTGACTCATCCTTTCTCCAAAACTCCTATATATAGAGCTCTCTCATGAGGTCTAGGGGGGCTGGAATCTTGTGAATGTAAGGAAGTGTTGTTGGTTTGAGTATAGAACTATTGGGTGATTGCTTTGAAGGAGGTGAAGAGGAGATTTCTTTCTGCTGGGAGGTGTTGCTGGATTGGGCCTCTTATGGTTGTAACACTCTCAGAACTTTACTTCTTCCATTAATAAAGCATTTGAGGTTCTTCTATATGCATGTGTCTCTGTGGCGTATTGATGCTTGTATATTTGATTTATTCTAATCCTTGAATCAATTATGGATGTATGCTTCTCATAGTTTCCCTTTCTTGTGCTTTTGCAGGACCTTTGTGTAGCTGGGCCAGTGAAAGAGCAAGGAGCTGGGAGCAAGCAGCAAAGAGGGAAGATTGGATCAATCATTAGCGGAAGACAATGGTTAGTGGATCTCTTTCTCCCCTCTCTTACATCTCATAAAGAAGTAATCTTGAATAGCTTTGCATTCGGTTGTTGCTGAGGTACTATCACCCTTAGAGTGGGATAGGGTCATTCCGTATTGGATACTTTTCCCAACAACAAATTGGCGACTCCACTGGGGATCGTATCTTGTTGGTTGTTTGTGTTTTTGCTATTCATTTCATAAACAAAGGGAGTACCGAATCGAACTGTATTTGGATCCTTCAAATACAAAGTAGAGGGCAGCTACTCTAGCTCAGTTTCTGGGCAAGTTTATGATTTGAAGAGCTGATCCACAAGGACTCTAATAAGCTCTTAGTGATAGCTTTTCATCCTCCTTGTCGTCCCTTAGTGTGTCCTTGACTGATAGCTTCTGATTTGAGCAAAAACTGTGAATTTTTTAGCAATCTGTGACCCGGAAACCAAGAGAAACGAAAGTTTCGTTCTTCAGTGCAGGCTGTACAAAGGCTGTCTGCATTTCAGCGCAGTTCCCGAAGGGGCTACCTACGCTGAAGGTCAAACAGACAGTGTCCCACCTGCGCTGGACCAGTCTTGCCTTGTGCTACTGGGGTTCCCTGCTGTTTCTTGCCCTGTTTTCACCCTTGTTTTTGCAGCCTGTTACCAGTCAATGTACCTATCTGAAACCAACTTTCCTTGCCACTATTCCGCCTCGGTTGTATAAAGAAACTGTGTTTTTTCTTTGTGTATTTCTTGTATCATTTACAGTTTCCCATAACGAAAGTGAACTAGTCTTGCTGTGGCCTCTTAGATCTAGACCTGTGTAAAGTGTCGTTTTGATCTTAAGAGTTAGTTTGTTTGTTGTTCATAGTTGATTGAGCTTTTGCTTTCGTCATATGGTTTGAATTTATATATTTCTAGTGTCGAAACAAGTAAATCTTAAGGTGTCTTTTGATTTTGGACAAGCTTGTTTGCTTTCACTTGAAATTGAATTCAGAGTTATACAACAGCTTTCTTTTTGTATCGCACAAACATTAAGAAAGAGAAAAGAAATACTTGCATTGTGCATGTGCATTATGACAGCTTGCACGTTGATTTAGGAAAAAGTGCATTAGTGTGTGCTCTATGATCTGTGTGAAAAGATGTTGTTTTTCTTTTCCCTCAGTAGTTAAGATTTTCAAAGTCGAAAAGATTGAAAAAGCTTGCTTCTCATCTTAGACTGCATTTAGGAATTTGTATCAAACATCTCGTGGTGAACCTTGAAAGACAAACTTTAAAGAGATCAACTTAAAATACATTGAATGAACCTAACAACGCTTTGAAACATAACGCAAACACATAGAGGTCTAAGCTAGAGACATGTTCCGGCGTCGTTAAACGTAGTGACTGTCGATCTCGACGAAGGTGGGTGATTCCTCCTGAGAGTCGGTGGCACTAATACGGACTTGTGCTCCCACGTACCGTCGCGTATATATTGGGAGACCCCTATAGGCATATATCTTTTATCCATAGGAAGCCGTGTCGGCCGCCCTACTGATCGCAATGCAGTGAACACAGCATTCACGAAGATCGACCACCCGTACCGTAAAACGTATTCTGTGGTTTTGCGAAAGGTTTGGTACACCCTCTGCCTAGATCTCCAGAGCAGTTTCTTTTGGCCTTTTTCAAACTCTATAACTGAAAAAGTCCATCCGAGCATTTGTCACTTCGGGCTCATTAAAACATCGAAGGAGACTAGAGTCATCTTTAGCTTTTTCTCGACTCTTTAAAACTGAAAAAGCATGTTGTGTCTAAAGCGTCGTTATAAAATTTATTTTAAGCGGAATAATCATCACCTTTCCCTCGTTGATCTTCGAAGTTAGTCCACCACAAGTGGAAGTTCCTGTAGAATCGCTAAGAAATCTTTTGGATAGACTAGATATGTCTGAACAACCGTCGACATCTAGGACTGTGTCGTCCGACACAGCAGCAGCAGAGCCTCTTGCTACTACTCCAACGATGTTCGCTGGTATACCATCTGTCCCGACCAATTGTCAACAACAAGTCGGAGTCCAATCAGGGACAACGACATGGTTAGTTCCTATTTCTTCATCCGGATTATCATCTGGTATTTCTTATGTTGAAACTCAACAAATTGATCCAATGTGTCTTCAAAGGCTAATTTACCCTTTAAGTACTGGATTTCCACCATATGGAGGGCAGTATGCTCTTTCATTGTTCCCTCCCAGAGAACAACCATATGGGAGTTTACAACAAAGTTTAGGTCAAACTGGAATTACATCCAGCGGTTGGGTACCAATACTGCCTCAACAACCAGGGGTTGTATATTCAACGCAACCAGTACACCCTGTGTCGAATATTCCCACCATACCTGCTATAGTGAATGTGTCGCAAGTACAAGCTCCACCTGTTGTATGTCAACCCCAAGTTTCTCAGGTTGCAATACAACAACCCCTTGTCTCAACGACTCAATCACAATCTCAGGGTAGTGCCTCCTTATCTGGAGCGACTCACGCTCAAACACGTACTGTGACTCCTCATCCCGGTCAATCATCCAGTATTAGTCAACAGCAAATGGTCCAACAACCAGAGCTGGTTCAATCTCAACAACCGCCATTCCAGCAATCATATCAAGGACCTGAGCAACAAGTCTTTGTAAGTAATGGGCAACCATACTATAATGGTTATGCCCATCAACCTTGTCAAAGTTGCCAGCATTATGCTGGTTTGCAAAGACCCATTGCTCAGGCGATCCCATCTTATCCTGGATATGCTTCGCCTAACCTGAACCAACAGTTGCCCTTTGTAGCAACTCTAGAATTACCAGATCTAAACCGGCTGATGAATGATCCAATTGCTTATGCCCCTTGGTGGCCAGCAATTCCGCATAAACTTCCCTCAGATATTCCTAAATTTAATGGAAATCCGGGTGAAGATCCGTCGAATCATGTGATGACATTCCATCTATGGTGTTCATCAAACACCCTGAATGATGATTCGATAAGACTTCGCCTCTTTCAGAGGACGTTAACGGGTCCAGCGGCAAAATGGTACATTGAATTGCCTAGAGCTTCGTTCGACAACTTCAGTACCTTAGCCACAACCTTTTTAACCCATTTTCAATTACCGATAAGGTATGAAACAGGAACAGAACTCCTTACCAACTTCAAACAGACGACTGCCACCCACATATCTGATCATATACATGAGTGGCGACGTCGTCGTAGGATGGTAAAAACGTACGTTCCCGATCAGCTATTAGCTGAATGGTTTATCAAGTCATTACTTCCTGCCATTACGGAAGATGTGGCAAAAGGGGGGGTCGTAACGGAAGAGCAGGTTATCGCTCGTGAGCAATATCTGGACTTGGTCTATACTCAGTCTGGCACGCTCTACGACAAAATACCTGACGCCCCTAGACCGGAATTCTCAATTCCTCCTCCTCCTAAATCAAACAATGACTCTCACGCCGGCGATGGCGTGATTGGCAAGCACAAAATTTATAGTCAAAATGCAAATGAAGAACTTCTTGCCTCAGAAGAAAATGCCATGTCGACCGACAAGGGCAAACAACTGAAGCAACCAGGGGGCAAGAAGAAAAAGAAAGGGAGAAAAAGGAAACCCCCAGCAGGGTGTCATATATGCGATGAGGATCATTGGATGAAAGATTGTCCACATATAGCTGAAGTTAAGAAACTCTTTAAGAGTTCAAAAACCCCAGCAGTATTGACTGATCCGTTTCCTAATCCAGGTCAAAATCTGGTTGCTAATCAAAATGCTTCCCGATCCCAAGTGCTTATGTTGTCTACCTCAAAGAAGCAAACTAATGCTTTGACAAGGAATAAGGATTACAGGAATCCAAAGCTGTCGAACAACAAGGCTAACGAACAACCTAGTAGTTCGACAACAACTTTGACCGAAGTTGTGCCACCCATCGTCCCTGAGCCAATAATAAAGTCGCAAAAGGGAGCAGTACACAAATCGACATTTAATCCTTGTGCGAGAATAGCACAGATAGAGGACCTGGCCCAGTCGCCGTCCATTATGTCGACACTTGAGGTACCGCAAAATTTCTTCTCCCAAGAACAAGCTTTATTATCAGCAATAGGTGGAATTGACCCAATGGATTCCAATCTTGTCGCCTTTGATCATAAAGGATATGACCCTCAGTTACCAGCTCAACTAGCTTTCCTTATTCAAGTGAAAGCCCTCAACAAAACTGTTCATCGAACAATTATTGATGAGGGGGCATCTACATGTCTTATGTCGATGAGTTGCTGGAAAGATTTAGGCTCACCACCCTTGTCGAAATCGTCAACGACGTTAAAAGCATTTGATGGACGATCATACACTCCATACGGGATTTTAAGTAACTTGCAAGTTGAACTGGGGGGCAAAACAGTAGGAATTGATGTTGAAGTAATTGATGGAAACCTCGATTACAACATCCTACTGGGAAGGCCCTGGATCTATGCCATGGCCGCGGTTGTGTCAACCTACTTCAGGAAGATTGCATTTCCCTTCCAAGGAGGAATTACAATCGTCGACCAACAAACTTTTCTCCCCAACAGTTCACAAGTTACGGGAAGCAGTCCAAAGATCCATGGAAGCAATTATTCGCTCCAAAATATCGGAGTAGGTCTCCTAAAATACCCTGCCTTAATGGGTACTTTTGCCCTACCGCCTCCGAGTAATCTGGCGGAAATGGCCACAGTGGAATATGAAACCTTCTATATCTAATGGATTTGGGCTCCGAGGACGGTTCTTATCTCGTGTCAACCTCGTTAAAAAATGAAACAAGGAGTCAGAGGACGGTTCTTATCTTGTGTCAACCTCATTAAAAAATGAAACAAATCCCCTTTCTCAAAGGTAAACCTTCATTCCAACCATCGAGTTGAATGCAATGAAGCTTGGGGGGCATGCACCTCGATTTGCGTTATTATGCTGGGGGCATGCAAACTTATCACCGAGCAGTTTTAGCACATAGTTCATGCTCGTTAAAAAATAAACATAAGATTGAGCAGTGTTTTGGCGCATTCAAGCTCGTTAAAAAATGAACCCATCCCGGTAAATAACCATTAAGTATGTAACCTGATCAACCATAAAAGCCTTGGTCGTGTTTTGCACCTGCCACCTCCACTTTCATTTGGCCGATCGTTCACCTCCATATGATTGTTTACCCATTTTGAGGAACAGCTGCGAAGAGTGATTTCACCTAGCCATCCTTGTGACACTGCCGTGATTGGAAAATTCCAACCTGTACCTGGAATCAGCTGCTATCCTTGTTCATCACTCGTTCCTCAAAAGACGAGTCTTCTTTAAGCTCTTTTCAACTGACTCGTAAAATATGAAAAGGTTGTCGAGTTTTGGCCTTCCAGCTCGTTAAACGACCGGAAGAGCTATCCCTCCTCTAGATTTTAATCTTTTTGGACCTGAGGGATTATTGCACAAAAAGATCAAGCGCTTGTTTTGTTCGGCTCGTTAAAACTATCGAAAACTCATCCCTTCTGTATTGTTTTATACTTTTTCGGACTTAAGGGATTAGATGACGAAAAAGGAATTTTGGAGTTAACTTTCTGTACCTTTTCAGACTCTCTAAAAATGAAAAGGACCGAGTTTTCCTTGTCGTTAGACTCGTTAAAATGATTAAATAGCGACAAACTTGTCTTTAGACGAGAACGAGTTTCCCTATCGCTAAGCTCGTTAAAACATAGCGATGGGCTTGCCCGAAGGGCAGGTTATAGAACAAGCATATGTTATCCTCCTCAAGCTTGACAAAAATAAAGAGGTACTGGTCAGAAATGACTGGGGAAAAATTGGGAGAACCTCAAAGCTTTAATGGTAGCAAGTCGCTCTTGAACATGACACTTTGTCCTCCGTATCACATCGGGTTGGGTTGTTTCATTCACCGGTCTCATCACCATGGTCCTCGCCAAACCATCCACATTTGGGGTAATGCTACTGATCCATCACATCAGTGTCGTTATATGTTCAAGAGATGTGTTCAGAAAGAGTCAACCGTGTCCCATCCACTGCCATACATTATCCTTCATCCACCCATGATCGCCACCCTGAATCATATTTCACAGATTGTTTTCACCTCCACTAAAATCATTAGCTCCGTTCCGTGTCACTGATGTGGGATTCGTTAAGGCCCTCCTTTGACGGATCGCTTCTTGTCGACTTCAGCTCATTATCCAAGAAGTTGATCTAGGAACACCCCCCTCAGTACTTTGAAGCTTGCATGCCTCAATGGCAAGTTTCTCACTTCCGGCGACAGGTATACATCAATGACCTTCGACCAGAAGATTTTGCGTGGTGTTCGACGCCAAGTCCTTTATTCACACCACGTGAATTGTACTGCAGTACCTTGAGGGTCATTATCATTATCGGTGATTCCTCTCACGCTTGTTAACGGTTTACATTATTGACCGGTAATCAAGCGATGTCTTTCCATGTTCGACTTCAGCGCAATTCTCACATGGATCGACTTGTACTTAGAGTGAAGATCGAATGAGTTTGAAGACCCCGGATCTAGTTTCATCCATCCGGGCTGCGATATATATTCAGGAAATATAAAGACATTTGATATGTACATCATTGCAGCAGATGATCATCCTACTCAAAGGATGATAATTTTAGCAGAGAATTATCAGTCTACCATCAGACGATCGTCTGTTCTATGTACCAAAATGAATTTATAAAGCTGAGCATGGGAATGCCCGCCTCAGCTAGATCATGAAAGCAGAATGAAAAATAATGTATTGTATTGTATTTTATTACAGGGCACCTCTCAGCGATTGAATGAACTTCGGATCCTCCTGATAAAGCATTTCACCCGATAAACGACCTCATACTTTAGGGGGCAACTGTTATAGACATTTTTGTGCCTAACAGCATGAAGCATGAAATGTCGATAATCTAAGGGATCCAAAGTCCCTAAACATGTTGTTCCTACCCCTAGAGGAACAAGGTCAGCAAACCACAGCACTGAAAATCAGTTCTCCACCTGAAAACACTCAAAAACAAGCTATTTCTGGATCATGTCAGCTGCTCCACTGAGCATCTGCGCTGAATGTCAACTGCTCCACTCTGTACCTGCGCTGAATGTCAAAAGAAATGAAGGCTACCTGCGCTGGGCGAGATTGGCCAAGTGGCACAGTCATTCTGCAAGGTGTCAAATGCCCAGGAAGCTTCCAAAATGACACTTGGATCAGGGAATTCGCCTTGTGATGAGTAAGAGGATCTAGATCTCCAAGTGGAAGCAAGAAACTCCAAGTGGACTCAAGAACTGAAGTATAACTAAAGTGGGAGAGGACACTAGTCAGCTTCATGCCAGCCTCAAGCTGACTCATCCTTTCTCCAAAACTCCTATATATAGAGCTCTCTCATGAGGTCTAGGGGGGCTGGAATCTTGTGAATGTAAGGAAGTGTTGTTGGTTTGAGTATAGAACTATTGGGTGATTGCTTTGAAGGAGGTGAAGAGGAGATTTCTTTCTGCTGGGAGGTGTTGCTGGATTGGGCCTCTTATGGTTGTAACATTCTCAGAACTTTACTTCTTCCATTAATAAAGCATTTGAGGTTCTTCTATATGCATGTGTCTCTGTGGCGTATTGATGCTTGTATATTTGATTTATTCTAATCCTTGAATTAATTATGGATGTATGCTTCTCGTAGTTTCCCTTTCTTGTGCTTTTGCAGGATCTTTGTGTAGCTGGGCCAGTGAAAGAGCAAGGAGCTGGGAGCAAGCAGCAAAGAGGGAAGATTGGATCAATCATTAGCGGAAGACAACGGTTAGTGGATCTCTTTCTCCCCTCTCTTACATCTCATAAAGAAGTAATCTTGAATAGCTTTGCATTCGGTTGTTGCTGAGGTACTATCACCCTTAGAGTGGGATAGGGTCATTCCGTATTGGATACTTTTCCCAACAACAGTTGTTACAAAACCCTCCCCTTAGGGGAACGCCATCCTCGGTGTTCAACGACACCTACAACCACAAGATTGATTTAAGCAAAACAACTACCCATGGAGGTTTATAACTTAGCTCATTGCAGTATTTAAAATGATGATCATGTTGAGAAGAAATCCATAATAAACACATAACAAGTATAACATCATAATGACATGACACCCATACTGCTTATTGGAGCTTTATTACATATCTCATGGCGATATTTACATCCATATACATATGTACATAAACCAAAACATCACCAAAGCATGTACCAAACACATATACCAAAACATCTGCTCAACCAACGAATAAGGAAGGATACATAGCCCATATTTGATCTGCCATCTCCCATGTAGCTTCTTCGACCCCAAAGTGCTTCCATTACACTTTAACCTGCTCAATTGCTTAGTTTCGGAGCATGAGCATATTTCTCTGCAAAATACATTGTGGTTCCAGTTGGAATTATCCTTCTACCTCCTCCTGCAATACCAACCAGTCAATCACATGATCAACATCTTTGACATACTTCTTAAGCAATGACAGATTGAAAACATCATGGAATTTCACTGTTGGAGGCAGTGCAAGTTGATAGGCTACTGCCCAATCCTCTCAATAATCCTGAAAGGTCCAGAAAATGAGGGTACTACCTTGGCACATGATCCAATCCACAAGGAACTCTTCTTCTTCAGTTTGATGTGCAAGTAAATTTGTTCCCCAACCTAGAACTCCTTGAACAACCTATTATGATTTGCATAGCGCTTCTGCCTATCCATTGCTTCTTTCAAATTCTTCTTTATTACCTGCATTTCCCACTCCATGTTTGCCAACGTGTCTGGTCCAGTCAACAGCCTATTAGCTAGACGACTCCAACTGATGGGAGTATTGCAATTATGCCCCTACAATTCCTCAAACGGACTCATCCTTAGTGACTCCTGGTACCCATTGTTATAAGTGAACTCTACCAGTGGAAGGTACTCTTCCCACTTCCGTTGTACATGCATCACATACATCCTCAACATGTCCTCCAATATCTTGTTGAACCTCTCTCTTTGTCCATCTGTCTGTTGATGATAAGTTGTACTGAAGGCCAACTTTGTGCCCAAACTTGCAAACAACTCTTTCCAAAACATGGAAGTGAACTTCGCATATCTATGTGACACAATCTTCTTCAGAATTCCATGCAATTTGACCATGTACCTAATGAATACTTGTGCTACATCACTCCCTGAGAATGTAGACTTAACTAGAATGAAGTGCGCTACCTTTTTCAACCTGTCCACCACTACTGTGATGGAAACATGTTGTCTCAGTGTCATCGGAAAACCTATGATAAAGTCCATGGAAATGACCTCCCATTTCCACTCTAGAATCGCAATCGGTTGTATACTTCCACCTGCATTATTACACGTTTCCTTCACTTGTTGACAGTTCAAGTACCTAGCTACAAACTTTGGTACGTCTCTCTTCAAATTCCACCAATAATATAATTTTTTCACTGTTGTCAGGGTCTTCTGATTACCTGGTTGACCCGAATATGGTTTTGCATGAAACTACCTCAAGATCACCTTCTTCAACTCACTGTTATCTGGCACACATATCATGTCTCTAAATCTAACCAATTGTTTGTCGTGAGATGATAGTCTACATCCCATGCACCTGCATCTATACTTGTACCTATACCTGTACCACTACATGTACATGTACCTATACCTTTACCACTACATGTACTTGGAATAAGTGTCCCATCAACTATGGTTATTATTTTTCCTATATTAACTTTTATTAAGTGGAATTTTCACTAGTGATATTACAGAACCCTCCCCATTGGGAGAGAATCGTCCTCAGATTTAAATGACACCTATAACTACAAGATTGTTGTAAGCAAAACATATTGTCCATGGAGCTTTATAACTTAGCTCATGCAGTATTTACAATGATCATCTTACTGAGAAGAAAACCAACATGAAAACATAACAAGTATAACATTATAATGACATGACACCTATATTACTTATTGGAGCTTTATAACATAGCACATTGCAATATTTACATCCATATACATATGTACATATAAAAAAACATCGCCAAAACATGTACTAAAAACATATACCAAAGACATATACCAAAACATCTGCTCAACCAGCGGATAAGGAAGGATACATAGCCCGCGTCTGATCTGCCATCTCCCATGTAGCTTCATCTGACTTAAAGTGCGTCCATTGCACTTTAACCTGCTCGATTACTCAGTTTCAGAGCATGAGCATCTTTCTCTACAAAATACACTACGATTCCGGCTGGAATTCTCCTTCTGCCTCCACCTACAATACATACCAATCAATCACTTTATCAACATCTTTGACATACTTCTTTAGCAATGACACATGCAAAACATCATGGACTTTCACTGTCGTAGGCAGTGCAAGTCGATAGGCTACTCGCCCAATCCTCTCAATAATCCTGAGAGGTCCACAAAAATAGGTTTCCAGCTTTACACATGATCCAATCCACAAGGAGATCTTCTTATGTTTGATGCACAAGTACCCTTGTTTCCCAGCCTAGTATTAGAGTCTTATAGTCACAGTGATCAAAATAACTTTTTTCACTATTGCTTATAGTCTTAGGTCAAATAATAATATTTTCAAATTAAATTTGACATCTCTCTTGGTTGGAAAAGGGTCTTGAGTCAATGTCAAAATGTATAATGTATATTCTACTCTCATCACAAGCCTAAGGTCATGGTCATCATCAAAAGTATCATCAAAAAATCTCATGGGTCTTTTGAGGTCATTTGTTGCACATAGGGACAGTTTTACTTCAAAATCCATTTCTAAAGTAATGGGAATGAATTTTACAAAATTGAAAGAGGTTTTTGTCAATCACAGACCAAATAATAAACACCTCCTTTAGTTTATGCATAGGTGTTATGATTTGGAAGATATGCAACGTGATTTGAGGCTTATTTTCAAAAAAGCAAATTTTGAATTTGTTTTACTGTTTTAATCATTATTTTTTGGCGTGCTTTTCTAATAGCTGGAAAGGAATTTTGAGAAAACAAAAGACTTTTTTATCAAGCACAAGCCAAATATCAAAAACCGCTTTCATTTTCTTCATAGGTGTCATGTATTGGAATATTTGACTAGATCTTTACAGCCTAGTTTTACAAATTTAAACATTTAATGATTTCTTGTTTTAGTCATGATTTTGCGGCACATATTTCGAGGCGATGGAGATGAATCTGTGAAAACTGAGAGAGGTTTCTCTCATAAGAAAGTTAATATAGAAAAACCTCCTTCATTTTTGTAATATATGTCATGATTCAAGGGATACGAGTTAATATTTGACCCCTATTTTCAGAAATTCGATCCCTATTCCTAGGAGGGACTGCCAAATTTAATACAATTGTTTCTATCCTTAGGGAGATGGTTGAGCTCGACTCCCTTAGTCCAGGGATGAGCTAATTGTATATATTTCATGAATTTCAGAGTGCAAAAGGTTGGATATTGGAAGCTCATACTTTTGAACTAGTGTACTTGATATTAGCAAAAATAATATACAATTGCAACTATTTTTATGGGATTCATGTGTTGTGGTCATTGACATTGTTTTTCTCCAGTTTTTCTCATGCATATGATTGTTAGATACTTTCAGTAGCTATTCATATTTCCTCTTATGCTTTATCTCTTGATTGTTAAACAAAAATCATTACCTCAATGTTCTGTTTTGTTTGAGATTAGCATTTAATGTTTTTCTTCTAGATAAGTGAATTCATGCATATGCTCACTTATTCTCTTTCATATGATTTCCTCATTACCATATTACAATGACAAACCAATTGTGTCACTATTTACACCTACCTTGCCTCATTCTGACTGCAATTGATCATTTGGAATACTTGGCCTAGTTCCTAAACCTGGTGCTTCTTATCGAGCATACCCTAATCAAAGCCCTACTGAGCTGATACCTATCCTAAAACTCTAATATTCTCCAGTCACTTTCATTGGCAGTGAGGTTGATTTTAGAGAGAGCCTTGTCTGATTTGGTAGGGCTAGCTTCCAAGTTAAAAGTTGGTTTGAGGTTACCTCTTTGGCTTCCTTTCTCAACCTTGGGAAAACTAAGGAGCTCTAACATTTTGGCATCGTTGTCGGGTAGCAAATAGTTTCATATTCCCCGGGAAAGATCATCAAAATTTAGATATGATTTGCTGATGGTGGACAGTGGTCGAACACATATGAAGGTTGAAACATTCACCTGACGACTCCAACTTGATTCAAAGACTCCACTAGCAGAAGGATCCAAAAATCGAAATGAGTTCTCAATCCAGAAGGTATGCTCCTATGCATCGAGATCATGTTTCAAGCTTTCCAAATCGTATGCCTCAAGTAGATTGGAAAACATACTTGGCAAAATTCAGAGATGGAAAAGGTGATGATGCTACACTTCATTTAATAAGATTTGATATGCATGTGTGTAAGTTGAGGATTAATTTCATGAATATTGTTTAATGAAGATGTTCCTGATCACATTAGAAGAAAGAGCACGGTTTTGGTATGAAAACTTGCCTCCTGCTTGTATTTATTCTCTCAAAGGTTTTCACTCGGTATTTTTTTAGAAGTCTAGAGAAGCCTATCCTTCTTTGCTTTTGGTTGAGGATTGTTGTGATCACTTTGATAATTGTATTCAAGAGCTGGAAAGTGCTTATGGTGATGAAGAGTTTATGGATGATGAAATCTTGGATGCTTTGAAGGAAAACCATTTTAACCGCCATGAGAGGATCATGGATTCTACCCTGGATGACAATGAACTTGAGCAGAATTCTTCAAAATATGTCAGTGATCTTCCATCATATGAAGTTGATAATAATTTGCAGCAGCCTTGCCAATATTCAAGTGATCTAGATATATATAAAGATGTTCTTTCTAGCTTCCCTTCATTCCTTTCCTCTTCTGAGTTTTTAATTCAAGAAGAAATATGTGTAGATCAGAATTTTGAGTTTGCTTGTATAGAAACTCTAGAGAGTCATGATTTATCTGTTGAGGTCAAAAATAGTGTACAACAGGTTTGTTGTCTTGAGTTTGATGAACATGTTCAACAGCCTTCAAATGATCAAGATATAGAATTTTTTCAAAGCCTAAACAATTCTTTTTTTGATATACATGAAAAGCCACTTGTAGATATTTGTGTTGATGTTGATTTGGCTACCTCAATTGAAGATCTGCAAGAACATACAAATCTTGTCTCTGATATGGATGGTATGGAATATCACATTGTTGCATTTCCATTTAAGAAGGATCAACCAAATGAAGAAGAACAATCAGTCATTATATTTGAAAGCATCTCCCTTCTTTTTGCTGATCAACAAGAGGTAATGTTTCATGATTTTCAAGACCCCATGGGTAGTCTTTTGCAAGCATCAGAAAAAGTGGAGTTTGTTTTATTCACCAACACAGGTTTTGGACTCAGGTATCATTTTGAGTTGTCATCTTCTAAATCTTTCTTTATGCCTAGTGGAGTTGAATACAAGCATCAATCAAGTAGTCACGTACTTGATTGGTTACACTGGATCTTCGACTTCACTTGATCAGATCGCTTATGGATTAGTTAGAGTAGGTAAGGTGTGATGAATAAGCTCAACATTCTGAGCATCTTTTTCAGTGTCAATTTCCAGTAGGGTTTGCAGTTGATGGTACAGTTCAGTTTTTAGTTTAATTTGAGTCAATTTGAAGATTGTAGCTACAGTGAATCCATTGCCCAATGAACAAGGCTACCTAGTCTACGGTGTTCTTGACACCTCCTAGGGAGTTGTCATCCCCATTGGAGCCAATGTTAGAGTCTTATAGTCACAATGATCAAAATTACTCTTTTCACTATTGGTTATAGTCTTAGGTCAAATTATAATATTTTCAAATTAAATTTGACATCTCTCTTGGTTGGAAAAGGGTCTTGAGTTAATGTCTAAATGTATAATATATATGATACTCTCATCGCAAACCTAAGGTCATCATCATCATCAAAAGTATCATCATAAAATATCATGGGTCTTTTGAGGTCATTTGCTGCACATAGGGATATTTTACTTCAAAATCAGTGTCTGAAGTAATGGGCATGAATTTTACAAAAGTGAAAGATTTTTTGGTCAATAACATAACAAAGAACAAAAACCTCCTTCAGTTTATGAAAAGGTGTTATGATTTGGGATATGTGCAGCGAGATTTGAGGCTTATGTTCAAAAAATCAAATTTTGAATTTGTTTTATTGTTTTAGTCATTTTTTTTTGGTGCACTTTTATGACAAATGGAAAGGCATTTTGAGAAACCCAAGGAGGTTTTTATCAATAACGAGCAAAATATCAAAAAATATTTTCCGTTTCTTCACAGGTGTCGTGGATTGGAATATTTGACTGGATCTTTACAACCTATTTTTACAGATTTAAACATAATTTTAATGATTTCCTGTTTTAGTCATGATTTTGTGGCACATAATCTGACAAGATGGAGATGAATATGTGAAAATTGAAAGAGGATTCTCTCCAAAACAATCTAATCTACAAAAATTTCTTCATTTTTGTAATATATGTCATTATTCAAGAGATACGAGTTAACGATTGACCCCTATTTTCAGAAATTCGATTCCTATTCCTAGCAAGGAGTGCCAAATTTAATGCAACTCTTTCTATCTTTAGGGAGATGGTTGAGTTCGACTCCCTTAGTCCAGGGATGAGATAGTTGTACATATTTCATGAATTTTAGAGTGCAAAAGTTTGGATATTGGAAAATCATACTTTTGAACTAGTGTACTTGATATTAGCAAAAATAGTATACAGGTGCAGCTATTTTTATGGGATTCATGCGTTGTGGTCACTAACATTGTTTTTCTCCAGTTTTTCTCATGCATATGATTGTTAGATACTTTCAGTAGCTATTCATATTTCCTCTTATGCTTTATATCTTGAGTGTTAAAACAAATCACTACCTCAATGTTCTATTTTGTTTGAGATTAGCATTTAAATGTTTTTCTTCCAGATAAGTGAATTCATGCATCTGCTCACTTATTCTCTTTCATATTATTTCTTCATTACCATACTACAATGACAATGTCACTGATTACACCTACCTTGCCTCATTTTATGACTACAACTAATCATTCGAAATACTTGGCCTAGTTCCTAAACCTATTGCTTCTTATCCAGCAAACCCTAATCAAAACCCTACTGAGCCGATACCTAACCTAAAACCCTAATGTTCTCCAGTCACTTTCATTGGCTGTGAGGTTGATTTTAGAGAGAGCCCTCTCTGATTTGGCAGGGCTAGCTTCCAAGTTAAAAGTTGGTCTAAGGTTACCTCTTTGGTTTCTTTTCTCAGCTTTGGGAAAACTAAGGAGCTCTAACACCTGGAACTCCTTGAACAACCTATTCTGAACTGCATATCTCTTATGCCTATCATGTGTTGATTTCAAATTCTTTTTGATTACGTACATTTCCTGCTCCATGTCTGCCAACATGTCTTGTCAAATCAACACCCTGTTAATTGGATCATTCCAACTAATGGGAGTATTACAACTCTACCCCTACAATGTCTCAAACAGACTCATCCTTAGTGACTCCTAGTACCCATTGTTATACACAAACTCTACCAATGGAAGGTAATCTTCCCACTTCCACTATTCATGCATCACATACATCCTCAACATGTCCTCCAATATCCTGTTGATTCTCTTTGCATGTCCATATTTCTACGAATGATAAGTTGTACTGAAGGCCAAATCTAAGCCCAAACCTTCCAACAACTCCTTTAAAAACTTGTAAGTGAACTTCACATCCCTGTCTGACACAATATTCTTTGTAACTCCATGCAATATGAAAACATCCCTGATGAAGACCTGTGCTACATCACTCACTGATAATGTAGACTTCACTGGAATGAAGTGCACTACCTTTTTCAACCTGTCCACCACTACCATGATGGAATCATGTTGTCTCACTGTCCTCGACAAACCTGTGATAAAGTCCATGGAAATGACCTCCCATTTCCACTCTGGAATTGCAATCGATTGTAGCAGTCCACCTGGATGCTTATTCTCTACCTTCATCTTTTGACAATCCAAGCACATAGCCACAAACTCTGCTACGTCTCTCTTCAAGTTCGGCCAACAATATAATTTATTCACTATTTTCAGCGTCTTTTGATAACCTAGGTGACCCAAATATGGTTTCACATTAAACTCCCTCAAGATCACCTTGTTGAGCTCACTGATATATGGCACACATATCATCGCTCTAAATCTAACCAATCTTTTTGTCGTGAGGCGATATTCCACATCCTGTGCACCAGCATATGTACATGTACCTGTACCACTACTTGCACCTATACCTATACCACTACATGTACATGTACGACTACATGTACTTGTACCTATACCACAACCTGTACTTGTACCTGTACCACAACTTGTACCTGTACCACTACCTGAACTCTTCTGCAACATGTGCACAGTCTGCATATTCTTGACTTCCTGCTGACATGCCTACAAGATCCTATCATGCAAGTATTTCCCAGAGGATCTCATAGTTGCTAAGTGACTTACTTGTATCCGCCTGCTAAGAGAATCTACCACCCTATTCTCTTTACCTTTGTTACATCTTATCTCAAAGTCAAACTCACTAATTGTAGCCAACCACCGAGCCTACCTTCCATTCAGATTTGGTTGATCAAATAGATACCACAAACCACTGTGATCACTCATAAATACAAACCTTTTGCCAAGAAGATAGTGCCTCCACATCTTCAATGCATGTATGATCGCTGTCAACTCCAGATCATGTGTGGGGTAGTTCTTCTCAAGCTCATTCAACTTCCGTGACTCATAGCATACCACTTGTCCATCCTACATAAGGACTTCGCAAAATCTTCTCTTGCAAGTATTTGTACATATGACAAACTATTTGTTTGGATCTGCAATATTTAACACTGGTGCATGTGTCAACAACTGCTTGAGCTGCTCAAAACTAGTCGCACACTCCTCTGTCCATTCAAAATTCTTACCTTTCCTCTGCAATGATGTAATAGGATAAGCAATCTACGAGAAGTTCTTGATGAACCTCCTGTAATAACCTTCTAACCTCATGAAATATCTCACCTCATCCACATTCCTCGTAGCTTCCCACTCCATGATAGCTCTTACCTTTTATGGGTCCAATGATATGCCCTCCTTGGAGACAACATGTCCCAAGTCTGAAAGAAACTGCACTTATTGAGCTTAGCATACAACTGATGCTCTCTAAACAATCTCAACATTATTGCTACTTGCCTGACATGATCTTCTTCATTTTTAGAATATACCAATATATCATCAATGAACACAATAGCAAACTTAACCAAATATGGATGCATCACACTATTCATCAAGCACATAAGTGTAGTTGGAGCATTAGTTAAACCAAATGGAACTACAACAAAATCATAATTCCCATACTTGGTCCGGAAAGTTATCTTGTAGATGTCTTATTTAATGCATACCTAGTGATATCTGGATTTCATATCAATCTTTGAGAACATTGTTGCTCCCTTCAGCTGATCAAACAAGTCATCAATCCTCAAAAACAGATACCTGTTCTTGATGGTCACTTTGTTCAATTGCTTGTATTCAATGCATAACCTGAGTGTACCATCCTTCTTCACAAATAATACCAGTGCACCCCAAGGTGATACACTTTTCCTAATGTATACCTTGTCCAACATTTCCTTCAACTACAGCTTCAACTCTACCAACTTAGGTGTACTCATCCTGCAAGGTGCCTTTGATGCCATAATTTCCCCTAGCACCATCTCAATAGAGAAGTCTACTTCCCTATGAGGTGGAAACTCTGAAATATCCTCAGGAAATACATCCTGAAACCATTCTAGAACTGGGTACCTCCTCAAAACATTTGCATATTCAACTTCCTTACCTTTGTCACTAGAAATGTGCATTGAAAATAACATACACCCTTTCGTGCGACTATGCTTGGCCTGCATAGCTTTCACCATTCTAACTAATTTTTCTTTCTTCTTACCCCGCAAAATCTTGGTTCTCCATTATCATCCAAGCACTCAATAGATTTGTCATAACAATCCACCTTGGTTCTATGAAGGTACAACCAATCCATGCCCAACAACATAATGTATGATTCCAATGGTAATACATTCAAATGTGTTGCGGTAGGCATACCATTCAAATCAAATGCACAAGCTCTTACCCAATGATGAACTCTCTTCTTTGTACCTGTAGCCAACTGCACTAACCAAGATTTTGCATGCACTTATTATTCAAACCAAACTTATCCACCAGGTCAAGATAACTATAATTAGATCCAGGTTCAATCAAAATAGAAACAATTTAATCACAAAGCTTACCCTCCATCTCAATGATAGATGCTTGATGGTTTTCTTGTCTATTACCTAGTGTTGCATAGATACGAGGAATGCTCAGACCAACATCCCCAATAGTTTGTCCCTCCTATGCACTATATTTCTGAGGCCTACCACCTTGATGTTGTGGACGATCTCTCCTGCGATGATCTCCTCCACAAGTCCAACACTGCACGGGCTCCTTATTATGCTCCTCAATTCGAAGTACCTATCCATTGTCAGATGCATTGAAATTTTGTGATGGTGTTTCATTCTCTTTACTACATGTGCCCTAGGGTATTTCTCGTTTCTTTTCATGTTCTCCTTTGTTCCTTGCATTACCTTTCCTGTCTAGCTTTGTCTCAAATAAGCACTTCGATTGCTCATAGCAATGCTTTAGTGTGTGGATGGGCTCCTCCAATGATCTAGGCTCATCGAACTCAATCATGTCTTTGAATGCAATCAATAATCCAATAATAAATCTCTGAATCTTGGCCTTCTCCTCCTTGAGGTAAGGCACATACGTCAGTAGCTCCAAGAACCTACTAATATACTCCTCATCTCTCATCGATCCCATCTCTAGCTCATAAAATTATTTTTCCCTGACATTAAAGTATCTCTCCGATAGATATTTCTTCTTGAATAGTCTCTCAAACTCATTCCAAGTCAAGTCCTCCTCGTGAATACCTCTGACATTCTTCACATCTTCCCACCAAATATTTTCTTTACCTTTGAGACTAAATGTAGCTATTCTTGCTTTCATGTCCTTTGAATAATCATGCAACCTAAAGAACTTCCTCATGCCAAGAAAACATGCCTATGCATCCTATGATTTATTCATATCTCCATCAAATGTAGGTGGCTTTGATTTCTTAAACTCATCTGGTAAGTATCCCCTATCACTCCTCCTGTAAGGATGATAACGATGACAATCATAGTGACTCTCTAAACCAGAACTAGAATAGTACATTTTTCCATCACCTATCCTATCTGGAGTATCCAACAACCTGCCATCTTTCACTATGTCGTCTCTATCCAACCTGTGACCACCACGAGACCTACTACCATTATGCCCCATTAGTTCTATCCTCCTACTCATGGTTGATCTGACGTGGTCCTTGTCACTGTAATTCTGACAAACTCTGAAGTATTACTGCATTTACCTTCGCTTGTTTCTCTTGTGCTTGTATGATTATGTCATTGTCTACCTTAATACTCCTTATTTCTGAATTTAAGATTCTAAATTTTTCTGCCAAATCAGAAGAGTGCCCAACACCACGTTGCTCACCTGATCCATAGGGAGAGTCTCGGGAATTGTAGTCTACCATCTTGCTAGTCTTATTTGATATTCTTCCTGCAAGGTATATCATGTCAGCTAAACCAAATCAAAATAAACCAACGTACCTTGGCATAATTCGAGGAGGATACCTCATTTGAAAGATCAACCAATCAGCGTAATACGTGTATAATATAATCATGACAGCATATATACATATAATACATAAGCATATAACCATATAACCCATCATTCTAGCTAGAGTCCATGCATGACCTTATCAACAAAACATACCACGACCTCATGAATGACAAAAACCACGACATCATTGTACACCTGACCACATGTGAACAATAACATGCATAAACAATGCATAATCAAGTGTACACTCATGATGAAACACTTTGCAACAACGCCGTCAACTTCCCATGGTGACATCACTACAACCATGACCCATGTCATACAAATGAAACAAGCACATGGTCTCACAACATTAGAAACACATATGCAACCGATATGAATGCATGATCAACACACAACCCATCTAGTCTGAGGGGTGAACCATGCTCTGATACCACTCTGTAACAACCTCCTCTCACATCTACCCAAGTAACCGGCCAACTGGGGTAAACATGTGATGAGAAATTACTATAATATAATTCGACCTCCTAAGTCACCTTAAGGAAGTGGAACTGATAGAAACACACCATACAGACCTTCCACATCAACAACAGGACTCCCAGGAACCATCCCAACCTCTCAGGTAACTAGCCCCTGGGTCCCACTGAGTTTTTAGACCAATTAACCCCGGGATGCTCCCATGATATGGGAATTCATGCGTCGAGAGGGCTCTAGACACTCCCACAACATGGTATGCCAATCTTTAGGGACTTTTCTGCTTAGTTTTGTGCCAGCGTCTCCTAGATTTTAGCCACTTTTTTAGGCCCAGAGCCCAAGTCACTGCCTACAACTAAATGACACCTTTAGAACAGAAAGATAACAATGGGATGATGATACAAATACAATTACTTGAACAAAGGCTTCACTGGACCCCTACTAGCCATGACAGGCGTTTCATAAAATATGTCACAAATATGTAATCTACAAATCTAAACAACATATCTAAGCATAGGAGTCTCATACTCATATGAGAATCGCTAGGAAGCATTGGTGCCTCAACACATTAGTTGCAGTTTCATCCATTAGGCCATAGATACATTATCCATTCATTTACAAGTAAAAACATGATGAGAGCCATACATGGCCACTATCATAATACATATTCATAACCATCATAATAGCAATATAAATACCAAGGAAAGAACAGCCATATAATCCACAGATAAACTAGTAAAATACTCATGAAATAACAAGGAGAAATAACCTCATATTAATTATCAAAATGACAACCAGTTGTGGGGTTTCCATGAACCACCCGACCGTAGACATGGCTGAGCCAAATCTCTCTTCATCTAGTCACCCCATGCCATATTCCAAGCATAAATGCGGTATCTCATAAAACACATCAATCAAAACCATCTAGGGCTTCTAGAGGCCAAACCACCTTAACCCATCAAATATTGATTCCACCACAAAGTTAGAAATCACAAAACCATCACCATATTGGTCTCTACCCAAGCCTTCGAGGGCTTGAGAGCGTTTGTTCCAACCAAGGCTCCAAGACTAGTAACTTAACCCATAGATGTTGTTTCACTCCAGAGCTTTTGTCCAACCAAGGCTCTAGGCTTAGTAACACAACCCACCAAGGGTTCCAGAGGGTTTGTTCAACCAAGTCTCCAGGACTAGTAACTCAACCCAAGTTGTTACAGGGCTCTAGAGTGTTTTTCCAACCAAGGCTTGGGAACTAGTAACTCAACCCAAGCTAAAGGAAACATGAGAACCAACCAGAAAACAAAAAAATAAACCCACAACACCATGGATACTCAATAAATGGCAGGGTTAGGCAAATCCAATGTCAATCTAGGCAATCCTCCATGCCAGCGACAAATCATGACCAAAAACCACATGCATATGCCATGCATGCCAAAACTACTGAGGAAAACGTACATGAAACTCAGGACCTACAAGCAAAACCCACTGTAGTTGTTGATCCCAAAGTCCTCTTGCACTTTCCTGCTCTTCCTTTGCCTTATTGCTACAATACTCCAAGTATGCCACACTCTCCAAGAGTGCTCCAAGAAAACTCTAAGTGTCCAAGAGTATGAAAGAGAGAGAAAAGAGAGAGAGCTCCAAAATTGAACTGACAAAAGTCTGTGAACTGATCCTTAGAAGCCTTTTTATTAATGAGACCTCTATTTTCTTCATTTTTCATTATTTTCGTTCACTTTCCTCCTCACATGAAACCTATGACCTTTCACCTCCTTTTTCTCATAATTTCCATTATTTTCATAAATAAATGTGCCAAAAATGTCATTTTTCCTTTCAAAAGCCTTTGCCATTGCCTTTGCCAATTTCCTTAGCCATCAATCAAGCAACAATGATCCCCATCACTAAGTTTTTTCCCAACATTCAACTTGGAATAAGTGTCCCATAAATTTTGGTTATTATTTTCCTTTATTAACTTTTATTAAATGGAATTTTCACCAAGGTTGTTATAGTTGTCTTAACACATGTGAAAACAAACATCAAATACAAACATCCGTAGAATAGTCTTACAAACATTCATAGTCTATACATGAATAATGTGTTGGCCTTGAAGTATTATGTTATTAAGTAAAATTTCCAAGACACATGTTTACAATGTACATCGCTAGCTCCAGTAGTGGAGCATTGGAGCCACTCCTTGCTCCTCAAAGAACTAGTTGATATCTCTAATTCCTTGCGGGAGGATCCAAGGTGAAAATTCCTTTGCTCATATAATGAGTAAGTATATATAACCAAGGGTGACTCTTTGACTACCCTCACGATTGTTTGATTTCCTATGAATTTTCAAATTACATGACTCTTTACATTCCATGTGTGTCCTTTGGACTTCCACTTTACAATACATTTGAATACAATATACATGATCTACAATAGTGATGTGGAATATGACCACACATGACATGACATGACACTACTGACATGGAATTCTCGATGATGTGGCAATGTCAAGTTATTGTTTCTACTAAGTGTTGGATATCTTCTTGAAGATGCTTTCTCTTCACCTTTGCATGGCTTGGTGACGTGGAATCTTCAATGATCTTCATTCTTGGATGGTGGTTGCAAACTAGTGTCCCTTCGCTTTCTCTTGATTGATCAACTTGTCAGTTTAGCTACAAGAAATTATTTAGGCATGCTTCTCTCCTTCTTCTCCTTGTCCATCATCTTGTCATGACATGATAGGGTACTTGTTCCTGCAATTTTCTCATGACGAGACATCAATCCAAAAACCTCCTAGTCTAAGATAATGCATTTTGATCCACCAATTGAGCCTGGAATAAGAGACAGGCTTGGAATAGGGACTCAATTATTGCACAGTGCATAGCTCAGGCAGACCTGGAGGACAAGACTGTTCAGTTTCCAAAGCCAGTGGGGTTAGGTTAAGGGAATGGACATTGGGTAAACTGACTGCGCAGTTTTGGGAGTCAAGAGAGGTTGGGCTTCTCCATAGATGCACATTTCAAGGACTCATGGGATGAGCTTGAGGCTTGAGGATGTGAAGTGTGTAGTTTATGCTGGGCTGGAGGACAATACTGCGTAATTCTGGAGGTCAAGGCAAGAGCTTGGGCACAGAAACTACGCAGTGCAGCAGTTCTAGGAGACAGGATTTGTGCATTGCACAGTTCCAAGTAGCAAGGTCACATCGAGAGGGTTGAGACTACACAGTGTGCAGTTTAGGAGGGGCCAAGAGAGGCTAGGTTGCTCGGTCAGGAAGCTTTTCCGAAAATGGTTGTGTGGGATCGGTGAGATAGGTGATGAACTATGATGAACCTTGACTGAGATCACACACATATAATAATTTGACAACATATATCATCTGAACACATGAACAAAGCATTTCCCTCAGTTTGACGGCTTTACGACAAGATACGACAAGTGCGACACTTAAGATCGACTTTGAGACGACCGTCATGAAACTTGTGCGACAGTGCTTAGAACTTTTGTGAATGAGTGCAGAATATGTTTACATAGTTAGAACAACTCATATACACAAAGACATACCTTTGAAACCGTCAGAATAGGCTTGCAAACATTGCACGACAGCCAAACATGCCAAAAGATGATAATTAACCCAACATGCAAAAGGGAACAAGACACTACAAGGGAGCTCATGAAATAAGCTCTAGTGTTTGCGACAACAATGTTCAAGACCAAGGAAGGATTTGAAATTGAGTGTAATCCAAAAATTTGGAGGGTGTTGCAGCTACAACAACACCAAATACCTAAACATAGTCGTGCTTTCAATGGCGGCAAGGTTAGCTTCAATCAAGAGAATAGGGTAGGAAGTATTTATTTTAATCTTGAGATTGTAGGTTATAAATTGCTTTTGGATCATCTCAATATTTCTCCATGATTCTCTAGATATACTGCAACCCCAAACCTCACATCCATATAAAATAGAAAGGGTGACAAGAGTCTCGAGAGGAACTTTTTTTAACTCCAAAACCAAAGATTAGTTGACTTACAGTTGTTTTCAAACTCATAATAAGCTTTCCAACCTCCTATAATCCTTTTCTCTATGCTATAGTTCTAGTTTATTTTATGGTGAATCTCAATACCTAAATATTTGTATGAGGAAACATTCTCCAAGCAATTGTTATAATAAACGAAATTATCATAGTTGATCCTTTTAGATTTAATTATCATGACTTTATTCTTGTCAGTATTAACAATCATAACCATCTTGGAGCAGTAATCATGGAGGATTCTAAACTACTTATTGAGATCATCTAGGATTTTTGTAAGAAGAATGATATCATCGGCATAAAGGAGAAAAGTAATGAATATACCAACGAGCTTTGGTTCATCGCATCTTGTAGCTTCTAAACACTCTTCTATCTTATCAATGTAAATGCCAAAAAGGGTAGGGGATAGGGGACATCCTTGCTTAACCCTGATATTGAATTTAATCTCCTCAGACCAACCCTCGGTGGTCTTAAGCTTGGAAATAACATACTCGTATATCCTAGTTACAAAAACCCTCAACTCGAGAGGAACCATTATCCCATCAAGCCTTTGCTATAACTTCTCCTGAGGAACAATGTCGAAAGCTTTTCTAAAGTCAACAAAACAACAAAAGAGATTATTTTTACTATTGCGACACTCCTTAGCAATGGTCTTAAGAGTGACAAGGTGGTCAATAGTTGAGTGATGTCTCCTAAAACTAGCTTTCCCTTTAGCTCTTTTACCATGAATTTCAAGCTAGACACTAATCTTGTTTTCCAAAATCAGCCCATACAATTTGGCCAAAATGTGGCTAATCATGATATCCCTATAGTTAGAGGGTACATTTTTATCCCACTTTAAATATAAGCACAATAATGTTTTTCTTCCAAGGCTTAAGGAAGCCATGTTTCACCGCCAAATTGAGGAGTTTGCGTATATGAGGGATGAGGATAGACCTTCCCATTTGATCATTTTAGCTTGGTAACTTTCAATATCCATAGATTTCCCATTAGTGAGCTTCTTAATCCCAAACTCCACATCTTCCAAAGAAAATATGGATTCCTCTATAAAAGTGTTTACGATGTTTCCCATGGTAACTAGGGAGTCATAAATATTTTTAAGATAGATATCCCATTCTTTTTAGGGGATCAAATTATCTTCTTTCATTTCACGTACAAGAATATTCCTCCAAAAAATTCTAAGCTCGACTTTGGAGAGGTGGAGATGCTCTTGCCTCTTATTTATATAGTACGTAATTTTCTTCCTTTTTATAAGAGATTTGTATACACATATTTTTTCAAGCTTTACAGTTTCATTAGGAGCATCTCTAATCGTTTTCTTGGAAATCTTACAATCTTTATCATACCAAGGGTTGGAAATTCTATTTTTATTTTTATACAATACCTCAGTGAAGAATTTGTTAATGGTAGTGGAGAGGGTTGTAGTAAATTTGTGGTAGATGTGATCAATGTTATCATTATACATTAAGAGACCGCACTAGTATAATTAATGAATAAGTGGGTCTAGAGTATTCTCTACAACTATTTTTGCTTTGTCAAGAACTCATCTCTCTCAAATGTAAGGAAACAAGTTAATGGCCCAAGACCTAGAGGCATATTTTGGCAGGAGAGAAATCCTACCCCCTTACGGACCATCGATGGGTAATTCCATGTGGTGTGGTTTTCCCTTTTTTATAACATTATGTATCAATCGACATTAATGGATAATGTTCAAAAATAGCACATTTAGCTTAGTGATATTTTTGTTATGTTAGGTTTTCCCATTTTGTATAAACAATAATAATAATTGATGATGAAGTGAATATATTTAATATCTTAGGTTTTCCTCTTTCTTATTAAAAAAAATTATAATACCACTTTTCTATATTATTTTAGATGTATTAAATAATAAAAAATAAATATATTAATATATATAGTGTGTTGAAAACGTTATATAATCAACTTAGATTCATCTTAACTCGGGATCTATCAAGGGCCGAGAGGGATCAAATATCTAGAGGTGCAAAGTTTTCTCAAATTTTTTTAACCATATATAATATATAAATATAAATTATTGACATTGATAACATTGAAATTTTCTAATTAACATGCACATTGAAATATTGTATTTATAGGTTACATTTTCCACATTAAAGTGTTATTTTTTCTTAATATATTTTTAAATTCACTTCAATATTACTTTCTTATATATTGAAATATTTTATTTATGATGGATATTAAAAAAAATTATTATTGTTAATATTTTTAAAATATCACATATTAATTTTATATTAAAAATTGAATAAATGACATTTCTCTCTTATTATTGTTATTCCAAAATAATTGGATTTTTTACTTTTAATTATTTCTTAGCTTTCGACATTGAAATATTTTGTTCATGGTAACACACATATGTTTATGTTTTCTCTAAAGTTAATATTAAAATAAATTAGTTAGTTTCTTTAAGTATGAAAATATAAGTAATATCCATTTTTTTAATTACTTTATCTTCTAAAAGTGTTTTATGTTACTTCACATGGACATAGAAATATTTTATTTATAACTAAGAGTGAGAGTGAAATAAATTTACCATATCTTCTTCATCCTCGGTTGTAATATCAACAACCAAAATATGTATATTTATTTTTTCGAGTGAGACTTTGTTTTATAATACTTTTAATTAAAATCGACCAAATATGTATATTTGCCTTTAATTTTTGTTTTTTTTTTCCACTGGAAAAATCGTAATCTTTCATTATAATTGAAAAATTACATGTAGTAGATGCCTTTTAGCATATGCTTCGTTGGCCCTTAGCCATCTCTGTGAGCCATAATAAAAAATGGTGCTCAGTTTTGTCAAAAAGATGCATATATCATTCTTCACCACGCAGGGTGTTCAGTTTTTTGTCTGATAAAATATAAACATAGTTGCTATCTACAATAATTAACATTCACCACGCAGGGTGATGTCCTTTCTGTAAGGTTTAGAGATAAAACAATATAACACATTGAAATAAATATATACATATGTATAGTCTGTGCATGATCACCAAAAACCAACTCAAAAATTAGGGACTCTCTGCCCTGTGATAAGTCTGATCATTATATGGCCTGTGATAGTATCGATACTCATTTGTACCCCTTTGTTCCTGTATCATCCACTCTCCTCGGGGAAGTATCATGGCCTCCTTGGAAAGCCCGTCAGCACTGCAGTTATGTTCTCTGTAAATATGTTGACAAGAAATAGATTTAAACTGAGCTTTGAACATGTTCACTTCATCCAGAATATTACTAAGAGTGTGTGCATGACAAACAGTAATATTATTGAACCAATTAACAATGATTTTTGAGTCTCCATAAATGTTAAGATCCATGCAATCATGACCAAGTGAGAAATGCAGCAGATGACGAAGTGTGATAAGTTCTGCGAAGTTATTTGTCCCATGTCCAAGCCCCATCTTAACCTTAAAATAGTGTTGATCAGTGAGATATAGAATGAAACCACCGCCACATCCTTGGTTCTGTGCAGCACCATCAAAGAAAGCCCAGGGAGTATTTTTATCTATGGGAGCAGGGGCATGCAGTCTCCTAGGCCGAGGTCTAGTGGGCTCAGGCAGATTGTGAAAGGCAGATATAATCTGGGCTGAGATATGTGTCCATCTAGTTACTCTGTCATCAAAAATAATTCGATTTCGAGCCAGCCAGATATGCCAGCATATGAGTAGGGGAAGGCAAAATTGTTTTGTACCTCAATGCAAATTGCACCAGTTTTCCCAGGCTCTGCAAACATTTTCACCCTCCCATTTTCTAGACATTTGGATCGAGGAGGAGACAATCTGCCAGAGATTGCTCTAAGTTTCACAATGAAGAAATAAGTGTTCTATCAATTCAGAAGATTTTTTGCATAATACACACCAGTGAGGGCCTAGGAAAGAGTGATGTGATAGTGATTCCCCCGTGGGGACCTTATTCCTAAGAACACACCAAAAAAACAGTCTTGTTCTCGGGGGAGAACCAAGCTTCCAGATGCTCTTCCACCACTTTGGTGTCTGCTCAGGATGATTGTGCGATATGAGACTGAGATAGCCAGCCTTTGGGGTATATATTCCATTCTCTACTAGACACCAAACAAGTTCGTCAGGTCCCTCCTTAATCCTAATGTGTGATTCACTCAGAGCATTTATATAATCTTGCCACTCCCGGTGACATTGAGGAGGAATATCAAGTTGTTGGGCAGATTTCCATCCTTGAGAGAAAATGGTGGTGTTCATCTGATCAGCTATGTGTGCAAAGACTTTTATATCATGTGAATTGAGGTGCTGGATGAGATCTCTTGGTCACTGGAATCTTCCTCCCCCCCCTAGTCCAGGGATCCAGTCCTATGCGAGCTTTTGATCCATCATTTATTCTCCAGACTAGATTGTTTCTGATGCTAGGCAGGGAGTGCAAAAGAGCCTTCCAAACTGATGATATACCTGTTCTTGGCTAGCTAGGCATGCGAACCCAATCCATGATTGGGAGAGGCCAAATGTACTTGTAATAGGAGACAGAGGTCCATAGATTCTGCCCTGTCAATAATATCCAGCCCATTTTTGCAGCCAGGGCTTGTGCAAATAGAGCTAGGTATTTTAGGCCCCAACCTCCCCATTTTTTGGGCAAAGCAATCTTGGTCCAACTAACCCAAGAAAAAAAAAATTATCTTGTTGACCATTCCAAAGGTATCTGCTACAAATCTGTTGAAGACGGGTGAGGATATTCCTGGGAATCCATGCCAAAGCCATCCAGAAAACAGGAGTGGCCTCGAGAATAGATTTAATGAGCACCAATCTGCCTACTCTGGATAAGTATCTATGACACCAATTTGAGAGCTTTTTTCCAACTTGGTAACCAGCCAGACCCAGTCTGCTATTTTTTGACTGAGGAGCTTGATCCAAAATCCCAGGTATTTGAAACCACGATCAAGGGGGAGGATACAATAAGGAAAGTGGTGTTGAGCAAACCGTGACTCATGGATGGAAGTAAGGGCTAATGTAATGGTGGATTTCCCTTGATTAGCCTGCATGCCAGTAGCCTTCGAGAAGAGGGAAAGGACATTTGAGAAGGTGACAAAGTCTCTAATGCTTCCATCAAGGAAAATGAGAACATCATCCACAAAAAGGAGATGTGTAAGATAGCAGAAATCATTTATTTTGAGGCCACAGAGTCTGCCATCTCTTTTAGCTTGTGCAAGTAATCTGCTGAGCCCATCCATGACTATCAGAAAGAGTAAGGGGGAGAGGGGGCAGCCCTGTCTGAGGCCACACTCAGCATGAAAAAAATGGGAGGCAGATCCATTGATGAGGACACTGAAAGTTGGAGTGGAGATGCAAGCCATAATCCAAGTGATGAAAGCATGGGGGAAGCCAAGGTGGATAAGAAGCATCTTGATGTAGAGCCAACTAACTCGATCAAATGCTTTTGCCAGGTCGATCTTTAGGATGATTCCTTTTAGATTTTTGGTCCAGATCGAATGAATGGCCTCTTGGGCCATACCAATGGCTTCATGAATCTGTTGATGCTCAAGGAAAGCAAACTATTCGGGGGCTATATGGCAAGAGAGGATGGGCCGGATATGGTTTGCAATGATTTTAGCAATGATCTTATACAGGCAATTGCAAAGGGAGATGGGCCTAAAGTCATTGAAAGAGGAGGGGGAATCAGATTTTGGAATAAGGGCAATGAAGGTGGTATTGACAGCATTGTATATGGTGCCAGAGGTTCTGCATTCTTCCACAACTTTTAACAGATCATCCCCCAAGAGTTCATAGAAAGCAAGATAAAATTTGATCGACCATCCATCCGGTCCAGGACTTTTGTCTTTTTTGAACCATTTCAAAGTCCCTTCAAGCTCGCCAGGAGTAACAGGAGAGTTTAGCTCTTCTGCCTCATCATCGTTTACAAAACGAGGGAAATGACCAGCAACATTGATGATGTCAGCAAGATTAGACCCAGGTGGGGATTTAAAAAGTTGCTTGAAGTGAGAGGTGCCAAGGTGGGAAAGTTTATTGAAGGTGTCTGCTACTCCCCCATCAGGTAGGGGTAGGTTCCAAATGGTGTTAGAAACTTTTCTACCTTTAGCATAATTCTGGAAAAATTTTGTATTATCATCTCCCGCTTGTAACCAGATAGCCCTACTCTTGAGTCTCCATGATTCCTCTCTCTCCTTCAGTATCCTTGCCTTTTGATTTTCTAGCTCAATCAGGTGAGCTTTTTCATTTGCAGATGTAAACCCCAGGTTGTGGTCATCTGACAGTGCACACAATTCTGTCTCAATCTGAGTTAAGGTGAAGTCCTCCCTCTGATTTTTCTCTTTGGCCCAGGTGATGGAGAGGTGCTTGAGCTGGGTCAGGTTATGACAGAAACCCTTTGCTAAAGATTCATGTCTCACAATAGGATTGGCTTTCCAAAAATCTGAGACCAGATTGATGAATCCAGGGTCCTGTAGCCAAACATGATTAAATTTGAAGGGAGCTTTGGGTTTTGGATGGGGGCCAAGGATTTCAAGATATATGGGAGAGTGATCCGAGATACCCCTAGAACCCACCCATTGTCTATAGTGATGCAACTGATTCAAGAGGGGAACCTTTATCAAAAAATGATCTAACCTCCTGGCAAGAGTTGCTTCTCCCACCCTTTTGTTTCTCCAAGTGGGGAGTGGCTTATTCATGGGAACATCCGCAAAGTTATGCTGTTCCAAAAGGTTCGTCATGAATCTTGATAATGTGTCCACTTGAGCTTGAGATCCCCATGATTCCCCAAAACCAATGGAGAAATTGAGATCACCCCTGAGAATTATGTGGTCTAGAGATACGATCGAGAGATTGAGCAAACGCTGCCAAAAGATCTCTCTATGTTGACATGGACCATATATATTGATAACCCTAAGATTCAGGCCGAGCTCTGCCGAGAAGATATCCAATCCTATAAACCCAAATCCTCCCCAGGATGCTAACACTTTGATGGTGTGAGGATTGTGCCCTATGGCTAAACCCCCCAATCACCCCATAGCATCTATGGTGAAAAATTGCCATCCAGATTTGAGGGAGGCCAGTGTTCTGGAGATAATTTCAGCCTCGCCCAAGGATTCTTGCAGCATGATGATATCAATAGGTTCGACTTCAAATAATCGGCGCAGGGCTAGTTTTTTGGAGGCACTAGCCATGCCTCTGCAATTAAATGAGAGGCACTTCATGGGGGAACCCTGCCTGGGGTATTCAGTGCTCTAAGAACCCCTTCCAAAGTGGATTGTCTACCAGAGGCAACCTCTGCCCCAACCCTTTGAATGGCTTTTGAAAGATGAGATTTCCTCCCTTGGGGTGAATGGATGATAGATCCAGGAAGGGAGAGACCCAATCCTGAGAGGAGAGATGGATGACCATCAAGGTGTGAACGGGAGTGAAGATTGTAATTATGGGGTGGATTCATCCCATCTGTGGATGGAGAGGATGAGATGGACGGTGAGGGAGGTATGGATGGAGTAGTGGTGGCAATGGTGGGAGGTGTAAGTGCAAGAGAACAGTGAACTACAGAAGTATTGATGGTAGATGTATCAAGAGAAGAGCTGCAAGAGAATGAGAAAGGGTGAGAGGACAGAGGAATACCCGAAATTTTTGCGACCTCGGCAGCTGCATGAGCTCTTGTTAAGGGAGGTGATGACGTTCTGCAATCTCCTGCTACTATCCTCAAAGTGTTGTTATGGATAGGTGCCTGAGGTGCCGATACAGGAGTGCGGTTCTAAGTAGATGCAGTTGGCCCCATTGATGTAGGTGGTGCACTCGAAGGATCCTCTGATTTTTTGATTAGTGGGAAATCCTTGAAGATGTGCCCCACTTTATGACATCTTCTGCATCGAAATGGGACCCCTTTGTAGTCCAGGATCTGCACCCGAGTGTATTTCCCCCATTGTAGAGTGATTTTTTCTTCCAGACCTTCACGCGTGTCCAGGTGGACCAGAATACGAGCTAGGGTTCAATTCTTGGATTGAACGAAGGTCTTATCATGGTCCAGGTATGTGCCAAGGGCGTTTCCGATTCTGACGAAGACCTCCTCACACCAGTACTGCAAAGGGAGTCCAGGTAAGCAAACCCATAAAGGTCCCGCACCAATCTACTCCCGCTTCAGGTCAAAAAGGGGGCTCCATCTCTTGAGGAGAAGCAGAGCCATCTCAATATGCCAATACCTAGCAAGGACCATGTCTGTATAATTTTCTTTGGCGAAATGAAGAGCGAACCAGCCCCTAGGTAGTACCTGCACCTTTGGTAGATCTTTGAGCATGCTCCCCTAGATTTCTCGCACCCACAAGGTTAGTCTGTCCACTGAGTATGCCCTGCCTTGGACATGTCCAACCAGCACAGTTCTTGCCATATAAACATCTTCCCCAATAGTAGTACCTTCGCCAAATCGGATGGTGATGTCCTTTGTAGTTGCCTTCAAGCACTTAGTTTTCCGCTTCCCTATTCGTGGCACTAATGGATGGTCTGATAACGGGTCTGGTGAGACAACCCCTTCCTGAGGAAAATGGGCCGCTGATTTGACCTTTACTGTAGGCGTTTCAAAATAGCCCGACAGAGAATTTGCTAAGATGGGAGGGTTTTGGCCGCAAGATGTTGGGGTTTCCTTAGGCTGTGCCGGAAACAGAGTCGAGCTTGACAGACGGAGGTGGTTTACCGGAGGGTTCGGCTCGAAAGAGGGCGATGGCGGCGAAATTGCAGTGAGGATGTGTAGGGTTCCCGGGGATAAAGGAGGGCAATCAAGTGCAGGAGAATCAATTGATAAGGACCCAAAGACGAGCGATGATGCACTGTGTCCATGGAAAGAGACCACTAGAGCAGTACAAGACGAAACTGAAATGGACGGAAGAGGTGAACCTGTGACCGGAAGATTAGGGTTAGGGTTACCAAAAATCACTTGGTCGGGAAAAGGGTCCTTGGAGTAATCAAGCTCCTCAATATCCATGACATCACCCATGCTGGAAACAGGTAACCACTGACAGATGGAGACAGCTGCGAAGGAAACGGAGGAACGGAACTGTCGGTCGTCTGGGTGCCTGCAGTTGGTGAAAGTTGATGCTGCAGTAAAAAGCTAGGGCTTTACCCTAACCCTCTGCTAAGCCTCCTAGCTTCGCACTCCATCCTCCGAGGTACTATTTCCTTTTAGCCACCCCCATTTGGACTTCTTGTAAGAAAAGGCCCTTTAATTTTTGTTATAACTAAGATTGTTTTTAATCTACTTCACATGGACATCGAAATATTTTATTTATAGTTGAGAGTGAGAGTAAAATATTTTTACCATATCTCCTTCTGACTAGGTTTTAATATCAACAACCAAATCACATTTAGAGTGAGACTCTGTTTTTATAATACTTTAATTAAAAGTAACCAAATATGTATATTTGTCTTTTTATTTTTATTATAGTCAACATTAATATTTTAATTTTAAAAATATCTTATTTCTATTTTAAAAGGGACATGTGTTAATTCTAGGTTGAGCACGAGCAAAATCACACATCGCCCTCATACTAGGCTGTAGAATGCACCTCTTAGTGCAATTAAAAAAATTATTTCGTTTTTTGGTAAAAGGTTAAATTATATTTAAGGGTAATATCAAATTTCATGTATGAGACTTAGATTAAATGTTATTGGAACGCATATGATCCCACTATTGTAGCTTTATTGATGACAATATGACATATTGACCTTTTAACAAATATTATCTAAGTTAAAGCCATGTTTTGGTCTTAGCGTAAGACCTAATTCTACTTTTCTTTGGCTAATAACTCGTTTTTCGCATATGTAAGGAAATAGGTTAATGGTTGAAGAACTAGAGACATTTAGCATGCGTGAAAGTTTGACCCCTCAAAGATTACCAATATGTTATTTAAGTTGATGTTGCTTTATTTTCAATAATGATGATGAGTTAGGTTGTGTTTGCAAATAATAATAAATGATGACTCTCATCAGGGTCAATTAATAATGAAATTTGATAAGTTAAGTTAAGGTGGACACTTGATATCCCATGACCTTTGCCTAGCCTTAGAGATGATAGAACACATGTGACACTTGGTATCTTGGGGATATTATGGGGGGGTTAAAACCCCCCTTTTGGTCATGGAGTAAGACTTGAAAATTCTTTTGATTAGTTAAGAGCTTGTCTTCTTCATATGTAAGGAAATAGATTAATGACCCAAGACCCAAATGTATTTAACTTAGGGGCTACCAATAAGTTATCCTAAGTTGTGTGAGTTTCCTTGAAAAATGTTGATGAGTCAGTGCACATTCAAAAATGGTAGCCAATGATAATTGTCGCAATTATCACTTAACAAAATATAATAGGTGTTCCCACCTTTAACTCTCTTCTCCAACTAAAAACATTATAATTACAAATTATTTGTAAAATGAAAAAGTAGTATATCAATAAAAGTAATGCAAACAACCATCACAAAAGCTTGTTTGCACAACCATTGCGAAAGTTATCCATGAGGTGTAGATCAATGGGGTGGAGTGGGGTTTAGTCCCTGCTAGGTATCATATTCAAATCTCATGGAGAGAGTTCAGAATGAAAGTCACTCATGCGACAATTAAAATACCCCAAAAAATATCCAAAATCGACCGAGTTTCACAAATTCGTTGATGATAACATCCTTTTGTGAATAGATATTTTTCAATCCGCTAGCCCTAACTTAAGCTAAACTTAGTTTTAAAAAAAAAAAACGAAAAAAAACAATTCCCATAATATCCTGATAAATACACACCATGCCCTTACAAAATAATGTTGAGAAGTGCTATAAGAGATGGCATGGTGTCATTAACTTATCTAACTAGGTAAAACAAAAACTTAATACTATCTATCAAAACGTATTACTAGTCAAGATTTTTAGCAATGCAGTCCTTCCGTATTTCCAATATAGACATGGACTTATTACTATTATACGATTTTGTGGGGTGCATTTCACTTCATAGTTTATCTATTATAAAACAAACTCAATGACCATAGATTTAATTTTAAAAATAAATCAAGATTTAACATTGCTATGATTTTTTAATTTTTTTCTGAATAATAAATAGAGTAAATAATTAACCTTGATTACTAAATTTAATTTTGAGGAGGTTAAAAAAATCTAATTATAACCTCATGTTGACTTTTTTTTAATTATTCTAATTAAATTTAATCCATCATTATTTTTCATTAGTTTTACAATGCATCCATATTTTTCTTTTCTCTTTAAGATTCCCATACTTAATCATATTTTTCAAGTTTTGTGTGGAACTTTCCACCTCCAACCTAAACTCCACACATTTTCCACTTGGAACCTTTGTACATAGTTATTCTCGTACTACTTTTATACTTAGCCAATTTTCATTAGCGTGCAGAAGACATTCCACAACCATTTCTCCAGACACCCCCTCTTTCCACACAACTATCCCTCTGCAAAATCATGTCTTTGCACTCTTGCTTCTCCACACATATCGATATTCTACATTATGATATTGCCTACTCTTATCAAAGAAGTGGTTCCATTATGTGTCATACTTAGTGAAATTCGTGAAAACAAACATTTTCCTCCTTTCGAGGCTAATTCAAAGCTCATTTAAGAAAGCTTGGTCCTCATGGTAAAAGGTGGCAGTATGATGTTATGTGAATCAAATCTTCCATAATTCTGTGAAATACATGCCCTTGATTATTAACTCCCAATTATATTTCTCACATGTCCCGATGAAGGTGGTATGTGATGAAGGAATGTATTAGTAAATGTCATCTATAATTCTGTGAAATACATGCCCTTGATTATTAACTCCCAATTATATTTCTCACATGTCTTAATGAAGGTGGTATGTGATGAAGGAATGTATCAGTAAATGTCATCTGTAAATTGAGATTTTAAATAGCTAATAGCTTTGTAATCCAACGCTTGACCTATCACATATATTAAAGTTCCTTGAAGAAATAAAGCAATATGGCAAGTAAACGAGAAGGGGTTCTTTTGTGGAGATACAAAGAATTCACTTGCTTGATCGTATGTCGACTTCCATTGGTCAATTATATATTTGCGGTGTTTGAATCTGATGCCTTAAGCATATGCCTTCCTCAACTCTGAGGGAGGAGATTAAAAAATGGTTAGTGACATTTGTCAATGATAATGAAGATTGATTGTTAACTATTAAATAGTTACACTCAAATTAAAAATAAATTAAAGAAGAAATATTTGCATTGAGGGTAAAGCAAGATATAACTCTCCTGCCTACAAAGGAGTATGTTGAAAGTGAAACCCCTTTTTCTACCCTTCTTGCAAATGTCATATGAATCGTGATTCATGCAAAATAATGTGGAAATGTAAATAATTATTGGGCTGAGAGGAGTGGACACAAATTCAGAGGAATGGGGAGGAGTTGAGTGTAAACACAAGCCATTGCATTTATTTAGTCACCAATCTCACTAATGAATTTATGACCTGCTAGTGCAAGCATTGAATAAGATCATGGAAAATCTACAGTAAACGACAAAAATTCCATACAGTCCTTTCCCCCAGGGGACATGTTGTGGAATTCAACACACAAGGGGGGTTGGACAGGAAAAGGAAGGCAGGAGAGTCTGCAAAGGGGAGAGAGGTGTGATGTGGTGGGAAAGTGGAGACAACACAAGATCAGTGTGTGTGAACCTAATGGAAAAAGGTGAGAAAACTCAGCGTGAGCGCAAGCTTGGAAGAATGTTGAGGAGTGTGGTGTGAAGATACACTGTTGTGTTGAGATGGTGGAGTCACGACAAAATCTGGATTCCTGCCTCACAGGTGGAGACGTCATGTACTTTGAAACTTCTCTTGGTGTTTAACAGGTGGAGACCAAGTTCTCTAGATTCTCATGGAATTTATCAGGTGGAGACATGGTGTGCTCTGGATTTATGTGGGCGTAACAGGTGGAGGCACTATGGGCCTTGGATTCTTGAAGTGTAAAGCAGGTGGAGATACTAAAGGCTCTGGATTCTTGTAATGATTATTTGGTGGAGACATTGTGTGTTTTGGATCTCTACATGGTTGCAAGTGGAACACCAGGTGCTATCGATCCCTGATGTCGTTAGTAGGTGGAGCCACTGGGTAGTGTTATGGATTCTTGTGTTGTTTATCAAGTGGAGACCTAAGTTCTATATATTTATGTGAATCCTATCAGGTGGAGACATAGTGTGCACTAGAATCCTGTAGGTTGACAAGTGGAGGCATTGCGTGCTCTAGAATCCTAAAGTGTGAAGCGGGTGAAACATTCTAGGCTATGGATTCCTGTTGTGTTTGTTTGGTGGAGACACTATGTACTCTAGACTCTTGGTTTCAGGTGGAGACATTATGTTCTCTGGATTTCGGTGTGATCTGATTGACCTATATTGGTGTGAATTCCCTTGAGAACTTAACTCCTCAAACTCTGAATCTGGCTCTGGGGTGGATAGCTTCAAGAAAGATTGTTGTGTGGTTGGCCTATGGTTGGGGAAAGTTGAAGTTCCTCCCTCAGTTGTGAGTCATTCAAGATATACATATTTGTATTTACTTATATCTACATTTTTCACTATGAAAGATGAATGATGATATTATGGGTTATAATAATGAATGTATCATCATTGTTGATGGAGGAATGTGTTATTCCTAGTTGTCATTAATAAGATGTATGCGTGATTATTTTCATGGTTTTGAAGGAATTGCAGATCCATGTGGTTGTTGATATGTTCCTGAATTACAGAGCTATTTACATGGTCTTGTAAGACTGCTTGATGTGCATAAGTTATGTTATTGTTGTGTGTGATTTCCATTGTTTGGCATGTTATGTATTTCATGGGTCCTTGACTGTTTGAGGCTATTGATCCTCTTTCCTGGTAAAGTAATATTAATATTGACATGATTGTTTCATCAATGGCTCATATAGTATTGTTTCAAATCTATGACATGGTTTAATATGATGTTTTTCCATATGAGTTTATAGGGCAGTGTTAGCCATGACTTGGCTTGTTTTTGTGCTTGTTAGTAGGCATGATGATGGATTCATCTATCAAACCACAGATATTTTAATGCCTATAATTATTGTATTGGAGTGAAGGTTTCATTCCTATCGTGATAATGGTGTTGAGCATTGCTCGGTTTCAAGAAAGGCTTTGCAAGCCATGGAAGTCCTTAAGACTTCTAAACCTGGTCATAGCAAAGTAATAGGCATGCATTTGGGCTAACTAAGATTATTTAGATTTATTAAGAAGTTTTGAAATTTATGAAGGAGAAAAGAACATTATTAACCTATGAGATTACCACTAATCACCTATTTAATCTACCATATAATGGCCTTACTTAGTCTTAATTATTATCGTGCATCTCGCACCAAGTAGTATGTATTCGTCGCTTGGAGATGGGTGCTAATGATGGGAGGTGTGATGGGGTGCAATAGGAAATATTTATGTTACCAAGCGATAATTTACACATGAACAAAGGATTCAATCCCTTAGTGATTGGTCCATGTGGACAGGCGATGTGGATGATACACTAATGTGGTGTTGTCGTGGTAGGTGGTATGGACAATTTTGAAGGTTGAATTGACCAAATCTACCTGAAATGTGGTAGTGGATTTTTATTCTAGATGGCTTGGGAATTCCATGTGCGGATAGCATGATGTCTACAAGGCAAGTGCCACATCATTACCAAGCTCGACTCCCCGGTGATATTTTAAAATCTTCTTTATAACTGTATTGTGGGTTAACATAAGTTGTGGTAGAAGAAAGTTGTGAGACAAGAACATTCTCATTATCTGAAGCAATATTTTATGTCCCAAGGGCTGGATATAAAGAAATGTACATCTCGAGGGACAATGAAATGTATGTTCCAGGGCAACAGATATTTGTTTGTCCAAGTAGATGAAGATTTGTATGTCCTAGGGGATAGAATGGTGGAGCATCGAATAATGTGAAAATATTGATTTGTACAAAGGGTCAGACCTTGTGGGACCCATGACTTAGGCTTAGGTGGAAAAGGCCACATAGGTTGGGTAAATATACGTGGATTCCACATGGGATTTTTGGAGGATGTGGCAAGGCTACTGATGTGGCATGCTAATAGTGTGACACATGGCAGGAAAACCAACCCTTTTTGGGTAGCCAAAGGATAGGATTTTGGATGACACATTCCACCACAAGTGGATGCCACATAGAAAGGTGACATCACCCTAATGTCAGCAAGATGCAAAGGAGACGGGTGACATGGAGTTGGATGACGTGGAATCTAGGTGGCACCACGGGTCATGTCATGTCATCCTAGGACCCCACTCATCGGAGGATCCTTTGGGACATTCTTTGCATATGGTCGCGGAGTCGACAGAAAGCACAGGATAACAAAGGGTGTTATATAGGGAATTCCCCGGTAATTTAACATAAATATGAGTGTCGTATCGCAAATGTTTTGTATCAGGATGATCATAGAGGTGAGGCGCAATGGTATTATGGCGTGGTGATGTAATGGGTGATGCAATAGATGCCACGCTAGACTACGGGTAAAGTGGCATATCCACATATGACATGTGTGTGAGTGTGGTGGGGACCACAGTCACATAAACGATAAATAGTAGACCCCCACTCCCCACCCCCATTGTCTACTAAGAAATCAGGGGGGGCACTATTAATATAGGTTGTCAGTGTAAATGGTAGCTATGTGGAGAATATATGATAGGGGGGAACTGTGAGGGGTTTTTTCGAAGAAACAAAAAATTGTGGACCTCCCCATTAACTGTCGGAGAGGTGGGGGGGCCCACAATTAATATAGGTCGTTGATATATTTAGGTCATCTGTGTGAGGGCTTCAATCTATGAAGGGTTTAACAATTGGCCACGCAAGTGCCGCATGGCACTACCTAATTGGTTAGACTTTGAATGGGTATAACTTTCAATCCAAGAGTCAAATTGAGGCAAAAATTATATCACCGAAAAGCTCTTGATGAGTTAGATGCAATGGTGTTATCCAAAGTTGATTTGGAAAACTTTGGGAAAGAAGAAATTTGTAACCACATTTCTATAATGAGACCATGGAGGTTGGGTTGGCTAAAAATAACACCTCTCATTTAGCCTAGAATAATCCAAGGGTTGGGAGGGAGCGTTACATATAAGAATGGCTTAAGAGATCATTAAATTAAATTGTTCATCCAAATAATTTCCCCAATAGTTACATCATGAAGTGAATATATGCATTGATATTTGACATTACCTAAAAGATGGGCTTCATTCCACCAGATGTTCTTCTACAATTTTGTGAGTGTTTTATATTTTATTTGAAATTTCCCATTCTTTTCATCTTAGTATTAGATAATCTAGCTTTATGAATTGTATTATGCAATTATAAAGTTGATCCCTGATTGTATTCCTTTATTTTCTTCCAAGCCACTATATCACTTATTAGTCCACGGGAGCCCCATCCCAGTCCCTTAGGGATGAAAGCATCCGATTTCATTTAGGTATTAGGAGTCTTGGGGAGTGCTTTAGGCACCTACTTTCTTCAAACTTAAATTTGAAGTTTGCAATATTATTTTTGACTCTCACAAAGAGTTATCTCCAGGAGTGCATAACCTTTGTGGTTTCATATATTTTTGTTAAGCGTGAAATCTTGTGAATGTTTTCCTATGACTCTTTATGGTATTAAAAACATGAAAACATTTTAGAGCACTCTGAAATGCATATACCATCTCTTTTAATTTTTGACTTTGTATATTTGCTTCAAATATGTCTTCCTCGTGATGTAAATGGATGTATACCATGGAAGGAATCATTGGTGAGGTTGTTATTATAATTATATTTATTTTCATTAAATATCATTTCCTTTTTTTTAAACTCCTAGTCTACTAAGAAGTGAATGTGTTGAATGTTTTGTTGATTATCTTGAGTTAAATAAGGAAACTTGAGTGCAAAAGAGGATTACCACTCGTATAAAAATGTAAAGGGAGATTTAAATAGTCCCTAAAGGTCAGCTCTAGTCCTTAATAGGAAAATAGATCAACAACTCCCCAAATTTAAAAGAAAGATTTCATCTATAGATCATGACTACTTATGTTAAACTTCAAATCTTTTTAAAGTTGAAGGACACAAGGGTGGGCTTTGAGTCACTTATTGGTGCACAAGTTACAAGAACATTTAATATAATCTCTCTAGGTGCAACCACACATTTGACCACTATCTCAAGGTGACATTATAGCTCCAAGAAGAACCCTCACAAACATTGAACCTTGACCAATATTGAAAAACTCCTCACTCCTTACTAATAGATCCAATCCTTTTAAGAAAAAATAAAGGTACAACCTATGATATGCACAATGTACTCAATCAATTTTCCTTGACTTTTTCCATTCAAAACAAACCTTAAACCTTTTCTTTAACTTTGACAAAAAAAGATTGATTCTCTTTCATGAGTGTTTTAATAATATAAACCATTGCATTGACCATACCTTTGCTCTCATCTATGCTCTAACTTTATAGAAAAACCATGACAATGCCCCCTCCAAGAAGGACTCACTACTTATAATACTTTCACTCTCTTCTCATATTACTATAAAATCTTCTCCAACCCTTGAAATATTAAGGTTAAAATTGAATGTAAATTAAGAAACAAATGCAAATTCCACTATGAAAATTTTGTACATATTCAATTAATAAAAATTAATAAGAAACGTGTCATATTTAATTTTAACTCCAATAAATATAAATGATTGAATATAGTTACTAACTTGATAAGAATTATGACCTCAAAACTAGAATTCTAACTCTAAAATCTTGTATTTTGGATTAAAAACACCAAAATCAACATTTAAATTGTAAAGTAGTGTTATTGTTAGCACCCTTTTTTGGGACATTGGGGTGGTTAAAATTAGCATCTTTTAAAACATACCCTTAATAACCTTGTAATGTTGCCAATAAGAACCTTAAAATCGACACTTGAATTGAAAAGTGGCACCAACAAGAGCACTTTTATTAAAGAGGTTAAAATTAAAACTTATTTAAAAGTATGGTCTTAACAATCTATAGTGTTAGAATAAAAAGCTTAGTATCAATCCTCGAATCTAAAAATGGTGCTCCTAATAGCAACTCACCCTTTTTTCCATAGACAAAATTACAATTTCTTTGAGACACATGACCTCGATTGCGTCAAGAGGCGCTCTCCAACCCAATATGTTGTGGATGTTGTAATGTCATGTTTAGTATTTTGACTAAGTCAAATTACATAAAAATAAAAAAATAAAATTAATGTAGTGCAATGTAAACGTTTTAACTTGGTTTAAATAAAATAAAAATAACTTTATAAAAACAAAATAACATTAAAAATAAAAATGGTCCATGGCTTTGACCCATGGTATTCATGTGGAATATAACCTATTTAAAGTGGGAAATTAAATCATCCTAGATTCATCTTAACTCTAGATCTACCAAGTGCCTAGAGGGACCAAATCTCTTGATATGCAAACCTCTTTAGAGTGAAAAAGATTTGATCCCTCTTGACACTTGGTAGATTCATAGTTAAGATGGATATAGGCTAGTAACTAGTGCTCATACAAAAAAAAACCTTAAAACCAACCTCAAATGGAAAATATGTGCTATTAATAGTGTCTACTCTTTTTTCAAGCTTAAAATTGTTATTGTTTTTAAACCCTTGTGTAACAGCCCTAAGTTCTTCCAAAAAAAATTGAAAAAAAAAACACATTTTTTAAAATTTTAAAAATTAGTCCACGGGGTCTTGTATAGACAGTGATTCGATGATCTGTTAAGACACTCCTTGATGTGATGTCACCAGCTCAATTCCCCACCCCAATCCGGGTTGATATATTGGACATGATGAAGATGTAGTCATGCCAAGCTTACCAAAAAAAAACAAAAGCAAAAACAAACAAAGAAAGAAAAAATCATTTTAAATATATTAAAAAAAAAAAAAAAAAAAACATTACACTTATCTTCAATAAAAAAGAAAATCATTTTACTTATACATTATAAAAAATAAGCATACTTTAAAACATTAAATAAATAAATAAATAGTCGTTTAACAATATTTGTAAAAAAATTAAAACATGAAATACAATTAAAAGAAAACAATAATAATTGTCTATGAGGCATAGAGAAAATGTTGACATAGTATATAGTTATGGCACTCTATGATGTAAACGTCATTAGTTCGAAATTCTATGGGGATCCAACCATACTAATGGTTGTTGTGGCCCAATGGGATGCGATCTCCATGTGATTTTGACGAATTAGATGCCCCTAGGTCATAACTATTCAAATCACCAATCAAGTGTGTTAGTCATCTTAAAACTCACATAACCTAACAAACAAACAAAACAATAATAATTAAAAGTAATAAATAATTAAATAATATAATTAAACATAAAAGAGATAAAGTAATTAAGCAATTTCAAAATAAGAGAGAAATTTTCAAAATTGCCACCCACCTAATTTCAAAATAAGAAAGAAATTTTCAAAATTTCCACCCACCTAATTTCAAAATGAGAGGGAAATTTTCAAAGTTTCCACCCACCCAACTTTCATCATCATTTCTCTTCACTCATTATACTTATACATTAAAAAAAATATTTTAAAACAATAAATAAAAACAAAACCTTTTAATAATATTTATAAAATAAAATTAAAACATAAAATAAAATTTAAAACAAACAAGAAACAACATTTTAATTAACCATATATATTAAAAAAAAAAAAATTAAAACATAAAATACAATTTAAAAAAAAAAAATCAAACCAAACAACAGCGATTTAATTAAAACCATAGGGTAGGTGGAGTGGTGGAGCAATTTCCAAATGAGAGGGAAATTTTCAAAATTCCTAGCCACCCAACTTTCATCATTTCTCTTGACTCACGTCTCTTAACCCTTGTCCCCATCCCTCTCCCACTTCCACCCCTTTCCCCACAAAATATATGTATTATTATTTAATTTATTTTTAAATTAATTTTAATTATGGTTTGATTTTTTTAATTGTAAAGTTATTATTATTTTAAATTTTTGAATTATAAATATATTTAAAAAAAATAATTATATTTTACATAAAGATGTGTTTTTTTCCACTTTCATTTTTTTTTAAAAGAATATGTTTATAACAATATATGGTTTTTAAGTTTACGGAGCATAAAATAGATATTGATGGGTGGGGCGTACTATTAAGGCACTCTATGATGTGAAGGTCACCGGTTCGAAGCCATGTGGGCAAAAATTCATCCATGTTAAGCGTTGATGTGGCCCAAGCCGGGTGTAATCCCCATATGATTTTGACAGCTTAGATGCCCCTGAGTCGTGGTTTATCAAGCTATAGGTTAAGCATGCAATCATCTTAGGACTCACACAACTTAGCAAACAAAAAAAAAGCATGGCTATTACTTCATGGTTTAAAAAATGTTGCAATTTTAAACATAAAAAATAGAAGAAATGTTATAGATAACACCTCTTTTTGTTTTGAATTAAAAATAAATAAATATATATATAATAATAAATTATTAAAAAAAATAAATAAATAAATAAATAATTTGTTATAATTTTGGTTGCCAAAAAAATGTTGTTATTAGTGTCACTTCAATTCGAAAGTTGATTTCAAAGTTTTTATTCGTAACATTACAAGGTTACAGTTAAGACCATGGTTGCAAAATGTACTAATTCTAATATTTAAAAAATGCTACTATTAGTAATACCACTTTTGGAAATGATGGAAAAACAATGTCTAAAAAAAAAAAAAAACCTTTACAAAACTTTTGCTAAGTGATAATGATGTTAACTGGTGCGGTCATATAAATTTAATGGTCGGTAAATGCTAACAGGCATTAATCCATTGTAGAAATTAATAGAATTGAAAACAAGAGATTACAAATTTCCTCTATTATTCTGAGGAATAGAAATCACAATTTAGAAACACATGCAATGACATGCAACCATCAAAACCACAAGGACGCAGTGATTTTACAGGGGAACCCAACCAGGAAAAACCCCTTTGTTGTTTTTCATTAATCAGATGAGAACGAGAAACTATTACAATGTCTTGCTTCAATCTTGAAGCACAACCTGCACTGTAAACTTGTTCTCCTACTAACTGTATTGATCTGGCCAACAACTAGCCAATTCAAGGCCCCAACTTGCTCCAATTTCCTTGCGCAATCCTAGAGGAAACTCGCTGCTAAAAGATAGGAATTTTCTCCTATTTGCTTGCACAATTTCCAAGGAATGATTCACCTGCTTAACTGTCAAACCTATACACTCAAATAGTATACAATTGATAATTACAGTGTGCCTTTTCCTCCACTCTAGCTAGGCAATTCGAATTCCATGCATGTCTGGGATATTTTTAGCTAATTTACTAGTTTAACTAAGAGATCACTAAGTTGAAAGGAGTTCTACTACTCAACTGGCCCCCAAATGACTTGACTAGGTACTTGAGCTCAATTAACTGAGTCAAACTGACAATAATTGAACTAGATTGCTAATCCCTCTAGTTTCTCCATGTAAATTTCTTCCTCAACAACACCATTGAGGAAGGAGGTCTTCACATCCATCTGTTGAATCTTCCACCCCATCTACATAGATAATGCTAGAATGGTTTTGATCAAGGAATATCTTTCCACTGGGGCAAATTTTTCCTCATAGTCCACTCCCTCTACCTGAGAGAAGCCTTTGGCCACAAATCTAGCCTTGTACTTCTCGATGCTCCCATCAACTGCATGCTTCACTTTATAGATCCATCTGGAACCAACCACTGACTTGTTCTCTGGTCTTGACACCACCTCCCATACATTTTTCTTCATGATGGAGTCATACTCCTCCACCATGGCATCAACCCACACTGGTTGAGAAACTGCTTCCTCAAATGATGAAGCTTTGTCTCAATGAGTTTTGTCACGAGAGCCATATACCTAGTGTACACGTCTGGTGATCTCCTCTATATGTGCTGAGATGTAGGATATCCAACATGTTCTCGTGCATATTGTACCAATCTATCAGCTTCTTTGGTTTTCTTCCTCCCCTCTCTAGGAGATTCTGGTTGAGTGGATTCCTCCACTCGGCCTCATGCCTGCTCCTCTTCATGTGGCTGCTCCAAAACATCCTGAAGCTTTGTTTGAGGCTCCTTCTTTGGAACTAACAACTCCTCCTTCGGTGTGATACTCAACTCTCACTCTAGAGAGCATCTCATAGCCTTCTCCTCATATAATTTGACATCTCTCCTCACTATTGTCACCTTGTGATCTGAAATCTTGGGCAAACTTGTTAATGCTATGCAAGCTCCCTCATCAATTAAAATTATGTTTACGATCGCCTCATTTACCCAGTTATATAAGAGGTTTATGTGTCAAGTTATATGTCTTTTATGTGTCATGTGTGAGAAAATTATGATTTAATTAGCTGCTTAAACAACATGGACAGAAAATTAACTGCAGAGAAATATACACAATAAAATCATAAGACAAATCTAATCAAGGAGTTCACCCTCCAATATTGGGCTACATCTCCTAGGACCTCCTTCAATGACTATGCCCTCTAGGAATTATGTGTTCAAATGTCTAATTACAATATTTTGTTCAACTCCAATGGCTTTGAAAATTGTACCATTGGGTTTAGAGGACCCGAAAACCCAAAAAATGACTAATATATCTCTGAAAACTAACTTTGGCTTATCTGGGCATGACCTCCTTCCCTGGTGGCCCTAGGCTTCCCTGAACTTCCCTGTGGAAAAATCACCTGTAGAAGTCATCTATTGCCTCTACAACCTACACCAATGAGTTCAGAATGTCGAAATCATCTAGGAATGACTATTCATTCCCCAAAATTGGTCGAAAATTGATTGATCTAGGCTCTTCTCCAGTTTGGCCTAGAAAACCTCCGCTAAAATTGGAAATACTCCAATTAAGTCCGCCAAGTTTGGTGGCAAGCCCAAATTTGGTGGCTCTGCCAAAAGTTCCAGCGGATTAATCTGGAGATTAATTAAGATTAATTAGTGTTTAACCGCACTTATTTAACCACTAAATGTGATTAGCACAAATCATTAGCCAAACCCCGATGGTCTTTGTGGAGTGGTCACATGCTTACATTAATTGTTAATGGTTATTGTTTGTTGTGTTGTTCATCAGTTCCTTTGACTGCTAGCTGTAACCATTAGCATCTCCATTGCGCATTCACATCGGGGGGGCTAGCCTGTGGGTTGACGCTCCCTTAACCACCAAACCTCAACATAATACTCTTTAAATTTATGCGGAGCTCTATAGTGGTTAACATTGTGTTGCAGAGTTGGTAATGCACGCACACTGTGGAGGGGAGGTCGCGGGGTCGAACCCCAATGCCTCCATAAAATTTTACCATACCACTGTGGGGGCATGTGTCGCCTCCTGATTGGTCCATCTCATCACCAACTACCCAATGCCCAGATGCCACTTATCAACGCATGATTCGCCCACCTGTACAGGAATATTTTAGGGAATATTCCAAGGAATATTATCCTTGATGACTGGGTTGTATGGATGCATAGTCAACCTTTTTTTCAAATTTTGGTATGTTTTGTGAAATGATCAGCAGACTCTAACTTCCTCATACGAGCTCCGTTTTGAACGAAATGAGTGGCATTGGGATCATTTTGACGAGACAGATGTGGTCGTTTAGGTTTCGTATGATTCTGAGCACTTTTATTTTTGAGCTAATTTTTGCCCCTAATCCAGATTCTGATCACTCCTTCCCACTAACAGGCTTTTGGACCCACAAAAGTTGATTATCAGCTGAGAGTTGAATACTCTTCTCCTTCCCAAGTTCTATCAACTGATTCTACTTGAAAGGTCTCCATGAAAACCATTTGGGTACACTGACATGCCTTGCATTACAAATGGCTATGTCCATCAACCATTGTTCTCATGTTTCTGTTGACCCAATACAACTCTTGTTGGACACTTGCTGGCTGAAAAATACCTTTGTTGTACCACATCGATCCCTCGGTGCTTGGAAAACTAATACAATCTGATAGCCTTCCCACTAAGAATCTTGGTGTCAACACATACAACAGTCTACAATGGCTGAAAAGTTTTGGCATCTCGTCCACTTTTTGCTTCTTGCATCTGTCATCCTCCAGTTCAACATGTTGCTCATGTCATGATTTGAGAATGAAGGTTAAGCATGAGCATCTTGCTCAAGAATGGACCTTCCAAAATCCTAAAACATCTTGTCACAAGAAACACCCATTAAATGGAAAAACACATTATGCAAGAAATATAACTTGACGACCTCTTCCTTTTGCTTTGTCGAATTTCATTTCTTGGTGTAAAAATTATTGACTAAACACAAGTCAACAAACATCATCGACTAAACATAAGTCGACAAGACATGCTTCTTCAAACAACTGACTTGACTTGAAAGCCAAACATAAGCATGTATATCAACTTGATGATTCTTTGCATAAACAACAAGAATTCCACATTCTTATGCAATAATCCGTCAACATCTCCCTTTCATCTTTGGAGACAAAATCAACTCTTCCAAGTCAACATGACATACATGTGACAACATCAACACAAATCGACACTCATGCATATATTCAAATACAAGGAAAACTCTCAAGTTGTCAATCATACATGTTAACAAAGCAATCGACCAATACAAGTCAATCACTCATGCATGTTGTTAGTTTCATTGTTCACACACACACAAACTCTCATATATGTGTACAATTGTTCAAATCTCCCTCAAGTACAAACACAAGTACAATAAACCCAAAAACATGTATGGGTACATAAGAGTTGAATTGAAAAATTTGTTGCAAGTGAAGTAAGTAAAATACTCAACTTTCACAAACCTTCATGGCGAAAATATGCAACTTCAAGAATGCCAAATTTGCTGCAAATGAAGTGAGTAACATACCCTACTTCCACACACCTTCCTGGAAAAAATATGCAGCATCAAGAATGCATTCAAAAGAACTGCATTCACATACAAATTTGTAACCACAAATTGCCTTCTTTGTTGCATTAAAGTGACATCATACAAGTTGCAGCATAATTTTAACAGAAAAGTAATGCATTCCTAAGCCAAAGAAATGCATTTTTAAGCAAATAATTGCATCTATTAACAAAATAAATGCAAGCCTTATTTTGATAAGAAATCAATTCACCTCTTACCAAACCAATTCCATGGCACTTCTTTCATCTACACATCATCTTGTGAATCATGTTGACCCACATCAATTATGGAATCATCTTTTCCATCTTTGTCAAAATATCTCTCCACCATCTTCAAACGTCGTGGATGAGTTGTTGGATACAAAGTCCAACATTTGTCTATGAGATGACCTTTCTTATGGAAATGAGTGCAAAACAATTGCATCTTATTTGCAACATGGTTTCCATTGTCCAATGGACCTCTGGTTTTTTGTCTCTTTTGTTTCAAAATTTTCCCGTATGTGGCCATTTTCTTCCAACATCTTGAAACATTATGGTTATTCAAACCACAAAAGAAACATGAACTTTTTCTCCAATTCTTACATGCAGATTTACCATGTTTAACATAATCAAAAGAAACTTGATTAAAGGTGTATTTATACCTTGAACATTCACCTCTGTCCCCTTCTTAAGGAGGTGAATTTAAAGAGGTAGTAGTTATCTTTGGAATACCAACAATGGTGTTAATAACCTTAGAGCTTTCAACATCCTCTTGTTCTTCGAAACCATTGTTTGCATGCTTATGAGCATTTTCTTTCAAAGTGGGTATAAAACATTTGCATTCCTCATGAACACAATATTCACAAGCTTGAGGGTATGAACATGTAAAGGAATTCCCTCTTGGAACACCTTCATGAGCCTCCTTGGCTTTGGAGCATTCTCCATCATGTTGCCCATAACCAAGACCCAAATACTTAGGCCTTTCCTCAACAACAATTGGCTCAACTATGCCTTGTGCATGTGTGCCTAACCCTTTACCTTCATAGCCCATTTTCATCAACAATTTGGACCCTATTCCTCTAGTGTGTCTTTCAAAAGCACCAAAACATTCATTTTGAGAGGAAATTGAAGATAAACTTGAATTTCATACCTCATGTTCATGCATATACTTGGTTAGGGTTTCCTTTGCAACATGGAGCTGAGTCTCCATCTCATGCATCTTTTCAAGAAGTTCTTGCTTCTCCTCCTTCATGGCCATCAACTGCTCTTGAAGTATAGTGTTCTCCTTCCTATCTTCATACATCTCTTGCACCATATCTCTCATGATGATAAACTCCTGCAACATCTCTTCATCAAAGAGTCTTGCTAAGGAAGATGGATTAGAAACATCACTTGTTGAAGCTGCCATCACAAGTGTAATGAATTAAAGAGCTTCACAACAATTCACAAAGCTTCACAAACTTCTTTACTGTGATTTGAGAACCAAGCTCTCAATCTTGAGCTTCTCCTTGCTTCAACTTGTACACAAAAACTTGCACACAGTTAAATGATAATTCTCTAGCTAACCTTGGAAAACCATCTCAGGGTTCAAATGAGCTAACAAGTGCTCTAATACCAACCTGATCTGAAATCTTGAGCAAAATTTTTAATGCTATGCAAGCTCCCTCATCAGTTAAAATTATGTTTAGGATCGTCTCATTTACCCAGTTATGCAAAAGGTTTATGTGTCAAGTTATATGTCTTTTATGTGTCATGTGTGAGAAAATTATGAGTTAATTAGTTGATTAAATAACATGGATAGAAAATTAAAAACAGAGAAATATACACATCAAAATCATATGACAAATATGATCATGGATTTCACCCTCTAGTACTAGGCTACATCTCCTAGGACCTCCTTCAATGGCTAGGCCCTCTTGGAATTATTTGGTCAAATTTCTGATTACAAGCTTCTTCTCAACTCCAATGGCTTTGAAAACTGTACCATTGGGTTCAGAGGACCCAAAAACCCCAAAAATGACTATTAGATCTCTGAAAACTGACTCTAGTTGATCTGGGCATGACCTCCTTCCCTGGTGGCCCTAAGTTTCCCTGAACTTCCCTGTGGAAAAATCACCTATAGAAGTCTTTTATTACCTCTAAAACCTACACCAATGAGTTTATAATGTCTAAATCATCTAGGAATAACTATTCATTCTCCAAAATTGGTCGAAAATTGACTGATCTAGGCTCTTCTCCAGTTTGGCCTAGAAAACCTCTGCTAAAACTGGAAAGACTCTAGTTAAGTCCGCCAAGTTTGGTGGCAGGCCCGAATTTGGTGGCTCGGCCAAAAGTTCTACCAGATTAATCTGGAGATTAATTAAGATTAATTAGTGTTTAACCATGCTTATTTAACCATTAAACGTGATTATTGCAAATCATTAGCCAAACCCCAACGGTCTTTGTGGAGTGGTCACATGCCTACATTAATTGTTAATGGTTATTGTTTGTTACGTTGCCTGTCAATTCCGATGACCGCTAGCTATAACCGTTAGCATATTCATTGCACGTTCACATGGGGAGGGCTGGCCCTCCCCTAACCACCAAACTTCAACATAATACTCTTTAAATTTATGCGGAGGTCTATAGTGGTTAAGTAACATTGTGTAGAGGAGTTGATAACGCGCGAGGACTGTGGAGGGGAGGTTGTGGGTTCGAACACCAATGCCTCCTTATTTTTACCATAGCACTATGGGGGCACGTGGTAGCCTCCAAGCTTTCCACGTGTCACCTTCTGATTGGTCCATCTCATCACCAATTTCCTAATGCCAATATGCCACTTTTCAATGCATGATTTGCCCACCTGTACAGGAATATTCCAAGGAATATTCTCTTTTATGACTGGGTTGTGCAGATGCACAGTCAACCTCTTTTTCAAAATTTTCCTTGTTTGGTGAAACGGTCATCGAGCTCTAACTTCCTCATACGAGCTCCGTTTTGAATGAAACGAGTTGTGTTGGGATCTTTTTGACGAGACGGATGTGGTTGTTTAGGTTTCGCATGATTCCGAGCACTTTTATTTTTGAGCTAATTTTTGCCCCTAATCCAAATTTCGATCACCCTGAGTGAGGGAAAATACACCTGGTAATTATGTAGTGTCTTTGTGTATCCTACAAAGACTCCCATCTCAATTGTAGGATCAAGTTTCTTCCTATTATCCTTGGAGACATGACAATAAATAGTAGCTCCAAAAATCTTGAAATGAGATACATCTGGCTTCCTCCCAGAGAAGGCTTCTTCGAGTGTAATCATGCCAAGTATTCTATTAGGGCTCTTATTCTACAAATAAACTGCAATGTTGCATGCTTAGTCCCATAGATGTAATGGCAGCTCCTGATCATGCAACATGGCTCTTGTTTCTCCCACTATGCTTATGTTTTTCCTTTCAGACACCCTATTTTGTTGTGGGTTATGGGGTGCTATCAGATCTCTTTTAATACCCTCTTTGGCACAAAACTCCTTGAAGGTGCTAGATACATATTCTCCTCCATTATCACTTCTCAGGGCTTTCAATTTCTGACAAGTCTCCTTTTCAACCAATTCTTTGAATTCAAAATTTTTTGAGAAAACTTCATCCTTCTTCCACATGAAGAAGTGTAGAAATTCCCACTGTAGATCAACAGAATATGCAATATACTAAAGAAAAATACAAGATCTACTTCTACAAAAAACTTTGCAGAAGCTTAATCGAATATGAGCAAGATCAATAAGAACACATATAACTGAGAATGAGAAATCAATCACACATAACACAGAAGAAATAACCCGGGGAAAGCCTTAGCCTAAAACCCAATCTTTGTATTATCCTACAAGTGGAAATATGTTTAGATTACACAAAGCTTTAGCTCACAAGCTATCCAGCTCTCAGTACAATCCCTCTGCTGCTCAGAGACAGTCAAAGGCTCTCACAACCTTCTTCTCTTCCCTCCAAGCCTCATATTTCCTTGCACAGTTTCTCCTAGGTCCTTAAGCTGCCACCTGTGTGTAATAATCCCACACACACTGCTCTGACCTCTGAAATAACTACACAAACCTGAAGGAGATAACTCCTTCTACGTGGATGAGTTTCCTTTATAGCAAAAATCCTTGAACTGATAGTACATTGTCCCTTCCTCTGAGCTCAACTGGGTCTCTGACTAAACTGACATGCATGAGTTATTTATGAGAGAATATTCTATTATCTAGAGAGCAGCAGTTACATGCATGCAAGCATTAACTAACTGAACTCGCAATTAATTCCACAAACTATTGGAACTAATCTAACTGGACTTAACTCAATTAACTGAGCTAACTAATTACAACTCATCCTTATCTCTTTAACTAAGGGATAAATTCCTCAATCAATGGACAAACTGTTGCATGTCCCCATATAGACTTCATGTTTGATTTTCTACAACTAATGAGCTCAAGATGAATTAATTAATTATTTTACAAACAGCGGCTAAGATCAAATTCGAATTTTACTTCTCAATTTTAGTTCAGGGACTAAGTAAAATTGGAATCCATCCCGAAATGCTATTTATAGCAATGTTATTTTTAGCACTTCCATTTTTCATTCCTTGTTGCTATGTCCAACACTAGTGCCCGAACTGCTATTTATAGCAATGCTATTTTTAGCACTTCTTGTTGCCATTTTCAACAAGAAGATCCAACATTTTCTTGAAAAGTCATCAACAAAAATTAGATAATACTTGTTTTTTGTTGTAGAGGCTATAGAAAATGGTCCACATACATCATAGTATACTTTCTCCAAGATTCCTCCATCTCTGTTATCTCGGCCCTAGAAGGTGGATTTGACATATTTCAGTTGGAAATATTGAGGGGGGTGGGGTGAATCAATATTCCTTTCAATTAGTATTATTATTAATCTTTCAGAGCATTAGTTAATCTTCAATTATTATCAATGTTTGTACAATGATAGCAGTAAACCAAAGGAACACAAATGCACACATTTTTTAAGGTGGAAACCCCCTCCGGGACAAAAACCACCTGAACGCTTTTCTAATAATTCTTTAATCGTCAACTCCAATTGAAAAAAAATCTCCAACTTCCTAGAATCTATCAAATCATTCTTCTCCAGCTCCCACTGGATGGACACTCCAACGCTTGAGATTCTTCAATAGTCAACTGAACTGATGCCCCAACACCCAATGAGCTACAATTCATCCTAGCACCACCCTACCACCCTGAAGTTTTCACAGGCTTGAACCTGTTGGTGACTTCATGCACCAGCCTAGCACCACCCTACCACCCTATAAGAGAATAAAAGAAGAATGGACTCCTATACCAGGGAAAATGGTCCACTTTACAATGATATAGAATGATGTAGAAGAAGAAGACACACTAGACCATAACCCCAACTATGACACAACCACCTAATGATAATCCTAGACCTCGACACTTCCTCTTCAACTCTTGGCAAATAGACACTTGTACAACTTTTACAATGATTGTATGCAGTACTACCCACTTGAAGACTTCATGTGGTAAACTTCTTGTTGTTGTTCTGCACCTTGATTGTTGCTCTTGTCATGCTACCCTTTCTCACTCTTTAGAACATTATACTATGAATTGAGTCTTCTCTTGATGAATATATAATACCTGCAAAAAGTCTTCAAGGAAATACCCATGACATGATAATAGCAAAACTTACCTCATCCTGCAGAGCATATGTCAATGCTAAACAAAAACAACAAATTAGAATACAAAGAACCTAATTCAATTAAGAGATGAACATGCATATATAGAAGATACTTACCTGGAGCTTACCTCTACTACACCATTTTGCTGCAACTTGCTCTTTGTTGCCCTAGAAAGTCTAGTCCTTTGTAGCCCTTGACAACACTTGATCTAGTTTTTTTTTCTTTCCTTCTAGGAGCACGATATTGAATATGATGTATCTCTGTGATTTCAGATCCCCAATATGTGATATTCAATCCTATAGTATTCCTCTGAGTCTTCTTTCAAATGCCACAGATCTGACCCGATTTGGATTCTTCAAGACAAACTTATGCCCAATTTCTCACAATGACCTAATTATCGACTAGTTCAGTAGAGCGAACTTGTACGGCGTTCCACATGTCATTGTTTCCTCCTTCAGCTCTACAATTGATACACAAAAAACTACAGTCTGTGCACTATCCGCCACTTTTTATAGAATTCAAATCCGCTTTTCCGAAAGAGAGTTATGACGATTTTCCCAAGGTCATCTCTTTGAGATGAAATTCGGGAGCCTGCGAAAACCCTAACTTCCACAGATCATATCTCGAAACATATAATGAACCAAGACCTGAAATTTGGTCACGACGTTCATCAGGATTTCTGCTCAAATGGGTTTTAATTTTAGCATCTACGAATTTGTAGAAATAAAGTTATAGCGACAATTCCACGATCACTTCTTTTGGAGGATATATGAGATTTATTTTTATAGAGTTGAGAGGGGCTTCTATAGAGAATGTTGGAGGGATTTTAGGAGCCTAAAAAAATATTAATTATTGACTATTCAATGACCAAAATCAATGATAAATTCCATGCCACAACCCCATGGAGTTTTATCCCACTAATTGGGGTTACTAACTTCAATCTTGAATAACTTACAAACCATGAGGAATTACGATGAGAGCTATATACCGATAGAAAGATATTTTTTAGTAGAGTATTCCTATAACGGTTATGAGATGAGAAACCATGAATGATGATTCCAATGTGCCATGGAAGTTCAGGGTCATCCTTGGTTCTTCTTGGGTTGGCATCAATGACAGCGTCAGATCAACTTTAGATCAACAATCTCCCCCTTTGGCATTGATGGCAACACAAGTACTCCCCCTGCGATCAGGGCACTTCTTCCTACTGCCTTCTCTCCCACTTTTACATCAATGGTAAAGGATAACTCCCCCTGACACACAACCATCCTGTGGAACTATACACACTTCCACTCCACCTTTATTTTATGAATAAGGAAAATCTAATGAGAACTTGGGAGAATCCCAAGCTTCTGGCGAAGATATGCAAATTCTTCATGAGGTAAAGGTTTAGTGAATATATCGGCGATTTGTTCTTTTGTACCAACATACTCAAGTTTGATATTCTTTTTAGCGACTTGTTCTCTAACAAGATGATATTTGATCGGAATTTGTTTTGTTTTTGAATGCATGAAATGATTGTTGGAGATGTTGATGGCACTGGTGTTATCACAGAAGATGCGAATAGGCTCACTAAATTGTACTTGAAGATCTTGCAAACTTTGTTTCATCCAAAGGACTTGAGTACAACAAGCTGTCACTGCAATGTATTCTGCTTCCGTTTTAGATAACGAGATTGAGGTTTGCTTTTTGATCAACCATGATACGAGACAACCACTTAGATAGAATGTTGCTCCACTAGTACTCTTACGATCATCAACGCTTCCTTCCCAATCACCATCTATAAAGTCTTGAATAATGAGATTGTTGCCCTTGGGATACCACAAGCCATATTCTGTTGTGCCCTTTAGATATCAAAGAATTATTTTGACGACAATAATATGTGATTCTTTTGGTGCTGCTTGGAATCTTGATACTTGTCCAAGTGCTTGCATAACATCTGGTCAGGAGGTTGTTTCATATAGAAGACTACCAATCATAGATTTGTACAACCTCTGATCCACATCCTTGGATGAGTCATCTATGCTCAATTTGCAACCTGTTACCATCAGAGTAAGGACGGGTTTGCAATCTTCCATTTTGAATTTCTTAAGCATTTCTTTTATTTACTTGGCTTGACATATAAATATTTCTTTCTCTTGCTAAGATATTTGAAGCCCTAAGAAGTATGTCAACTCACCAAGTAAAGACATCTCGAACTCACTTTTCATCTTTGTAGCAAATTTCTTACTTAGTCGATCATCATTGCTACCAAAGATTATATCATCCACATATACCTCAACGATTGCTAAATTATCTTTATCTATTTGTACATAAATATTGCTATCAAAAGTACCTTTTTTGAACCTTTGTTGATGTAGATATCCATCAAGACAATCATACCATGCTCTGGGAGCCTGCTTGAGACCATACAGAGCCTTCTTTAACCTGCAAACATAGTCTTCTTTTTCTGATAATAGAAAACCTTCAGGTTGTTCGATGTAAACTTCTTCTTCTAATTCGCCATTCAGAAATGTTGACTTAACATCCATTTGGTAGACTTTTATTTTTCTTGAAGATGCATAGGTGAGAAACATCCAGATGGATTCCATTCTAGCAACTAGTGCAAATGTTTCGTCGAAATCAATTCCTTCCACTTGTGCATAGCCTTTTCAAACCAATCTTGCTTTGTTTCTGGTAACCTGTCCATCTTCATTCAATTTGTTCCTGAACACCCATTTAGTCCCAATGACATTTTTATCTTTTGGTCGTGGAACTAATTCCCAGGTGTTATTCTTCTCGATTTGATCCAATTCTTCATTCATAGCTGCTACCCAATGTTCATTCTGGTTGTCTTCCTCAAAACTACTAGGCTCAAAGGTTGCTAGAAAAGAAATGTGAGCTTGTTGTGATGAACGAATTTGTCAACCTTTTATTGTTTCAATTCCTTCATTTATGTCACCAATGATTTGATTTGATGGATGGTTCTTTTGAATCCATTCTTTTTTTCTCTTTGAGGAGCTTCTTGTTGTTGTTCATGTATATCTTGTTTATCATTATTTACTTCTTCATGGTTGACAGTTGCTTCTTGTTCTAGAATTTTCTTTGTACCTTTTTCAGTCTTTGTCTCAAGTTTCAAAGATTCTAGATCCTCATCATTATTCATTAGAACACCATCTTCGTCAAATGTAACATTTATGCTCTCCACTATTTGTTTTCGTCTTAGATTATAGCATTTATAGGCCTTTCTTTTGCATGAGTAACCAACAAAGATACCTTCGTCAACACGTGATTCAAACTTACCCAACCTTTGATCTTCTCTTTTGATATAACATTTGCTTCCGAAGATTTTGAAATATTTTACATTAGCTGGTTTTTCTTTCCATAATTCATATGGGGTCTTGTTGCAATTATTTCTGAGAAGACTTCTATTGATAGTGAATATTGTTGTATCAATTACTTGAACCCATAATTTTTCATCCAATTTTGAGTCCTTCAGCATTGTTCTACCCATTTCATGTATGGTTATGTTCTTTCTTTTAGCAACTCCATTTTATTGAGGTGTTCGTGCTGTTGAAAATAGTCTTTTTATTCCATTTTTGTCACAGTATTGCTGAAATAATTTGGAAGTGAATTCTCAGCCATTGTCTCGTCTTAGACACTTTATTTTCAAATAAGTTTCATTTTCGACCAACTCCTTTTAGATCTTAAAGCACTCAAATGCTTCAGATTTTTTCTTTAGGAAACTGATGGATGTCATCCTCGTATAGTCATCTATCATTAACATGAAATATAATTCTCCATCTAAGCCTTTTGTTCTCATAGGACCACATAGATCAATATGTATCAATTCCAATGGATGTGATGCAAAGTGTTCTTTTGTTTTAAATCTGAATTTTGTCTGCTTGCCATGCCGACAGGCCTCACATAGTGTGTTGGAAGGTTTTGAGATTTTCAACATTTCTCGTACTGCTTCCTTTTTGCTTATCCTGACAATATTGTCAAAGTTTATGTGACCCATTCGTTTATGCCATAGCTAACTTTCATCTTCTTTAGCTATTAGACATGCTTTAGTTGCTTCATCCAGAACATATATGTCGTTTGGAGATCGACTTGTTGTAGCCACAATTTTACCATACCTGCCTTTCCTGATTTCACATTTTGTGGAGTTGAATAGCATAGTGTGTCCTTGATCACACATTTGTAAAACACTAAGCAAATTGTGATTCGTGTTTTCAACCAATAGAACGTTCTTGGCTAGAGCATCTTTGCTTCCGAGACTAACAGTACCTGATCCTATAACATTTGAAGATCCAAAATTTCCAAAGGACACAATTCCATCATTCTTCTCTTTTAGAGATATAAATTTCTTTCTATCTCCAGTCATATGCGTTGAGCAACCGCTATCAACATACCACACATCTTCATTGTTTTGAGCCTTGAGAGCGAGAGCACAATTATCAGTCTTCTTCTTCTTCCATGTTTGTTCGTTCTATGACTTCGAAGATTCTTCTGGAGGATTTTCAAGTATGTAGTCTCTGGCTATGTGTCTAAAGTTTTGACATTTGCAACATTCAATATTATTTCTTAAATGTTCAAATATATTGATGTTTCATTGAGCCCTAGGAGGTTCATATTTGACAGATCTCCTGGAATTGTATTGGTTCCTAGGGTATGTGTGACATTCTACATCTTTATGACCAAATTTTCCACATGAATAACAATAGCCATGAAAAATATGTTGGTATCGGGATGGAAATCTTCATCGGGGAATTGTCTTCCAAGGCTGTTCTTGCGAATCTTGTCCAATGAAGTCTACATGCCTGTCATATCTCATAGGTTCATTGTATTTTGTTGTAGAAGGTCCTACTTCTTCTTCTTTGTAATCGAGGCAAGTTCTATCATTGTAAGATTGTTGATTGTTGATGAGTTCTTCCAACGCCCTTGAGTTATTGGCATAGTTTTGGACAGTGTTTCCCTTCTTCACTTCCTTACGCAGCGAGACTACTTCAGCTTCTAATGCTTCCCTTTCTCGGTTGCTTTCTTCCAACTTACTTTGAAGTGACTCGTCAATACATTTGTGTTATTCAACTTCAAATTTGAGACCTTGAACTTGTTCTTCAAGAGTATTGGAACAGATCTTCTTAGCCTTGAGCTCTTTTATAAGCTTGATTTCCTCCTTAGAAAATTCTTCTGTGTTCAACCCTTCTTCTTCATTGTTTGATACCTCTTGTTTATTGTGCTTGGCCATAAACAGTACTCTCTCATTGGCTTATTCTTTACTGTCACTATCTTCATTGAATGATGAGCTATCTTCTTTAGAGAGAGTTCCTTTTGAATCCTTTCTTCTTGCCTTGCTTGTTGAATTTCTTAAAGCCTTTATTTCCTTTTGAGTTTCCATCACTTTTGTTTGAACATTTTGCTACGAAATTCCCAACCTCACCACAACCGAAACATATCAATGGAAGTTTACCTTTGAATTTTCCCTTACCAATTTTTAGTTTTCTTGTAACATAAGTATATTCTATAAGTATATTCTCCATCTGAAAATCCTTCTTCATCATCTTCCTTTTCTTCACACTTGCAAGTGCAGGTCTTTGCCTTTGAAGGTTGTTTGTCCTTATTGGTTTTCTTAGATGCAGCGAACGCAGTTTCTAGATGCGAAGTACCCTCTTCTTCATAAAGTCTCATTTCATATGCTATGAGAACTCCGTGTAATTCCTCTTTGCTGAGTTTGGCCATATTTGCACTATATTCTAGGACCGGTACCTTTGGGTTGAATCTTCCTGGTAATGTTATAAGAATCTTTCATATAATAGTCTTATGGTCAACCGGCTATGCCAATCCTTCCAGAGTGTTGGTTATTTCATCAACGTGTTGGAAGTATGCAGCAATGTTGTCATCTTCTTTCAGTCTGAGTTGCTCAAATTTTAATCTGTAGATTTGAAGCTTTGTTTCTTTGACATTTGATTCACCTGCATATATATTCTCAAGCTTGTCCCATACATTTTTGGTGGTTTTACAACCCAACACCTTATGATAAGCAGATTCAATAAGTCCACTGACAATAAAATTCTTTGCTTTTGCATCATTTACCAAATTCTTCTTACCTTATTCATCCGCAGTTGGTGTAAAGCCATTTTGAACAGTGTCCCATACTTCGTAACCTTGTGACAAGAGATAGACCTCCATTCTTCCTTTCCAGAGTGCATAACTATTTTCATTGAACATAGGTACACCATTCTTGGTATACTCCATGTTCTCCTTCCAGTTGTTAAATTGCTATTGAAGGAACCAAGCTCTGATACCAATTATTGGAAATACTGAGAGGGGGGGTGAACTAGTATTCCTTTCAATTATTATTATTATTAATCTTTCAAAGAATTAGTTAATATTCAATTATTATCAGTGTTTGTACAATGATATCAGTAAACAAAAGGAACACAAATGCACACATTTTTTAAGGTGGAAACCCCCTCCGGGACAAAAGCCACCTGAACGCTTTCTAATAATTCTTTAATCTTCAAATCCAATTGAAAAGAAATATCAAACTTCCTAGAATCTATAAAAGCATTCTTCTCCATCTCCCACTGGATGGACGCTCCAACGCCTGAGATTCTTCAGTAGTCAACTGAACGGATGCCCCAACACCCAATGAGCTACAATTCACCCTAGTACCACCCTACCACCCTGAATTTTTCACAGGCTTGAACCTGTTGGTGACTTCATGCACCAGCCTAGCACCAACCTACCACCCTATAAAAGAATAAAAGAAGAATGGACTCCCATACCAGGGAAAATGGTCCACTTTACAATGATATAGAATGATGTAGAAGAAGAAGACACACTAGACCATAACCCCAACTATGACACAACCACCTAATGATGATCCTAGACCTCCCGACACTACCTCTTCAACTATTGGCAGATAGACACTTGTACAACTTTTACAATGATACTTTTACAATGACTATGTACAATGATATTCTTACAATGATTGTATGAAGTGTTGCCCACTTGAAGACTTCATGTGGTGAACTTCTTGTTGCTGTTATGCACCTTGATTGTTGCTCTTGTCATTCTACCCTTTCTCACTCATCAGAACATTAGATTATGCATTGTGTCTTATCTTGATGAATATATAATACCTGCAAAAAGTCTTCAAGGAAATACCCATGACATGATAATAGCAAAACTTACCTCATCCTGCAGAGCATATGTCAGTGTTAAACAAAAGCAACAAATTAGAATACAAAGAACCTAATTCAATTAAGACATGAACATGCATATACAGAAGATACTTACCTGGAGCTTACCTCTGCTGCACCTTGCCCTTTGCTTCCCTATAAAGTCTGGTCCTTTGTAGTCCTTGACAGCACTTGATCTAGTTTTTTTTCTTGCCTTCTAGGAGCATGATATTGAATCTGATGTATCTCTGTGATTTCAAATCCCCAATATGTGATCTTCATTCCTATAGTATCCCTATGAGTCTTCTTTCCAATCGCATAGGGCTGACCTGATTTGGATTCTTCAAAGGAAAGTTATGCCCAATCTCTCACAATGACCTAATTATGGACTAGTTCAGTAGAGTGAACTTGTATGGCATGCCACATGTCACTGTTTCCTCCTTCGGCTCTGAAATTGATACACAGAAAACTACAGTCTGTGCACTATCCGACACTTTTTACAGAATTTCAATCCACTTCTCCAAAAGAGAGTTATGATGATTTTTCCAAGGTCGCCTCTTTGAGATGAAATTTGGGAGCCTGCAAACACCCTAACGTCCATAGATCATATCTCCAAAAATATAGCGAACCAAGATCTGAAATTATGTCACGACACGCATCAGGATTTTGGCTCAAATGGGTTTTAATTTCAGCATCTAAGACTTCGTAGAAATAAAGGTATAGTGAAAATTCCACGATTGCTATTTTTGGAGGATATATGAGATTTCTTTTTATAGAGTTGAGAGGGGCTTCTATAGAGAATGTTGGATGGATTTTAGGAGCTTAAAAAAATATTAATTATTTACCATTCAATGACCAAAATCAATGATAAATGCCATGCCACAACCCCATGGGGTTTTAGCCCACTAATTGGGGTTACTAACTTCAATCTTGAATAATTACAAACCGTGAGGAATTACGAGGAGAGTTATATACTGATATAAAGATATTTTTGAGTAGAGTATTCTTATAATGGTTATGAGACGAGAAAACATGAATGATGATGCCCAATTAGCCATGTAAGTTCAGGGTCATCCTTGGTGCTGCTTGGGTTGAATCATCTTTAGATCAACAATTTCCATAATGTGCAACCCTTGCAGACATCATGTTGGTCAAAGGGTGGATTTCGGGAGATCAATGGTAATCTGGTGCATGATTATTAGGGCCCCATAGTGTAAGTGTCCCATGTGTATGTGCCAGAGTTCTCCAACATCTAAACTCTACACATTTTCTACCTTTCTACTCACTACAGTGTAAGCTTCCACCTCAGTTTGTAGAGATTATTCACTCAAACACCAATCTATTTCACCTACTTAGTAGCTACATGTCTCAGAAAGGATTTCCCATTACTAAAAAGAACATCATAGCCACGATCCTCCAATACATCTACAAATATTAGGTTCTTCTTCAGCCCAGGTACATACATAATATATTTTATATGAAGATGGGAGCTCGACTCCCTCCTAAAGGTTACGGTACCAATTCCTTTAGTATTGTGTCGCCCATCATACCCAAGTTCTATGTGCATATGAAGATCCTTCTCCTCTAAGCTACTGAAGAATTTGCATCATGTCATACAGAACGAGGCACCTGAATATAGATACCACATACTCCCTGTTATAGACATATTTGGGCACTGCAACCCCAAACTCATATGTCCATAAACTAAGGGCTCTTTAGTCCCTAAAAGCGTTGTTTCATACCCTAAAGGATCATGGTCAAATGATTACATCATTTCCCAGAAGTTCCACCTGAAAAACTACTCAGAACTAGCCAAAACTGGACCATACTGACTGCTTCATGGTCAAGGTGCGATGCATACTAAAATGGCCTTCTGTGGGGTGCGATGAGTGAGAATAGACAAATGGCAGAGACAGTTTGCTAAGTGGATGATCATAGAATCTTCCAGAAACTTCTCCTATGACACTTGCCTCTCTGAATTCGCCCAGGGATGAGTAAGAGATCAATGAAATCTCCAAGTGGAACCAAGAACTATCAATGGAATGACACTAATCAAAAACCCAGAGCTGACTCACACCCTTGCAAGACATCCATAAATGGATCCCTCATCTGAGAGATCTAGAGGCTGGAGGCTGGAATTTTGTATTTTGTAAGGAAGTGCTGTTGGTTTATCTGTGAGAAGAGACATTGCATTGTTGGGTGATTTGCTTATTCATGAGGTGAAGAGGGCTTCTACACTAGGAGGATGATGTTGGATCAGACAACTGGGTTGTAATCCTCTCTTTCACTACTATTAATAAAGTTCTTTGAGTTTTCCTCCATATAATCATGTGTTTATGAATCTTATTGTTTATGAATGCAATTGTATGGTCAATGTGTTTCTGATTCCGCATTGTTTATGATGTTTTAGATGGAGATGCTTTGATGGTTTTCTGTTACTTTGACTCTATAGGTACTCTTTAAAGCGGGACAAGTAGGAGAGGAGTGGCAAATTCTATCAAGGGAGAGAGAAATCAAGCAAGGATCGAAGCGAGAGATCCAATTTGGTCCTATTTTCTTCCCTCTAACCTATTACACTTAAAGGAATTCTCGAAAGGCTTTGATTTTTTGTTTCTAAGATAGCTACCCATCTTAGTGGGACTAGCAATTCGAATCGACACTAGTTTTCCCTGAAACACTCCCCATTACATTGTTGGCCATGCATGCAATGAGGGTGAAGTCTAATTCGAACTCCGAGGCAAGTGCTTCACCTCCTACGCCTTCCGAAAGCTTCTTTCCAGACTTCTTGTGCAGACGCTTTGTTGCATAGTGCTCGAATTCAAGGCAATGAAAATATTTTATCTTGCTTAAATCCTTCTTCTTTCCATTGTTCTGGATGGTCTCTAGTTTGTGTTGGGCCTTCTTGCCCTCCCCAACCAAGGAAAAATTATCTTCCTCCTCAAATTTGGATGTTATTCCATCTCTAGTGTTCCGTTGAATTTCTTCCTGCACCAGATCAAACCAGAGTCTCTCCAATTCAGAAATTTTTCCCTTCTATTTACAGAGTCTTGGTAGTTGCACTAATACGTTGGAAGGCTTGGGAGAGCTAGGCTCACTAGTTTTGAAGATAGAATATTTTCTCCAACTCCTCCAAGCTCATCTTGACACTAAGTGAATTTGGAGCTCCTTTCTGAGCTTGTCCCTCAATGCCAATTTCCCGGCATCACTACCATTTTCAAATAGCTCAGTGATGGTCTTCCACATAGCAAAGGGAGTCTCATTTCCATGTAAATTCGAGACTTTGTGGTCTCTCACACCCTACAGGATGATCCTGCTGGATTTTGCAGTATCCTTCTTCCAATAGGCTAAATGTTGTGCATCTGATATTGTTGGCTTTGGAATGTCAATTTTGGTGTACTCTAGCACACCATTATCATCGAGCATTGCTTCCATCTTGTTCTTCCAGGCTATGAAATTTGAGGTTCCTTCAAGGGAATACTCCAATCTCAATCCATTGTAAGAAATTTTCTCACACAGAAGAAAATTGCTTCACTGAATCTACAAATCGGAAATTCTAAATGAGAGGCTATATAGATTGGTTTCTAGTATGATTTATGCCCTAATACTATGTAGAAATTAATAGAAATGTTCTACTACTGATGAATTCGAACTGAAAACAAGATATTACAAATTTCCTCTACTATTATGTGGAAAGGAAATCACAATTTAGAAACACATGCAATGAAATGCAACCATCAAAACCATAAGAACACAATGATTTTACAGGGGAACACAACTAGGAAAAAAACCCTCCGCTGAAACTTGCAATGTAAACCCTTGCTCCTAGTGACTGTCCTACTCTGGCCAACACTTGGCCAATTCAAGGCCCCAACATGCTCCTATTTCCTTGCGCAATCTTGGAGGAAATTAACTCCTAAAATATAGGATTTTTCTCCTATTTTCTTGCACAATTCCCAAGGAAAGATTCACCTGCTTAACTACCAAGCCTATACACTTCACTAGTATACAATTGATAAGTACAATGTGCCTTTTCCTCCACTCCATCTAGGCAATTCAAATTCCATGCATGTCTGAGATATTTTTAGTTGATTAACTAGTTTAACTGAGAGATCACTAAGCTAGCAAAAGTTCTAATACTTAACTAACCTTCAACTGACTCAACTAGGTACTTGAGCTCAGTTAACTGAGTCAAACTAAAAATATCTGAACTAGATTGCTAAATTTTAGTAGTCACTACATGCACAAATCTACTTCTAGCATATAACTCAAATTTATTGGGTAAACTATTAGACAAGGGTCATGTCACACACGTTAACTACAATCCAAGTCATCCGGCTGATGTGGAAAATCAAATTACTAAATTTGACTGAGGCACAAGTCAAATTTAGACTTTCTTGCTACAATTTCTAACATCCATGATAAGCATCAAAACACTTACTTTATGATGCATTTTACATTGTCAAGATTAAAAAAACCTTAAAAAATAATTAACTATAACTTTATTTTAAATTATTCTTTTATTATAAATTTTAAAAAGAATTAGTATATGAGTTAAACACATACATATAAAAATTCATGTTACAATATTCTTAACCATGAACATTCATCTACTTTATCATAGAGAGGATTCATTACAATACCATGGGCCCATACCATGGCTTATCAATACCACATGCCCAAAAAATCTTAAATTTGTACAATCCATCAATTGAATAATTATTGATAAATAAATTAAAATTATGGAAACTCTATTCCAAAATACACACATATCAAGCTAACCCTGAGGGCTTATCTACATTCAAACAAATGAAGATAAAGGTTTTAACTATCTTAAAGAACTTTAAGTAGTCTCGTAGATTATTTCAACTAATTGAACGTTGTGAATTACAAAGTAAAGGGTTTTGAGAACAAATCATTAGATAAGTTGCTTCATTGATATTCACATCAAATTAAATTATCAAAATTATAATCAATCTATCTTAAAATAAAAATATATATCAAATAAATATTTTAAATGGTATAGTCTGGCTTATAGATGAAATGGTTTTTTCACCAAAATCTGGGGATACAATTTCAATCAAGCTTATTGTTTTTTGTTATTCAAATACATTTTAGAATATCCAAATAGATTCAATGCCCCGAAAAATTCTTGGGGCACTCTAATTTTTCATATTAAAGAACTTAAACTTGATGTTTTTAAAAAAAAGAATTGCCAGATTTTAATTAAAATTAATACCATGAAAAAAATCATTTGGTCTATAAATTAGACTACAAAATTTTAAAATATCCTTTTTTCAAATAAAATTTTTAATATATCTCATTTTCAAACCAAAGGAATAAATATTCACTATATAATTATTCCAAACAAATAATTTTTTTTAATATATATAAACTTTACACATGCTACATGTCCAACATTTCCAAATTCAGGATTTAACTAGAAATAGATGCATAACGCACCCATCCATATCATTTTGTAATAGGAAGAAAATAATTTTTGTCCTTTCTACAACATTTTTTTATTAACCATATATATATTAATAGTGGGAAAACATGCCACCTACCCATTGGTAGTCTATAAGCATCAAACTTTCACTCTTATGTCTTGGGCTATTAACTTGTTTCCTTATGTCTAAAAAACATAAGCTCTTAGCTAAACAAAAGTGATTTCTAGACATAAAAAAATCATTTTTAAAACCTCAAAGATATTTCTTCTTTCTTATAATTCCTAAAAATGTGTTTTTCTTAAAAAAAAAAGTATTGTTTATTTTCAATTAATTATATGATAAGGATTATGAATAAGATTAGATATAAATATTAAGCACCTTTAATAATATAAATATATTTTTTATAACCTGCCATTTTAACAAATAAATTATATAAAATATATTTCTTAAAAAATGTGATATAACTAATAACTCTCTTATTAATATAGTTGTTTGTTGGTTATAAATTGAATATATGTTATATTTTAGTATTTCTTTTTAAATATTTTTTAATATCATTTTTTTATGTTATTTCATATGCATTAATTATATATATATAATTACTAGACATTTAATTTTCCAAGATTATGGTAAATTGTGATTAGTTGTAAATATAAAATTAAAAAGTTGTTCGACAAACCAATAACCCATGTAGTTAGAGAACCGTTTCTCTTTCATTTCCTTTTGTAATAAATTTGTGCCTCTCATTCATAAATAACACATTAGATTTTTTGGAGCAATCCTTAGCCTGACATGGTATCAAAGCTACATCAAAGCCACATCAAAGTTGAGTGCTCTCTACCCAAACTTGATTCTACCCTCTTCCAGCATACCTATCCACCAACATTTATTCTCTCTATGTGTTGACTACGTGTTGCCACCATTATGAAATAGACATGACTGTAGGATGTGAATGAGCTTCAAGACCAAAGCATTTTGATTGATAGTTGCCAGACTTCGAGGAGGGTTGTCGCACTTCTAGACCTCTTTCATTACTAGGTTGGCATTATTAAGCTTCTTTTCATTGGTTTTGTGTGACTTTTTGAAGCCTTGTTTCACTTCCAAGTGGAAAACGAATTGAATGACCCAACATTATGTGCAACTAAAGTTTGAATTCACTCGTGGACATTTATCTGAGCAGCCAAGGGTTATTTCTACCATAAGTTCAGTTTTGTTGATGCAAGCGTAGGTTACATTGCCTTGTGTCAAATATATGCCTGAAGTAGAAACAATGTCTGCATGACAATTGTTGTGCTCATAACTACCTGATTAAAGTGTAAGATTGTGTTGTTCTCATCTCTAAATGTGGTAAATACACCTCTTGTAAAATTATTAGAGCATAGATAAGGATCTAGCTGAAGAATAATTGCACAAACTCGCAAGAATTGAAAAAGAAAATTGGAACATAGAATAATTTGATTACTCAATATTGGTTTGAGAATCAATACATAAAGTAGGTAAGTTAAGCTTAGTTGTATATGCAATAACTACGTATAATTAAAGCTAACTAAAGCTAAGTGTGTTTTATGTTCTGATAATTTGCACATGCACATGCAAGCACTAGAGTTAACTAACTAAAGTCAAGTGCACACCACATGTAAGCACTCAAGTTAACTAACTAAAGCTAAGTTCACATCACATGTAAGCACTCAAGTTAATGAACTAAAGCCAAGTGCACATCACATGTGAGAATAGAGTTGAATTGAATCTAATTAAGGCTAACTAGGTGCATGTACACCAACAACCCCCCTTCATCATAACTTAGGTGAGTGTGATGCAAAATGAATGGGTCTCGGCAACAAGGACATTTTAGGTACCCATGTATAATGCATGAAAAAAAGGAAAGAGGGAAAACCCAGGGGGAAGAAAACCCCCCCTCAAAATTGTTAGGATATTCCGACACATAGGAAATAGTTAAGTACAACTTGGTCTAGTATAGAGTTAGGTAAAGTGTGTTTCTTTACTATGTACATTTTGTAACTTACAATCCGACGGTCACGATATGTAGTGATCCGACGGTTCATTCTCTCCTCGGTATTACCGACACTTGATCTGTGGCTTAACACCCGATTGGTCCATGATCTCTATTTAAAGAGCATGGAGGGTCATTTGTAGGGTAATCCGTCTATGAGAGAAGCATATGTAAATTTTCATTCTTTTATTAATAAATTGCCTGAAGTGGCCGCGTTGGCTCAAGCCGTGGACTGTTTCCCTCTTTGAGGGTTTTAACCACATCAAAATACTGGTGTATTGATCTGTGATCTGTTTGTGAGCGGTGTCCTTTGGTGTTCTGTCTGAGGAGCTCACCCTGTAAATTCCTACAAAAATATAATGCAAAAAGTAGAGAAAAGACAATTTCTAGGTAGTTGTGTCCTTCACCCCGAGACAATCTCGCAAAAATTGAAACTTTTGCCCAGTGAATGTCTTAGTGAAGATGTCAGCAGTCTACTCATAACTGGGATAGTACTGCAACTCAATGATCCCATTATGAATCAATTCTATAATGAAGTGCATGTGGATCTCAATATGTTTGGCCCATTGTCGTTGCACTAGATATCTGTAAAACTTTAGCGTACTCTGATTATCACACCATATCATAGTCAAACGATGGACATTGATACCAACCTCCGAAAGAAAATTTTGTATCCAAATGGCCTGAATAGTGGCATTGATTGCTCCTATGTTTCGTTACACCAAAACCCATGGGTAATAGTTAAATTTCCAACCCGGTAACTAAGATCCCTAGGGTGGAAATTATGGATTTTGTAGAGGTGTGGTGATTCCTCTAACACCCCACTCAAACATAGCTCTGGGGAATTGAACCTTGGCCAGGATCTTATACCATGTAAAATTATTAGAGCACAAATATAGATATAGTTGAAGAATAATGGCACAAACTTGCAAAATATTGTTCATGCACCTTCTCCAGACCATGCTCCATACCCCTATAGCTTTGATACAATGTAAAATTATTAGAGAAAAAATAAGGATCTAGCTAAAGACTAATTGCACAAACTTGCAATAATTGAAAAAGAAAATTGGAACAGAGAATGAAATCAATTACTCAGTATTGGTTTGAGAATCAATACATAAAGAAGCTAAGTTAAGCTTAGTTGTACATGTAATAACTACAGATAATTAAAGCTAACTGAAGGTAAATGTGCTTTATGTTCTGTTAATGTGCACATGCACATGCAAGCACTATAGTTAGCTAACTAAGCCAAGTGCACACCACATGTAAGCACTCGAGTTAACTAACTAAAGCTAAGTGCACATCACATGTAGGCACTCGAGTTAACTAACTAAAGCCAAGTGCACATCACATGTGATAAATAGAGTTGAACTGAAGCTAATTAAGGCTAACTAGGTGCATGTACACCAACACCTCTCACTACAAACCTGTTGTCATCACTGTGTAAACTCTTTTTTTTCAACTAAAAATCGTGCCTAGAGCAGCTTTCAAGCATACATAGTCTTGCCCAGGATTGGAACACAATACATGTGGAGTCCAAATCTCCCAACTTAACACTTGGACCATACCCACGGGACTGTGTAAACTCTATCTACCATATTGTTGCCTCTCTTCTATAATCACAAGGGTTTCTACAATGCTAGGTTCACTACAAAGGTCCACATATTAGAGCTAGTTACAAAGTGACTCATGCAAATGAAGTAGTTTTTTTTAGTTTGTGGGGATTTTGAAAAGATTATGTATATCTCTTGCATGAATTTAGACACAAAGCAAGTATTGCAATGTCATATATATATATATATATAGAGAGAGAGAGAGAGAGAGAGGACATTTACATAGAGTTCGAGGAGTGGCACTAAAGACAATTTGCTACCTAGGATTCCATAGTATGATAGGTAAGTGATAGATCACAGATTCGTCCTTGAGCCTTTGAGGACCACCCTTCATGCTCATCAAATATCTCCAGCGTGGAACTGGAGGTTTAACCATAAAAGTCATGCATCTGGAAGAAGAATTCAGTTCGACGAAGTGGACTCGATGAATCCTTCATTTGTGGTATTCATATCCCTATAATATGCTACTTGTGCAATTTTTTTATTTGGTCATATCATTGGACAATTTGCAAGGTTTTTTTTGGCATGCTCAGGAGGTTTTGTCAAATTTGTTCAAGCATTGTTGGATGTAAAATATATTCACTAAATTTCATAGTTGGCACAAATTTACCGACAAGGAAAACTATACAAAATGACTCAGAAAGATAAAGAGCACACTCATATTTAATGACCTATGAGACAAAGTTTGTGAAGGAAAAGCCATAGAAAAAGCTGACAACAAAGTAAGATAGGAAGTGAAGTTGAAGGAGAAAGGACTAGTCAAGCCTAAGCCCAATTCTGAGGAAATATTTGGAATCTCCCTTTGTATAATCAGCTCCTCCTCATGAAGAAGTTCCAAACACCTCATAAAATTTGGATGATATTGTAAGTCGAATTGAGAAGTTGAAAATTGTTGATGCCACACCCTTAGAGGAGCCATTTAATCCTTCTCCAACACAACCAAAGTGGTTGATCAAGAAACTTGAAAGTGTCCATCCTTATGATATCAGAAAGAATGGAACGAGGAGTTCTGCAAGAGATCAAAATGGAGGTGCAAATTCAGGTGATGTGGATGACACAGATATTTCATATAAATGTGAATTGGATTTGTCCACTAATTTTGAACCCACTTCCTTCAAAGAAGTTTCTTCTTATGATTAATGGAAAGAAACCATGCAAAAGGAATATGATGCACTTATCAAAAATAGGACTTGGATGTCGGTAGAACCTCCATACATAACCAAACCAATTGGCTGCAAGTGGGTCTTCAAAAACAAGTATAAATCAAACGACTCACTTGACAAACATAGAGCAAGGCTCGTAGAAAAAGGATTAGCGCAAAAAGAAGGTGTTAACTATGAGGAATTATTCGCTCCCACAGCAAAATGGGTGACCATCTGAACCATATTCTCTTTAGAAACATAGAATGGTTGGAAAATCCATCAAATGGAAATGAAGATAGCTTTCTTGAATGGGGATTTGAAAGAAAAAAAAAATATGTCTCAGCCTTAGGGATTTTTTGCGAAGGGGAAAGCACAAAAGGTATGCAAGCTCATCAAATCCTCATATGGCCTAAAACAGGCACCACGATCATAGTATGAAAAGCTAAGTAAGCATCTTCTGAAGCTAAATTTCAAACACTACAATCTTGATAATGCAACTTTGTTTGTCAAAAAAGTTGGAAAAAAACAATTGTGTATCTTGTAGTATATGTAGATGATCTATTAATAACTGGAAACAATGAAACCTATATTACATCCATGAAGAAAGAACTGAAGAAAGGTTTTGAAATGACAGATTTGGGACATCTTCATTATTACTTGGGCATTGAAGTCATTCAAAATCCAAAATACATATTCATTTCCCAAAAAAGGTACATTGGAGAACTATTGAACATATTTGGCATAGCTAAATGCAGCTCTTTTTCCACTCCAATGGAACATAACTTGAAGCTTACATCAAAAAGAAGGTAATGAACTTGAGGATGCAACTAAGTACAAACAACTTGTAGGAAGTCTCATTTACCTCACCACAAACAAACTAGATATGTCATATGTTGTTAACATTCTTTCCAAATTCATGCAAAAAGTGTGTGAAGGACATTGGTATGTTGCAAAAAGAGTCCTAAGATACTTAAAGGGAACTCAAGATAATGGACTCAAGTACAGTAAGGCAGACAACTTTAGTATTATTAGACATTTTGATTGGGACAAGGAGAATGGAGTATCAACTTCAAGATATCTCATGAGTCTAAGATCAGCAGCTATCTCCTAGAGGTCATGCAAATCATTAGTTCTGGGAGATTCCACAAAAGAGGCAGAATATGTGGCAACCCTAGAAGCAATAAAGGAAATTTTGTGGCTCAGGAAAATACTTGAAGACTTGCTGGAGAAACAAGAGAACTCAACTTCTCTACTTGTCAACAATACTTATGCAATCAAATTAGCCAAGAATCCCAGCTTCCATGATCAAAAAAACACATCAACACTAAGTATCATTTGATTCAATATCGTGTAGAGGCAAAAACTATTCATTTAACACATTGTTCTGTGAATCTAAAAATTGAAAAAATCTTTACCAAAACATTTGGAATAGAAAAAATTGAAAAGTTTAGAACGATGCTTGGGCTCATAAACACCCCTTAAAATTAAGTGTGTTGGGGGGGGGGTGGGGGCCAATGTTAGACACGAACTCCTTAGATATTATGATGAATTCTAGTTAGTTGTAAATTTGAGACTGAAAGTTGTTGGGTAAACTAACAACCCACGTAGTTGGATACTTTTCCTCCTTTGTAATAAATTTGTGCCTCACATTCATGAATAACAAGTTAGAGTCTTTTTAGTGATCCTCAATTTGACAATAATGTTTTGAAAATGTTATATACTATACAACTTTTTAATTGTTTTTTTTGGATAAAAAGTTAAAATTACAACTGAGAGTAGTATTTGGTTTTATGTATATAATGGAGGTTAAATGCTAATTTGAAAATGTTCTTTTGTTGGTAAGTTAGAATTTATTTATGTTATCAATTAAAAAGAGGCATTACATTTTCATTTCTTTTGTTTTGTCACTAGGGAAACTAGATCTTAAGTATAAAAATAAGTTTTCAATCATGAAATTCACACCAAAAGTTTGAAAGTGCTTGACTAAGGACCAAGTCTATATCTATCTAAATATCTATAGTAAATATTAGAGAAATGTCTATCCACCAGGATGTCCAACTTGTATGTTCTTCCAAAAAACAAAAACAAACTAAAGCTATCACAATTGACCATGAGGGTTGTCCACCTGGGTAGGGATTGGTGTTGAATCATCTTCATCATCATTGAGGAATTCCAAGCTGCCAACTTCTTGGTCATTGCTGAAATTTTCTTGTCCATTTTGTTAATTGGTTGTTGCAAAGCATGAATGCACAGGATAATTTCTTATTGAGCTTCATTTCTCTCAATCAACACTTTTCCCATTATGGGCTTGACCTACCAATTTAAATCTAGTCTGCATATATTGAGATTAACGAGGATGGGTAAAGCCTATATCAAGCACCCAATGCTCTATTTCTCATTAAACGTGATGTCTTAGAGGAACTTGTGCTCAACCCTTGCTTCATAATATCAATTTCTTCACCAGCAAGTTGTGAAGTGTGTTCCAAATATCTATTGGTCAATACCTTTGCATTGGGTGTGAGGAGGAAAATCCTCTCTTTTGTGACCTTAGCTAGAATAAAATTGACAACAACGATACATGGTTGGATATTTAAGATGACTAGACCAACGAACATAAACCCCCCTCCCCTTATTAAAGTCGATGGGAGTGAAGTACGAGTGGGGATTGGAGGATACAAGGGACTAAAATAATGGGTGGGTGTTGGACGCAACAATGGACCAAAGGCTAGAGAGTGGAGGGGAGTCAGGAAGGTGGAGGCAGGAAGCTTGAGAAAACCACTAGAGGACACAAAGAAGAGAAGAAGGGGGAGAAACAGTTAAATTGGAGACATGACCATCGCAAATAGAACAACAAAATATAGAAATAGTAAGCAAGATTAATGCACTTAAGAAAACTTACCCAAACCAGGCTCCATAGAGAGAGGTTGGTAATAATGGTAGATAAACTAAAATGTTAATGATAGACCTAGGATTCCTATCTTTGATGTTGGACAAATACTTCCAGCCAACTAGATGTTTAATCATGGGGGGAGTTATAACAAGAGCCAATGAGAGGGTGAAATGACTAACGTATTCAACAATCATCATCCATTTAGCATGTGATGCATTAAACCTCCACAACTATCCCCTGACCATGAATGTGGGAGGTGGCATCATAAATGTTCAATAAATGGAATGTTTGTGATCTTTCTCAATGATCACCTGCCATGGGTGTGTTTGAAAATGATATATAGCTATAAAATTCTTTATTTGTCTTTTGGGCAAGTGGTTAAATTACCACTGAGAGTAGTATTTGATTTCATTTATGAGATTAAGTATAAATGCTATTTGAAATCATATGACCTCACTATTATAGTCTTATCAATGATAGTACGAAAAATTGACTTTCTTGCAAATACTATATAAGTTAGAATTGTCTTGAGTAAGACATAAAACTATTTTAATTAGCTAAAAAATTATTTTCTCTCTATGTAAGAAAACATGCAAATAATATAATTTTGTGTTAAATAAAAAAGATGAACTTCTATAATATGTTTATAGATAATAATAAATAATAATTATCCTCACTATAAATTTAAAATTAAATTTATTATCTTTAACTAAAACTAATACTATATTTTTTTAACATAAAATTAATATAAATGTTTAAATTACACAATAATAATAATTAAATTATAGTTAAGACAAACCCTAAATTGATGTATAAGACATTTTTCCTGGTAAGACAAGGAATCCTCTTATAAGTTAAAATACTCTGATCCTTCTTGTGAATTTTTTTATTTTGCATGTAACTTGGATTTTTGTTTTTACCTAATTGTGTGATTTGAAAAGGGTTTATTTTTACCCGTGAACAAAATTCAAAATAAATGTGTACCGTCCTCATAAAATCATTACGACTACTTTAAAATATATATATAAAATAAAACCATGCCCAAAATTTACTAGGCAATGCTAAGAAAGTACTTTAAAGTAATTCCACCCATATAGTTATAAAATTAGAAGATTCTGATTACGTGTTTTAAGTGTAATAATACAAGAAAAGGAGCAAAGGATGCATCATGTGATTTTTGAAGTACAATCATTAATGCCTTTATGTGGTAGCATGACATCCTTAGTCTTTTGTTATTATGAGACCCCATTAAATTTAGTTTAGTATAAATTTATTATTTTTGGAAAAAAATTGGTAAAGAATAAAAAGTATATATTTTTATAAGCCAATAATATAATTTAAATTAATAATAAAATTAAAGTATAATATTTTTGAAGGTATAATTTAATTAATCAATGAAATGGTTTTTTTTTCACTTTATTTTTTTAATGAATTTTAATCAAAATTCAGTACATATTTCTAAAAACTTGAGTTTTAGCTATTTAATGTGTGGAATTTTTAGTGTTCACCGTTTTTTAGGGTATTTAATCCATTTATATATTTAAAAATTTATTGTAAACAACAACAAAATATCGCAATCTTGCTTGAAATTATATCATCTGATTTCAATGAAAAAGACTATTCCATCTATAAGGTAGACCAGTCAAGGTTGAGCCTTATTGATTGGAAAAAGATTGATCTACCCACAGTTTTTCAAGGTATTCAATCCATTTATGTATTCAAAAATGTATTGTAAACAACAACAAAAAATCACAATCTTGCTTGAAATTATATCATCTGATTTCCGTGAAATATCAGGGTATTCAATGCATTTATGTATTCAAAAATGTATTGTAAACAACAACAACAAAATCATAATTTTGCTTGAAATTATATCATCTAATTCCCATGAAAAAGACTATTATGTCTATAATTTAAACCACTCAAGGTTGAGTCTTATTGATTGGAAAAAGATTGATCTACCCAAGATGGGATGCTTATCACCACGATTGTACCGTTGGGAAGTTTAATTCTCCCAAAGTAACTTCTACTCCTCAACCTCTCCCAGTGAAGTGTGAACTTAGAATCTGACACTAAACCTCACCCAAACCAACTATTCTATACCTCATAGGTTGTGTAAGAAAATTATATTAAAAATAAACTTGAAAAATGCTAAAATTGATTCAAGATTTACAACTTACTCCATTTCTAAGAAAAATATGTGTTTTTTTTTCCATGTATTTAGTTTCATAAATACAGGCGAGACAATGAAAGAAAGTAGTGAGAGTAAATAGTTATAAATAAAATTATAATTCAATTATCTATTAATCATAGGTTAATAGATTAAATGATATGTTCATGGTTGATCTTGTGGTTTATAATATTAATTTTATTGTTTATATGGAATAAGTTAAATATTTAAAATTGTATTTTTAAATTTTAAATATATTTTATATAAAAAATTATTATTTAAATTAAATATTTTTATTTACATTTTAATTTAAATTTATTTATTTAAAATAATTATAAAAAATATATAAAAATATAATTTAAATATTTTATATTTTAATATCTTCTAAATCTTTGTCCTACTTTCTATTTAATCTTTTACCGTAATCTATTTCTTCATTGTCATTTGGTTCTAATGATTAATCACTGATTCCCATAAAGGGAGTTGTTATTAGTGCGATTTTTTGGAGATTCTGGTGATGGAATCCGGCCGAAAATAATTGAGGTTAAATCTAGATTTGTATTATTTGAAATGGTTTTTTAACTGCATATTTGGATTCAGCACCCTGAAAAACCTCTTTTATTGTGCAGAAATTTACTATCAAACTTGTGATTTCAATAAATTGCTACTGGATTTTAGAAAAATTTGACCGGAAAAACCCACCGAAAAAAACCTCCAAAAAAACCTCACTAAAGACAACTCCCCATAAAATCCACTGATTCCCCATTCCCCTTCATATAAAACCATAAATTTGAATAGTGTTTGCCTGGAAGTCCCTCTGCACACTTAGAGCAAGTTAGTGATGTACGTCTGAAGATGCCACGAATATAGTACGGTTCAAGTCAAATCCATCTAATCCATTGTACATTTTACGCTAATTGCGCCTTGCTTGGAATTCCTCACGTGTCCTCAAAACAAATTTATCCATACACTCTATTTTCACGGATTGTAACTGAAAGTTAATGATTTTAAACAAGTACGATTTTTCTTTTTCGAATGTGAAATTAAGGTTACATGTTATTTATAAAAGAATAGCTTAATGAGGTTTGTTTCGAAAATAGTTTAATTTTCGGCATGATTTTTTATAGAAATTTTGGGAAATTTGAGTTATAGTAATTAAGTTTTAGGATTTTTGGTGCTGAGGAGGTTTTTGATGGTGCTGAATTTATTTTCACTCTTAGATACAAACACTCTTATGATCAGAATTTTTGATAATAATAAAAAAATCTAGGGATCCAATGAAAAACAATTTTCCGGGTGAGTTTGTGGCTTTTCTAGACAACTCAATTTATAAATATAACAGTGTTTTATTAAAACTTAAGTGATGATTAGGTTAATAACAACCAAAAATTTCAACGAAAAGCCTAATGTTAACTATAGAAAATTGAAAAATTACACTAGCATAGACAAACTAATACCTTGGAATCAATCATAGATGTCACTTAAGCAGTGACCTAATAATATGTTGATTTATTTGTGGATATTATTTAGGTTGAAATCAATTATTAGTTTTTTACTAAGACGCTAGTTCTTTATAAACTCCTATTAAGTCATTTCAAATATTATATGTGTGTGTGTGTGAGGGGCGGGGTGGGTAATTGAATAATGCTATTATATTCAACATTATTTGCGGTGCATTTTTTACATAAACATGGTAAGGAATATTTGTAGTTCTTCTTTTACATGCTTTTTTTGTAAGGCTTATTTGTAGGCGTTCTAGTAAATGATGATGATATTTTATTTTAATTTAGTTGTTATAGATTGCCATAAATATCCAAACTTGATAATATTTTTATAATCATAATAAATTTATTGTTAATATTAAGTAAATCAAGCCCAAAGGGGTTGGATCCAACATAGAGAAGTAGGGAGTTTTTCACCATTGGGCAAGGTTCAATTCCTGTGAGGGTTGCTTACTTTGGAAGTCATTGGGACACCTTGAGGTATTGGTTGAATGCATGGTTGCACCTAGAGAAATCATATTAATGGTCTCAATAGTCCATGCATACAAAAGTGGGTCAAAATAAATTTATTGTTAACATTAAGTAAATCAAGCTCAAAGGGATTAGATCCAACATAGAGAAGAAAGGAGCTTTTCACCATTGGGCAAGGTTCAATTCTTGTGAGGGTTGCTTACTTTGGAAGTCATTGGGACACCTTAAGGTATTGGTTGAATGTGTGGTTACACCTAGAGAAATTCATATTAATGGTCTCATAGTCCATGCATACACAAGTGGGTCATAATAAATTTACTGCTAATATTAATAAATCATGCTCAAAGGGATTGGATCCAACATAGAGAAGAAAGGAGTTTTTGAACATTGGGCAAGGTTCAATTCTTGTGAGGGTTTCTTACTTTAGAAGTCATTAGGACACGTTAAGGTATTGGTTGAATGTGTGTCTACACCTAGAGAAATCTATTAATGGTCTCATAGTCCATGCATACATAAGTGGGTCAAATCCCACTCCCGTGTCCTTCTTTCAAACTTAAAAAGGCAGCAGGAGTAAGGAGGGGTTATCTATTGATGCAAGGGATCAATTTAGTGCTCAAAATTCAAAGTGTGTGATAGAGCTCGAAACTTGTAACAGAGCATAGATCTCTATAATCTGAATCCCACACAACTTGAATCGTTCAAAATCAATATCGTATGCTCCCGATATCGCGTTCTGGTCAAATTCCCAAACAGGGAAAAAAAAATTGCAGGTGACAGGTTGACTGTACATTTCCGAGCCAATGGAAGGTTGTCATTTGGCCACTCCAAATTGGTAAAAAAAAACATTTGAATCTTATTGGTTCAAATTATTTTATTATTTTTATATGGTTGACTATGATTTTTGGGCTCCAATGGTTGGAAGCCACGTGGGCCAATGAATGGTTGCCACGTGGCCTCCTAGTGGCATTTTAAAATTTGTTTATGGGTGAACAAGCCTCCGAGGGAGTCGAACATGAGACCTCCCACCAAGCAACAAGGAGCCTTACCACTAGAGCACACATTGTTCCTTGTTAACAATGGTTCAAAAACCATATATAAGTTTGATGTTGCGCGCATATGGGGGAAGGGTCCAGGGCTAAGCCCTAGCCCCCGACCACACTACACACCATAGAACCATGGTAGAGGGAGCCAAGGGCTCGGGACTTAACCCCAACCTCAAGCCACGGTCATCGCCCATAACAATATTCCACAGGACCGCAGATCAAACCCTGACGCTAACATGCGGAGAAGGGCGGAGTTATAAGGGCCTAGCCCACGGTCTTGTCCACAACATGTAACCCATGGCAGAGCGGAGAAAGGTGCTCAGGCTAAGGGTGCTAAGGTAAGGCCCCAGCCCATGGTTTTAATACCCAACGTGACCACATGCATAGTCTTTCGAGGGTTGTTGCAATGGCACGGAGTTTAGGGACCAACCTCGGTCCCATGGCGCCATAGAACCTCACGCCACCACTGCAAGCACTTAGCACGGAATTTGGGTTCGACGCGCGATTTTTGGCCTAGTCCCATTTTTATGGGAAGAAATGCACCCAGGGGCCAGTTTTGTTGGGGGACAACTGAAGGGGGCGGGTGGTTAGCCCCAACCCCTACGCATGTGCCCCCATACGACCCTAATTTTCAAAAATTGGGTTTATTGGGCATTTAACGCATCTGACATTTTTCACCGTCGGGCGTGATTGTAGGCCAAATTTGTGTGCCGATTCCGGGTTTGGGGCGCTCAAACCAGGTTTGAGGCGAATTGTAGGATGGTTAACCATGGAAAATTGGAAAAACTTGGCAGAAGCATAACTTTCTAAGATTTTGGCCAAATGAGGTGCAGAAAGAGCCCAAATGGGGGTTTTTGATAGTTCTGAAGCCATTGGAGACATAATATTTACATTCTAAGCACTGTAAATCCATGTAAACACAAATTTGAGCACTTAATTAAAGGATGCCCAATATTGGAAGTTGGACCAGGAGATGTAGCCCAGAAGAGGGGTGAACTCCTTTATCATTTTTGTTGTTATGTGTTTCTGATATGATCTATTGTCTTTATTTTATGCTATTAACTAAGTTTAAAAACTATAATTTTATGTGTTTTACAAAGTGATCCATTGCCTACAATACATTATATATATATATATATATATATATATATATATAGATATATTACTTGCAATTTTACCATCACCTTCAAGTTTGCATTACAGATCATCTATAACCCTAGGGGGCAAGTGTTGAAGTTGTAACTAGATTCAATATTCATAATGTAATATAAATTTATCATTATACTATTATTTTTGTTAAAACATGTTCTTCATGCTTATAGTCAAAAGAGTAAAAAAAAAATTATTTTGAGTCAAGAGAATATTTATTTGACTCGTGTCTCATTTGGACATTTGAAAGAAAAAGAAATGAAATTTTATTTATGTGTCATAATCCGACAATATCTTCAAGTCAACCCTCCTTGGAAAAATTCGACCCAATCCTCCAAGAGACACCTATTCGACCTCCTGGACAACAATATATAAGAGGGTAGTTCAACCTACTTGGAAGATCCATTATACATAGAAGAAGTAGTATCTTCTAAACCAAATGAAATAGAACAAGGAGCCGAAGTAAAAGGAAAGAGAAGTCAAAAGAGAGAGAAGAAGAATATTCTTGTTTGACCAAATTTCAAACTTTCCACTACTCGCACGTGTGAACAAGACAAATTTTCTTTGCTACTGCAGGGCGAATTTTGGTCCCCCTGTTGCATCACTGAAATTTCAGTTCGTTGACCAGAATTGGACTAGGTTTGACCTATGTTGACTTTGACTATTGGGGGAGACTTGGAGGAGGGTTTGACTTCGAATATTTGTGGTCGACTTGGTCTTGATCTTGGCCTTATATATCTCATTTTGATCTCGTTCTATAACAGAAGGATTGTTGGGTTTTACCCTTTATGGGTTTTTGCCTTGGCTTGCAGCCTAATTTTGGTGTCTTTTGTCTCTTTGTTTTCTCTTGAAAGACTAAACATTCGTATAATTGCTTGATGAAGAACATATATGAAGTAATAAGAAGATATTTAAAATTCACAAGTAATTATCAAGAAGAGAAATCAAATATTAAACTCTATGCACTTAGTTTCTCAACAACAAGGGCATATTTGTATGCATGATGCCTCGAGATATTTTCTAATAATGTTGTGAAATCATATGACCTCCTATAAGGGCTAAAATTGGCAACAAATATCAAGATTTCAAAGTTGAAAATGAAGGGGGTCTCTATTTTAATCATGGGAGCTCTGAATTTCAATCCTCCTCTTAAGATTATCACCTAGAATCCATCTTGGAGAGAATTCGATAAGAAAAGAGAAACATAGCATCACTCTATTTCTTTCAAATCCATAGACACTAAAATAAGGAGGAAGATATGTTAGCCAGTCTAGGAATAAGGAAAAATCATGGATCTTTTTAAATAATTATAATGAATATGTACAATCAATCGCATACCCCCCACACCCCACCATGATCAACCTTGTTGTCATCTACAAGAGATAATTGAAAGGGTGTTACTGGGCATAGGTCCCACATATGGAGAAGGGAAGTTAATTATACTCCACTGCGAACTTCTTGTTGGAATTATTGTCTTTATGGCAAAAGAGTAGCAAAGACAATGGAACAACAAAGGAGCATAAGAAAGGAAAAGAAGGAAAAATAGTAGCAAGGCAAAGGAGCAAAGGAGCAATAAAGGAAAAGGAGAGCAACAAGGCAAAGGAGAAAAGGAACAATAAAAGAGCACTAACATGATCAACAAAAGTATGCAAAGGAGAAGCAAAGAAGCAACAAGGGAAGAAGCAACAAAGAAACAACAAGGAAAGGATGTTACAAGAGACTGTTAGCAAAATAACAACAACAGCATGCAAGGTATTTTTTTAAAAAGGAGAAATGTTTGTAGCAAGGCATGTTTGATATGCAGGAACAAGAGCAAGGGTGATGGCAACTGATTCAGGAGAGATGTTGTTGCAAATATGCAAGGCAAGACAAAATCGTGATCATCGTTGTGATGCAAGGCAAAGGCAAGACTCCATGCCAGTAAAGACAAGACTCCATGACAGCAAAGGAAAAAATCCATGACAACAAAAACAAGACAAGGCTCAAGGAGGTTGAGGAAATGACATGAAGAAAATATGGCTTTGATCATATAGATGGCTTTGGAGAGTGAATGTTGCATACATATGCTTGCATTGCTTTCATATGTTGTGTGCATATTGTTTACATTGGAGAATGCTTGCATTGTGTGCATGTGTTGTGATGTTATAATGTTTCTTTTGGCATTATGTTGATATTGGTGTACCTAATCATTATAGATGGATGAAATAATATGTGGTGGAGAACTTATTTATTTTCTAATATTCAAAATATGAAGAACTTGGAAATGAATGAGTGGAAGGAAAAGAGTCAAGCTTGTTCACTTCATATTCTTATGTGGAATACAAACAACCAACAAACTATCTTTATAAAAGATGTGATTTTGGAGGACATATTGGTTAGTGAGTTAGAGAGCATGTGAGGGTTGATTGTTTGTGAGTTACCTGACACACATGAAGTTTATGTGAAACTGATTTGAAGGGGAGAAGAGGCAGAAATAAAGATGGAGGTATGCAAAATTGATTACCAGGTAAATCAACATATTGTTTCCATTTTGTATGAGAGGATAGTGGTATCCTTTCAATTTGTGGCTTGATAAATATCCAGTTGGAGATGGTTGAGGTAGAAGCCTCCTGTGAGTTTTAGCCTTCAGAAAACATATGGGAGTTGGATCTTTCTTGCGTGTTGTCGCTTGCAGAAAAATTGAGGTAGAAGCCTCCTATAAGTTGAAGCCTACAGAAAATCATATGTAATAAAGGAGTAGGAGTTTTCCTTTGCATCAAAACAATAACAAAATCATGGTTTTATCCCTTTATTTGTTTCCACTTATATCTGGTATCCTTATGTTTTTATATTATGCGTCGATGTGATGTCTTGGTTTATTTATTACTTACTGTTTGTATATTAAATTTGTTGGTCATTATATGCCAATTTTATCATTTAATGGTTCAGTTAATGAGTAAAAGAAATTAAAATTAATGTCCTTGAATGTACTAAATTGATTCACCCCCCCCCCCCCCCCCCCCCCCTCAATTTAGTCAAGTTTTCATCAATTAGTATCAGAGCCAATTCTTTCGGTATAATCCTAACAACTTGAAGGTTGATCTAGTTAAGTCATGGACTATCAGAGAGTACCTATGCTTAGTACATGAAACTTTCATGAATGGAGATATCAGGTTAAAACATAGCTAATAGCGTATGGGCCTGGTGTATTGAAGCTTGTATGTGATGTTTATTGCAAAGACTCTCCCTCTTTGCAAGAACAACAGTAAAATACTAAGGCAAAATGTGTTATCATAACAATCTTCATAATAAGGATATTGATACAATAATGGATTTAATTTCTGAAAAAGAAATCTGGGATAGATTGTAGCTCATGCATGGAGAGGCTAGCAACAACAGTGTAGAGAAAGAAAAGAGAAAGAGGAAGGAGAAAAAACATTGTCAAAAGGAATGTGTTCAGTTGAATGAAACCTCTACATGTGTGAATGTGCCTGACTCTCATGAAGAAAATACAAATGAACATCAAGCTAGGCTTGCCTTATCATTGGCTATTATAGAAATATTGAAGAATGAAAACAAAGATATGAAGAAACTAGTGCAGATATGTGAAGAGAGAGAGCATGAGTACAAGGAGGAAATTGTCAGCTTGAAGACACAACTTGAAGAAGCAAGGAGAATAGAAGAGGTGATGGGCAGTAAATTCAAGGATAGAGACCTACAATGTGAAATATTAGAAGCTGAGATTGATTCAACTAGAAGTAAGTTAGAAGAAAAGAATAGGTTGTGTAAGTAGCTAGAAGAGGAGGTTGCCTCCATGAAAAGGAAGACATTAAAGATGATAATGAAACATTCCTAAAAAGACATGTAGGAGAAGGGACAAGCACCATCATTAGTATAGAAGAAAACAAAAACAAGCAAAAATATAAAAATCCAAAGAATGAGATGAAGAAAGGGTTCACTGCAAGAAGATTGTTCTCTCTTGAAAATGAGTTGAAAAAATTCAGAAGATCTCAAAGGAGATTCCTTGCTTCTGGGGAAAATATCACGTGTTTTTCTTGCCATGAACATGGAAATGTGGTAGCAGAATGTAAGAGAAAGAAAATTAATTTTAGTCAGCAGAAGATGCAGCAAACAAGAAGGCTCCCTCATGTAAACAAGCAAAGAAGGCAATCATCTACCAGGTACACAAATCGTTTCTATGGTTATTGTTATTTGTGTAATGGATTTGGACATAAAGCTATTGAATGAAAAATGTATGTAAGGAAGAATATGAGCACAATAAGACACATACCATTCCTTCTATATCTTAGCCACCCTAGATGTTATGCATGTGATAATATTGGTAAAAAAGCTAAGAATTGCAAGTAGCCACATACTCTAAATAACTCTAAACAGAAGATGGAAGAAACTACAAGTACACTAAGGAATGAAGGAAATGCAGATAACAAAATGAAACCTACTAAAGTGTGGAAAAGGAAGAAAAAAGAGTAGATTATAATTTCAATGACATAATGAACTCATCATGGTTTCAGGGGGAGTTGCTTTAGGAAGCTAGGCAGTCATCCAGTCAGTGTTAGAAGAGGAGAAACATCTTAGGGGGAGAGTAGTCCATAAAATGTCCTGAGAAAATAATGGACATGATGCACTTCATCTTCGGAAGATTTGTGGAGGAAATGAAGAAAATTGAGCGATTACCTACAACAAATCAAGGAAGACATGTTGTTCCATTGGGATGTTGAAAATAACAACAAGAAATGCTAAAAATAGCATTGCTATAGATAGCATTTCGGGATACATTCCAATTTTAATTAGTCCCTAAATTAAAATTGAGAATTAAAATTCGAATTTGATCTCAACAGCTATTTGTAAAAATAATTAATTAATTCATCTTGAGTTAATTAGTTGGATAAAATCAAACATGAAGTCTATGTGAAGACATGCAACAGTTATCCCTTTGATTGAGGAAGTTATCCCTTAATTAAGTAGATTAGGATGAGTTGCACTTTGAGTTGTAGTTAGTTAGCTCAGTTAACTGAGTTAAGTCCAGTTAGATTAGTTCCAACAGTTTGTGGAACTGATTGTGAGTTCAATTAGTCAATCTTCAAATAACTGAATATTATCTCATAAATAACTCATGCATGTCAATTCAGACAGAGACCCAGTTGAGATCAAAGGATGGGATAGTGTACTATCAGTTGCAGGAATATTCCCATGAGGATATCTCTTGCATGCAGAAGGAATTCTTTCCTTGAGGATTGCGCAGTTATTTCAGAGGTTAGTGAGCAGTGTGTGAGGTAATTACACACAGGTGGCAGCTTGAGGACCCAAGAGAAATTGCACAAGGAAATAGGAGGCTTGGAGGACTGAGGGAAGGCATATGTGTTGTTTATTTTGTCTATGAGTAGCAGTGAGGGATTGTACTGAGAGTTGGATAGCTTGTGAGCTAAAGCTTTGTGTAATCCTGAGATATTTCCACTTGTATGATAATACAGAGATCAGAGATTTTAGCTAAGGCTTTCCCCGGAGTATTCTTCTGTGTTCATGTGTGATTGATTTCTCCTTCATCTGTTATATGTGTTCTATTTGATCTTGCTCAAAATCAATTAAGCTTTTGCAAGTTTGTTTGTAGAAGTAGATCAAGTATTTTGCTTTAGTATATTGCATTATCAGGTGATCTACAGTGAAAATTTCTACATGGTATTAGAGCAAAGGTGATCAAAGCGGAGAACTGTGTACAAAGAAGGGAGAAGTTCGAAGTTCGAAGTTCTTGATTGTAGAAATCGAATTCTTATCACATCTCAAAGTTCACCAATGGAATTCAATGGTTTGAGACTCGAGTATGCCCTGGATGGCAGCTCGAATTATATAGCCTGGAAGGATCGCATGGAAGCGATATTAGAGGACAATGGTTTGAAGCACTTCATTGATCAAGAAGTCCCCAAGCCAGCAGCAGCTAATGCCCAAGAATTGGCGGAATGAAAGAAATGTGTGGCTAGAGCGAGTAGGATTCTTCTGGAGGGAGTTTGAGACCATATTGTCTCGAGTCTCCGTGGGAAGGAGACACCATTTTCAATGTGGAAGGAATTGAAGGGTCTATATCAGAACAACAACGATCAGAGGAAGTTGGCACTGAAAGACAAGCTTCGGAAAATCAAGTGTGAAAAGGGTGACACAATCTGTACATATCTGAACAAGCTCACCACCTGCATGGATGAGCTTGGAAGTGTAGGAATCACGATAGCCAATGATGACATGGTGAGTCTTGCTCTCCTCGATCTTCCTAAGAGCTGGCATAGCTGCCAAGACTCAGTGAATGGACGAGAGAAACTGCCAGATTGGGAATGACTGTGGTCGGATTTGATGCAAGAGGAGATCAGGAGAAGCACCAAAGATGGTTCTTCATCAAAGCATGATGATGAAGAAAATCTAGCCTTAGCAAGTAAGGTGAGGAAAGGGAAAGGGAAGGCTTCCCATTCCAAATTGAGTTCTTCCCATGGTGGGAAGAAGATTGACAAATCTAAAGTGCAATGCTTTAATTTTCATGAGGTGGGCCATTATGCAACAAATTGTCCATAGAAGAAATCCAAGAAGGGATCCTCGAAAGGATCAGATGGTGAGGCACTGGCCTCACAGTTCGAATTGGATTTTACCCTCATCGCATGCATGGTTTCATCGATGGTGGGTTGTGTTTGGTACCTAGACAGTGGAGCCTCATTCCACATGACCGACGACAAGAGTTTATTCAGTACCTTGGAGGAGAAGGACCTCTAGATGCGCATAGAGATGGGCGATGATGGAAAGTACTGTGTTTCAGGTGAACGCATGGTTGTGTTTCAGAGGGAGCATGGAGCTCCTCTCACCCTGACTGATGTAAAGTATGTGCTTGGACTGAAGAAGAACCTGGTATCCATCGCAATGTTGGAAGACAAAGGGGTCGCAATGTGTAGAAAACATATTTGAGCATAGGGGTCTCATACTTATATGAGAATCGCTAAGAAGCATTGTTACTTTATATCATTAGTTGCATTATCATCTATTAGGTCATAGATACATTATTCATTCATTTGCAAATCAAAACATGAGGAAATCCATACATCATCACTATCATGAAACATGCTTATAACCAGCATAATAACCAAAAAAATATCAAGGATACATCAGCCATAGAATACACATATAAACTAGTACATTTATACATAAGATACCAAGGAAAGAACCTCTTATTAATGGATGCAAAATCCAACCCTGTATTGGACTACCACGTTCCACCTGACCATAGATTGGTTGAGCCATATTCCAAGCGTGAACGTGGGACTCAAACCAAAAGAACCAACCAGGGCATCCCAGGGCTAAACCACCTCACCCTCATCAATAGAAACCAGGCTTTACCGCAATCCACACCGGATCACTAGACCAACACAATAAATATGTAATAACAGGCTTTATCATGATCTCCACTAGATCACTAGGCCAAACAAGCATGGATGCCACCAGATCTCTCCACCTACACCCTAAATAATTTTCCTATCTCCTAGCCTCTCAGTCTTTACCACAATCCACACCATAACTAGGCCCTAAACCAAGGCCCACTCTCCAGGCTTTACCACATATCTCGTCCTGGGATTACTAGGCCTGATGGAGAGCAACTACCTCTAGGATTTACAGTATATGTCGCCATTAACCTGTCGAGGATTCCTAGGTCCACTAAGGCACACAATACCTGCCTTTACCACAACCCATACTTTGGTTCAGGGGTCACTAGGCCAGTGGCTTTACCACAATCCACATTTTGATTCAGGGATCACTAGGCTATGTGTTCTTTCTTTCGAAGGTCCAACTCACTCAGCTTCGAATCGATCCAGCAATCCATCTCAACCAAAACATGAGAACCCCATCACACCATGGCTATCTAGAAATGGCAAGGCTAGGTTGAAAAACACTGTCACACCTGGCAAAACCCATGCCATAATAGAAAAAGAACCACATGCAATACCATGCATACCAAATATAGCAAGGAAATCACACATGAAAATCAATACCTGTAAAGAATCCTATTGTAGTTGCTTGATCTTGCTCTTCCTTGCTTGCTCCTTCCTTCATTGTGCCTTCTTTTCCTTTCTTGATCTAATGTTGAGAAAAATCTTTCCAACTGATCCTCATAAACCATTTTATCAACAAGGCCTCTATTTTCTTAATTTTCCATTATTTTCCTTCAATTTCCTCCTCACATGCAACCTGTGACCTTTCACCTTCCTTTTCTCCTAATTTCCATTATTTTCATAAATAAAATATCAATAAATGCCACCTTGCATTTCCAAATCCTTTGCCATTGCCTTTTTCAATTTCCTTAGCCATAATAAACTGAATGAACACCCACTAGGATGTTTTTCCCTAACATTCATATTGGAATATGTGTCCCATGACCGTGGTCTTATATATTTTTACATGGATTTTTTAACTGGGGATGTTACAGAATCCTCCCCCTTGGGGGAACATCGTCCTTGGTGTTCAATGACACCCATAACCAACAAGACTACTAAAAAGAAAACATATTTCCCATGGAGCTTTATAACATAGCTCGTTGCAGTATTTACAATGACCATCTGCTAAAACATGACAAACATACCATTTAATGGAGCTTTATAACACAACTCATTACGATATTTACAATAATAACCACATATACACACATACACATTTTCTCAACCAACAAATAAAAGGATATGATGCCTACATCCGCAACAAGGGAATCCAAAGGCTCACAGTTCCACTCTCAAAGTAATACCAGTATTCACCTCCTTCCCAGGAAGTCCAAAATCCACATCCAATGTCCAATGCTACAATCCTGCGCCACTTGTCCTCTCAATGAACATTTACCAACTCATTGTTCCAGGGCACACTCCCAATGTGCATCTGATTCCATCTGGCAATGCTAATGACCAAAACAAATCCATCCCCGACCTTCCCTTCTCTACTACATAGTCTCTTGGGAAATTTGATCACCCCTTCCGTGTAGCCACTCATCTTCCAAGTTCCCCAACATCCCCTATCTCGGGTGATCCATCCCTTGGAAAGGCTTCCTCGCATCGGAAAGTCAAAAAACCAAGGCATATACCTACCTCAAAACCATCATATTGGTCATAGCATGCTCATGGAAATCAATGGACACTATTGGGTACTAGTGTCCCACAATGGCCCTGCTCCTGAAGTGCTTTACCATCATACTACTACTTGTTCCAATTTCTTTCACTGTTTCTGCTAATTCTTGCAGTCGATTTCAACCACCCAACCCGGGAATTTCCCATGCTTTCCTGTACCAAGCACATAACTTCCATTAGATTTAAAATAAATTGAAATAAATTCACATCATACCTCATTGGTAGCTCGTCAATAAGGTACACTTGCAATCCTATTTACTTCCTATCACAACAAGTCAAATTAGCATCTTTGACCAAATCATCATGTATAAACATATCACATCAGGTTAGCTTAAAACACAACCATCATAAATCACCTGTAACCATCATAAACTAGAATTATAGATCACATGTAATCATCATAGACCGAAATCATAAATCACATGCATAATAAGATAGAATAAAATAATGATACTTATCCTTTACTCAATCCTTAGCTTCTACCTTTCTCCTTATTTCGTATGCACTCTGGATCGGTTGCCACACCTGAAAAACACCCAGTTCCTTCTCCTCAACCATGTGCACATACACATATTGTGCATCACACACATACAACCACACACAACATACAACATCATGCAATACATGCACCTACATTTGACATACAACACATACACCTACACCCAGTGTACAACACAACACATACTTCTACATCTGGTGTACACCACAACACAATGCATACTCCTAAATCCGGTGTACACCATAACACAATACATACACCTACACCTGAGGTATAGCATAATGCATATACATACACATAGTACAACAAAACGAATACACAAGCCACAATACCACAACTACACGATGCACATACATAGGATCGCATGTACACAACACAACATGTAAGACATGCACACAATACCACATGTACACCAATACCATATGTACAACATGTACACAATACCACATGTACACAACACCACCTGCACAATGTGTGCACAACACCACATGTACACGACACCACCTACACAACGTGTACACAACACCACATGTACATCGTACCACCTGTACAATGTGTACACAACGCCAGACGTACATAACACCACATGCACATGTACATGACACCACATGTACACAACACCATATGCACGACATATACACAACACCACCTGCACACAACACCATATGTACGAAATGTACACAGCATCGCATGCTCACAACACCACTTCTACAATCATGCACACAACACCATATGTAAATAGCACCACATGCACATGCACAAAATGCGCACAACACCATATGTACATGGCACCCTATGTACACAACACTGCATATCCAACATGCGCACATCACCATATGCACACAACACTGCATATCCATCATGCGCACAACATCACAGATGCAACATGTACACCATATACAACATATGCACAACAATAGTACCACACATCCAAAATCACATTGTCTCTACCAAACAACCTTTATTCCAGTGTCTTATCCATGCTTGTCCTAGCATGTCGCAAAGCACATTGTTTTGATTCCGCTAATGTATCCTTCAGCGTTACCTGTCATAACATAAACATAGGCATAATACAAGCATACAATATCAATTCATATCCACATGATACTGACCTCATATATTTTTCATGACTACTTCCCACTTGATTCCTCATAAACTAGGAGCCTCTTCATTCCATTCACCGGCATAAGCAATCATTACTTCGCAAGAATGATTCCTGACAACCCTGTCAGACAACAACATACATACACACACACACACACACACACACACATATATATTAGCATAAAAACAATCATGATCCATGTTGACCTTGTCAGACATGACATAAATACATACATATATGCATATAAACATTAGCATAAACAATCATGATCACATCATAAATACTAGATATCAAAAGGCCAAGGTTAAGATAACTTCCTTTATGTGTGCAACACATGAGCAACATCGAGAACAATAGTTCCCAACATAGCCCAGGAATATGATGCCTCAAATCGATTCACATTACCTTTCTTGATTACCTTTCCCATGACTGTCCTTCCATCGTCCATTTACACCAATGGACCTAACCAATCTAGCCGGCTTTCATACTCTTGCCTTCAACTGCCCTTATACATGCATCAACTTCATATGAGTCTTACATTGCCAGCTAGATTGTATTCAGCTCTTCCCGAGCTCCATTAACTTTCCTCTTTTCCTAACCAATTCCCAATAATCAAAACATAAAAGGCAAGAATAAGAAGAAAACAAGAAAAAACCATGAAAATCAATAGCAATACGACATCAAAACAAAGTGGTATGGCCATACACTAGACATAAACAAAATTGTAAATCAAGCACAAGCAAATCACAAAACACCAAAAGTACAAGACTGACAACAAACACCATGACTCAATCCCATGGTTCCCAATGCTTCCAAAGGAAAGCTTAACCTGAGCCTTCTTAAAAATTTCATGGTAGTCTCTTGCCATGCAATTCCCTATATCATACTGCCATAAACACATAACTGTCAGTGTATAAACAAATATACCAATATACCAGTTATCTTACCTTGTTGCAACAAGCACATTGCCTTGCAACTGAACACGTTCATGCCATCTCTGAAGGGACTCCAATTCCCTTGACAAATCTAGCTATAACTAGACACCAGTTGTTATACCTGTCAAATACATGTCCATGAATATAGCACATACCCACATAATTTCAGACAAGATTAGGGTTAAGAAGACTTCTTATATGCAAAGCAATCATTCGTTTGGAATTAGGGTTTCCAAATATAGCTAAAGGAATTCTTACCCAATTCCTTTCTTTTACCATTTACCTTGTTACAATTGATTCTTATTTGTGTTATCACATCATCCAACTATTAGTTATATAAACAAATCAATTATTACCTTGTCACGCTAATACCAAGCATGTTTCCTGCAACTGTTTACGCATGCCAACCACATTTTCCAAATATCAAGACAATCATATCTATCAATTTTAAATCAAGTTTTACCAAGACTAACAATCATGTCATAATCCATAGTCAACTCATAGTCATTAGACATAATGCTACAACTGTCACATATTACACTCAAGTACATGTCAGTTATCTCAACACATATGTGTGAGTAAAACCATTTTAAAACAAGATCATTTCTTGATGCAATCTTATAGACACATAATCATATCATGCGATTAATCAAACATTCAACAACAGAGAAACAACATAATAGACACCAACACTCAAACACTAAATAAATGAAATAATCAAACATTCAAGCACAAAGTAGATGACATAAGCAAGCTCATACCTTATTGTATCTTAGGGGAGGTATCTTGTCTGCGCAATCAATCTAGTTAGCACGATATAACTTCACAACACATTGGCTCAAACATAAATTGGATCATGATATCCATAATGGTCACTAGCTAACATGTTCACGTCATAAACTCATAAACAATTACCATTCATACATAATAATCACATTTGCAGAGTCAGTATTAGTATGACATAATATCACAACATATTAACTCATGTTTGAATGTCATAACCCTAACCATTTGCATAGACCAATCCAAATTAGTATGATACATATAACATCAAGATCTTAATGTAATAACCTTAATCACCAAGTTACTAGCATATAACAACAAGTTATATATCATGCTCATCAACAACATATAACATAATCATCGATCTAACTACAAGTTAACATATAACATATTCATCAACAACATGTAACATAATCATCAAGTTAAATAACATAAAACAACAACAACAATGCATATAACTACATGTTACTATCATTCATGACTATCTGGCACATGTGCATATGACTACACTAATCAATTAGCATATGTCATGTATGTAACCATAACATCAAAATAATGAAAGGCATACACATAACCATAATGCAAATAACAATCCTTAACCTACATATCTACACACCAAACATACAAACATGTATGATGACAGACTCTTTCCTCGAGGTCCAATTCTGCAACTTCATTTTGATGGTCTGCATCTTCTGTTTTATCTCAACCAACTCATTAGAATCACAACATACCAATAACATCATAATGACCTAATTGCATACAATGACCTCCTAATGCATGTCTAACCTACCATACATGCATAACCATAACCATGACAATGCATGCATAACAACATATAGACACTGACATGCATAACAAATGCATATACAATCGGCACTCATGACAACACATTCCACAACGACATCATCAACCTTCATATGGAGACATCACTACAACCATGATCAACACCATGCAAATGCAACAAGCACATGGAATATAAGCATAAGGAACACATATGCAATTGACATGAATGCATGACCAACACACCGCCCGTCCAACCCAAGGATTGAACCTTGCTCTGATACTACTCTGTAACACCCTCATCCCATATCTACCCAACTAACCAGCCAACCAGGGTAAATACGTGATGAGAGGCCACTATAATGGGATTAAACCTCCTAGGTGACCTTAAGGAAGTGGAATCAACAGAAACACACCATACAAACCTTCCACATTAGCAACAGAACTATTGGGAGCCATCCCAACCACTCAGGCAACCAGTCCTTGAGACCAACTGAAGTTTTACACCATTAAACTCCTGGACGCTCCCTTGATATGGGCATGAATGTGTCCAGGAGCCTTTGGACGCTCCCATAGCATGGGTATGCATGCGTCTAGGGACTTTTCTTCCCAGTGTTGTGCCTACATCTTCGGGATTTGAACCACTTTTTCAAGCCCAGAGCCCAAGACACCGCCCAAAACTCAATGACACTTTCAGAAATGAATTTATACAACATAATAATGATGTGTTTGCAAAAACAATGATAAGGTCTAGACTTGACCCCTATTAGAAATGACAGGCATTTCGTCAAACATGTCACAAATATGTAATCTACAGGTGTAAACAGTAGATCTGAGCATAGGGGTCTCATACTTATCTGGGAATCGCTAAGAAGCATTGTTCCTTTATATCATTAGTTTCATTATCATCTATTAGGTCATAGATACATTATTCATTCATTTGCAAATCAAAACATGAGGAGATCCATAAATCATCATTGTCATAAAACATGATTATAACCAGCATAATAACAACATAAATATCAAGGATACATCAACCATAGAATCCACATATAAACAAGTACATTTACACATAAGATACCAAGGAAATAACCTCTTGTTAATGGATGCAAATTCCAACCTAGTATGGGACTACCACGTTCCACCTAACCCTAAATTGGCCAAGCCAAATCTCTCTTCAGCCAATCACCCCCGTGCCATATTCCAAGAATGAATTTGGGACTCAAACCAAAAGAACTAACCAATGCATGCCAAGGCTAAACCACCTCACCCTCATCAATAGAAACCATGCTTTACCGCAATCCACACCGGATCATTAGGCCAACATAATAAACATGTAATAACAGGCTTTACCATGATCTCCACCAGATCACTAGGCCAAACAAGCATGGATGCCACTGCATCTCTCCACCTACACCGTGAGGAATTTTCCAGTCTCCTAGTCTCTCAAGCTTTACTGCAATCCACACCGGATCACTAGGCCTTAAACCGAGACCCACTCTTTAGGCTTTACTACATATCCCATCCCAAGATTACTAGGCCTAATGGAGAGCACCCACCTGTAGGGTTTACCATATATCCCACCATTAACTGATCGAGGATTCCTAGGCACACAATACCTGGATTTACCGCAACCCACAATTTGGTTCATGGGTCACTAGGCCAGTGGCTTTACCACAATCCACAGTCTGATTCAAGGATCACTAGGCCATGTGTTCTTTCTTTCGGAGATCCACCTCACTCAGGTTCGAATCCATCCGACAATCCAGCTCAACCAAAACATGAAAACCCCATCACACCATGGTTATTCAGAAATGGAAAGGCTAGGCTAAAAAACATTGTCACACCTAGCAAAACCCATGCCATAACAACAAAATAACAACATGCAATACCATGCATGCCAAATCTAGCATGGAAATCACACATGCAAATCAATACCTACAAAGAATCTTGATATATCTACTTGATCCCGCTCTTCCTTGCTTGCTCCTTCCTTCCTCTTGCCTCCTTTGCCTTTCTTGATCCAATGTTGAGAAAAATCTTACCAACTGATCCTCAGAAGCCTTTTTATCAATGAGGCCTCTATTTTCTTCATTTTCCATTATTTTCCTTTAATTTTCTCCTCACATGCAACCACCTTTCACCTTCCTTTTCTCATAATTTCCATTATTTTCATAAATAAAATGTCAATAAATGCCACCTTGCCTTTCCAAAGCCTTTTCCATTGCCTTTTCCAATTTTCTTAGCCATAATAAACTGGATGAACACCCACTAGGATGTTTTTTTCCCAACATTCAGCTTGGAATACGTGTCTTATATATTTTTACATGGATTTTTAAACCAGGGTTGTTACGACTACAACCCACAGGAGGCTCTTACCTCAACCAACTCCAACTAGATATTTATCAAGCCACAACTTGAAAGGAGATCACAATCCCCTCATACAAAATGAAAACAATATGTTGATTTACTTGGTAATCAATTCTGCATACCTCCATATTTATTTCTGCCTCTTCTCCCCTTCAAATCCATTTCACATTAGCTTAATGTGAGTCAAGTAACTCACAAATAATTAGCCCTCACATGCTCTTTAAATCACTAACCAATTTGTCCTCCAAAATCACATCTTCTATAAAGATAGTTTGCTGGATGTTTGTATTCCACATAAGAATATGAAGTGAACACGCTTGACTCTTTGCCTTCCACTCATTCATGTCCAAACTATTCATATTTTGAATATTAGAAAATAAATAAGTGCTCCACCACATATTATTTCAGCCATCTATAATGATTAGGTACACCAATATCAACATAATGCCAAAAGCAACATTATAACATCACAACACATGCACACAATGCAAGCATTCTCCAATGTAAACAATATGCACACAACATATGAAATCAATGCAAGCATATGTATGCAACATTCACTCTCCAAAGCCATCTATATGATCAAAGCCATATTTTCTTCATGCCATTGCCTCAACCGCCTTGAGTCTTGTCTTGTTTTTGTTGTCATGGAGTTTTGCCTTTGTTGTCATGGAGTCTTGCCTTTGCCTTGCATCACAACAATGATCATGTTTTTGTCTTGCCTTGCATCTTTGCAACAACATCTCTCCTGAAGCATTTTCCATCACCCTTGCTCTTGTTCCTGCATATCAAACATGCCTTGCTACAAACATTGTTCCTTTGTCAATACCTTGCATGCTCTTGTTGTTCTTTTGTTAACAGTCTCTTGTAACATCCTTTCCTTGTTGCTTCTTTGTTGCTCATTTGCATACTTTCGTTGATCCTGTTAGTGCTCTTTTATTGTTCCTTTGCTACTTTGCCTTGCTGCTCTCCTTTTCCTTTGTTGCTCTTTTACTCCTTTGCCTTACTGCTCTTTTCCCTTCTTTGTCTTGCTTCTGCTCCTTTGTTGTTCTGTTGTCTTTGCTACTCTTTTGCCATCAATGAAAATAATGCCAACAATCTCCCCCTTTGACATTGATGGCAAACCTTTTCTCCTCCCCCTTTTGTTTTGAGAAAACATTTCTCCTCTTCTCTGCTTACCTTCCCCTTTGGCATCATTGGTGAGGTGGTTTGATTCTCAAGGTCTCTTCAACAACATTTGACTTGTATAATGAAAAAGAATACTATTCAATTTCAAACCTTGAAATATTTGTTTCATGCACTGTGAAACTCAACATCATCTAGCACCATCATGAAAACTTTTGTATATTGTCTAAGAAGGACAAGCTTTGTGAGAATGAATAAAACATGGTTTCTCCTGCTCTCACAACAATAACAATGAAGCTACTCACCATAGAAGTGTTTAATCTGCATTACATTTCCATCTGGCTAAAGAACAACAATATCCTTGTAGATACTATGTACATTTGTCATAATTCACACAACATAACTAATAATTAAAAAATTGTGATTTTGATGTCTTTGGATCAACCTTCGTTAATAAAGACATCCACTATAATGTTCATGCTTCTGAACATGAATTTCATATAGATGTGAGGATTGAATTCAGCGAAATCCAGAATCCAGGAAAGAATAGTCCATATTCCACACCAAATACATGTCAATAACCATGTGTTGCCTCCATACTATAACCATTGCATAATAAAACCACATGCCAATCCCCTACGAAACATGCTAATATGCAGAAACATTGTATTAAGATTGTTATATTGTGTAACACACTATATGCCCTCATTTCCTATTACATAAATAATAATATGCACACAATGCTTTAACTAGAGCCCTCATTTCCTGTAATATGAATAATAATATACATCTTTTGGTTCCCTATGGTTGACAAATCGACCATCTTGAGACCTTGGTCACCAGCACTCGCAACGTCCTCTATTTCAATTTCCAAAGAAATGACATAGTCATCGCCAATATCGACTTGTTATGCCTGAACCATATTTTCCTTCATTCATAACCTTCCCAATGAATTGCTTTGTATTGATAATCGAACTCAACTCGACAGAGACGCACCAATCTTTACCATCGCACCAACACCTCTCCTCACGTTGATTCCTAAAATCACTCGTTGCATCGCTCTTCCTAGGCTCCCTCTCACGACAAGATAAAATATTTCGGCTCTTACCATATATGTGTAGAATCAACCTTCACTCATCCAAAACCCTAGCCTTCTCATAAAAGAGAATCATTAACATGGCTGCAATATACAAGCTGACTTTCTGTTGATATTCATCTCCACATTTTTCAAGATCATGCAAAAAATCAATTAGCATGATACGTAGATATAGTACTTGGATTCCAGTTTTCCACCATCGACGTGGAACCAAATTTTGTCAACCATAACGAATATTCAATGTTATCGAACTTAAGGAATTCATGTTGTTTCTGCACCGACCCATTTCGTCAGTGGCGGATTTTTACATAATCTTCTGGAATATAAACATCCATAGCGAGATCCATGGACAACCCGCAAGCTTACGCAGGGGGAGATTATCGCAAATAAAGAAAAGGACCAAGTCATGATAAAATCCTAATTAACTAGAAACACCATATATTCAGGACGATGGAAGGCAAAATCATAGTGTTATATCAACAAGCTTAACATGCATCTGATGATGAGATCAAGTGAAGTTCAGCTGAAGATTTGTAGGGAACAATAGGGCATGAGGTATAAATAGAGAAAATAAAGATAAAACATGAACAGAATTGAAAAAGAAGGAGATGTAGCTCACAGGTGAGGCTTGCACCTGGAGATTACACTCAGAACAGAGAGATCACTCTCGTACACTCTATTTCCATCAATGAAAAGATTACATCATTAAATACAACTCTGGAAATCAGGAAGTTGCAACCACACTCGTAAACTCTAGGAACAAATCCTAAACTAAGGAGATACGTTACAACTATGTAACCATTTCTCCATTAATACAAAATAATATTAATTATTTTCAACTCCCCCCCTTAATGGAGAAAGGGTTCTCCTGAACTCCTAACATCCCTCTAAACAATTCAAATTTCACTCGTGCAAGAGGCTTTGTAAAAATATCAGCCATATTGTCACAAGTTTTACAATATTCAATGACAATTTCTTTTGACTGTACTTTATCTCTGATAAAATGGAGCTGAGTGTCTATATGTTTGGTGTTTTTATGGAACACTGGATTATGTGCCAATTTAATGGTGCTCTGGTTGTCGCTTTTGATGGAAGTAGAATTCTTCTGTTCTTTTCCTACATCATTAAGAAACCTTCTCAACCAGTTCGCTTCACACGTCGCTGCACACAATGCTTGATACTCAGTTTCACACGATGACAAGGCTACAGTACTTTGCTTCTTACTGCTCCATGCTATGACCTCGAATCCTATGTTGAATCCGTAATCTGTGATGGACCTCTGATCATCCAAGTTACCTGCCCAGTCTGAGTCTGAAAAACCTGCTAGAGTAACATCAGATGCGTCAGTGTATAAAATACCATAATTAACAGTACCACAAAGATACCTCAACACGCTTTTTGCTGCTACCCAGTGACTTTCAAGCGGTTTCGACATGAATTGGCTCAACACACTAACAGAGTATGCCAAGTCAGGTCTGGTTGTTGTAAGATATATCAAGCTGCCAACCAGCTGTCTGTACATTGTAGCATCAACCTCTTTAGTGCCATCGTCACTGCTCAATTTCAGATTCTGCTGCAAAGGTGTCGCTGCTGATCTACACTGATCCATACCAAACTTTTCCAACAGATTTCTGGCATACTTCCCTTGGGTAAGAAAAGTTTGCTATCTCTGCATACTTCTAATCCCAGACAGTAATGAAGGCTTCCGAGATCTTTCATCTCAAAAACTTGTGCCATAAGCCTTTTGATTCCTCTGATTAAATCATCTGCATCTCCTGTTATAATCATGTCATCCACATACAAAGAAATCAAAATAATCTGCCCCTGATTATTGTACTTGGTATACAAATTTGGGTCATTTAAACTTCTATGAAAGCCATGCTCTAAAAAGAAAGAATCAACCTTTTCGTACCAAGACCTGGGTGCTTGCTTTAAACCATATAAAGCCTTTTTCAATCTGCAAACAAGATGTTCCTGCCCCTGCTTTACAAATCCTTTTGGATGTACTAAGTAAATTTCCTCCTTTAAATCACCATTTAAAAATGCAGATTTAACATCAAGCTGGTGTAATTCCCAATTACATTTAGTAGCTAAAGCAATAAGAATTCTGATTGTATTTAACTTTGCTACAGGTGCAAAAGTATCATCAAAATCTATACCTTCCTGCTGTGAATATCCTTTTGCAACCAGCCTAGCTTTTAATTTCTCTATACTTTCGTCTGCATTCATTTTTGGTTTAAACAGCCATTTACATCCTATGGGTGTTTTATTCTTAGGCAGCTCAACTAAATCCCAAGTATCATTTCTAAAAATTGATTCCATCTCTTCATTCATTGCAGCCCTCCACTCCTTAAATTGACTAGCTTCTTTGTAATTAGTGGGTTCTACAATGTTCAAAACCTTTGACATCAAAGCATAGTCTCTCAATTTTAATGGTAATTGAGTCTTCCTACCTGATCTCCTTGGTAGGGGACTTACCTCAAATTTGTTTTCTTCTGCTATAACTGGGCTTGCATTATCACCTTCTTGTTGTTCTTCTTTTTGCTCTTCTTTCTGCTCCTGCTCTCTTTCATCCTCGCTGCTTTCCTCCAACAACAATGGAATGTGCCAATCATCACCAACATCATCTTTCCCTTCCTGTACCTGTTCATGAAACACTACATCCCTGCTTGCAAATGTCTTACGAGACTCAGGATTGAATAATTTATATGCTTTGAATTCTGTGCCATAACCAACAAAGATGCATCTAACTACTTTAGGGTCTAATTTCTTCCTATCAGCTTTGGGTATATGGGCAAATGCTTTTGACCCAAATACTCTTAAATGGTTTACTATTGGTTTGTATCCATATAGAGCTTCAAAAGGGGTTTTGAAGCCAAGATACCTGGTAGGACTTCTGTTCTTCAAATATACAGCAATGTTAATAGCCTCTGCCCAAAAAATATTAGACAGACCCTTACCTTGTAACATGCTCCTTGCGCACTCCACCAAGGTTCTGTTTTTGCGCTCTGCAACTCCATTCTGCTGTGGTGTGTGTGGCACTGTATACTACTGAACAATCCCGTGAGATTTGCATAATTTCATGAATTCCCTTAGCTTTTATTCTCCCCCTTGATCAGATCGGAGAATATTTATACTCTTACCAAACTGTTTTTCCACCAAGGTTTTAAATTCTATAAAGCACTAGAAAGTCTGACTTTTCTTGTTCAAAAAATAAACCCATGAATATCTAGTGCAGTCATCAGTAAATAACAGAAAATAATATGCTCCTCCTAGCGACCTTGTCTGCATAGGTCCGCATACATCAGTGTGCACTAGTTCTAAAATATCTGTTTCCTTCCTCCTATCATGCACAGGAAACTATTCTCTATGCATTTTTCCTAAGGCACAACCATCACAATTTAACTGAATATTACGAAAGATAGGGAGCCCCTCAACCATACCTTTCTTCTGCAATAACATGAGGTCCTACAAATTCAAGTGACCGAACCTCTGATGCCAGAGTTGTTCAGCTGTCGATCCTCCTGCAACCATGGCTTGCTTTGGTATACTTTTTACATCCAGCCTGTATAGGCTTCCAACTCGCATGCCTGTTGCAACTATTTCATTCCTGCAATCCTTTATCACACAATGAGTCTTAAAGAACTCGACTTGCATATCTTGATCAGCCATCATGGATATAGATATCAGATTTTTCTTAATTCCAAGTACATATAAAACATTTTTAAGGTGACTAATTTTTCCATTTGGTAACTTGACTGAAATCACCCCATAACCTTTAATCTCGTATCCACTATCATCTCCTAGGTATATTTTTGATCCATTTATACTTTCTTCAAGACTATCAAAAAATTCCTTTTTACCTGTCATGTAAGAGGATGCTCCGGAATCGACATACCAAATATCGTCCTCATTAGATGCTGAAAGGGCACAGTCGACTGTGAACAGTCGAAATTCATGACTGAAGTCTTTATCTTCTTCTTCAACAAAGTATCCTCTGTGCTTTGCAATTTCCTGCTTCCTCTTTGCATCATCAGCCCGATTCTTATAACATTCACTCTGTATATGACCCTTCTTTCCACAATAATAACATTTCTTTTCAGAATGATTTGCAAGCATACCTTTATGTGAATGTGAATTCTTATGTGATGTTCCTCCTTTCTACTTTGATTGCTGCTATGACTGCTTTCCTCTGAATGGTCGTCGTTTCGCCATCAGCGCAAGATCATCACTCTAGGGATTCAAGTTCTGCCGCTGCTCCTCCTCTTGCAGCAAGATCCCTGTCAGATCATCAAATGTGGGCGCTTTCTCCCTTGTGCCAATCTAGTAACAAACATTTGAAATTCATCACACATCCCGCTTAGTGTGATTGAGATGAGATCAGAGTCAGACACTGTCTCTCCGATGGCCCCCAATCCATCTTTCACATCTTTAATTCGCGCAACAAATGCAGTAGCAATCTCCCTTTCGTCCATCCTCATTGAAAATAGCTTGCTTTTAAGCACCATAATTCGACTGGTGTTCTGGGTCTGATACAAGCTTTTGATGGTCGTCCAGATCTCCGCGGACGTTTTACAGTCTCTGATGTGGGGGATAACATTGTCCTTCATGGACATCTTCAACAAGACTTTGGCCTTGTTCTCTCGTTTTTCCCAATCTTGCTCCTGTGGCCCTGCGTTCGGCTTCTGCTCATCACCTGTAACTATGGACCAAGCATTCGCACCCTCAAGCAAGGTCTGGATCTTAAACTTCCAATTCGCGAAGTTAGATCCATCAAGTTTACCAGACTCGTGAAGGTAAGATTCCATCGTATTACTCATTCTGATCAGATCTACAAAATGAATCTACCCAACAACAAAAAACGATACCTGTCAGATCGATCTGTCACCTCTGCCACCGATCTACAGTGTCTGGCAATCCCGCTCCGATGAGCAAATTCGGCATTTTCAATACAGCCGAAGAATTGATCTGATCTGCCTCTCCCGGATAGATCTGCAACTTCGCCGATCTGCACCCCTCGCAAATCGCCAAACGAAGATGAGGCTTCCCGCAGATCCCCTTGAAGGTGAGTTGGCGCTCTCCCGAGCGAAAATCCCACGCCAAGATAAAATGATCCCCTTGAAGGTGAGTTGGCGCTCTCCCGAGCGAAAATCCCGCGCCAAGATAAAATCGGTGCGAGTCAAAATGTCTGGTGTGATTTCCCCCTTAAATTACGTGATAATCCAATATTCTGGCGCGGTGGCGCGCTTAATAACCGAACAGACACGCCAATCTAGAATTTTGGCCCAAAACCCGCGCCAACCCCCTTCTACTCAGGAAAAAAAATATTTCCAAGTCCGAGCCAGGTGTTCTGCAGTCCACCTGCTCAATTGAGCACAGAGCTCTTGTGTACACACGGCCACATAGGCACTTCAAGCCACACAGGCAATTCTACCACACATGAAAGCTAGCTACAAAGGCACTTCAGCCACAAAGGTGATAAAAGATCGGGCTCACCCAATCTGAGCTCTGATACCAAAATAAAATGTGAACAAAATTGAAAAAGAAGGAGATGTAGCTCACAGGTGAGGCCTGCACTTAGAGACTACACTCAGAACAGAGAGATCACTCTCGTACACTCTATTTCCATCAATGAAAAGATTACATCATTAAATACAACTCTGGAAATCAGGAAGTTGCAACCACACTCCTAAACTCTAGGAACAAATCCTAAAATAAGGAGATATGTTACAACTATGTAACCATTTCTCCATTAATACAAAATAATATTAATTATTTTCAACTAATAAATATTTTGTGTTGTTGGCGTGGACTAGAAACACCAAGGATGTCGACATGATATATATTGTATAGTAGTGCTGGGTTTCAGAACAAGTAATTAATTATAATTATTATTGAAATCTGAGAGCCTGTTGATTATACACATGGCCATGGATTGTCAAGTAAATTGTGGCTTCAATAGTTGTGAAGGTAAATTAAATGGTGTGTTTATTTGTTTGCACAACAATGAAAACCAGTGGCTAAAAGGTTAACGTTGCTGATATTTCATTTCATCTTTGCGTGCATGTCAATTCAGATGTCGAGTGAATTCATAGACAAGAAATTCCAATAATCATTAGGTAGATCCACTATGTGTCAAAGAAACCTTAAAAATTGAGAAAATGAACACTAAGATAATCATTTCAGTATTGTCATCCATTTCATAAGACCTGGGCGTGAAACACCTTTGCACTAACTAGCGTCAGAGTGTCATCTCGTGTTCCAAAGCCATATTTAACCAAGAAAAATATTTATTTGGAATAACCAGCCATGCCCCAAAAGAAATACAACATTGGCCCAAATACACACATATTCATTTGGGAATCGAGATATGCATCTTTTAAGAACAAATTAAATGGGATATGATAAAGGATACCCAACCAATCAATGCTTCTTGATGATTTCCTTTGAAATACATTGGATGCCAAATGCCTCCCTTTATGACAAATGCAACATCATGTGTGCAACGCATCATATGTGAATGATATAGCGCCATAACTCATTTGAAATTCAATGAGCCATTCTCATTGCAATATCACATTCATCTGCAATAATATCAACACCACTATATATTATTATAATTGGCTTATATATATATCAACACAACTTTGTATATCAAAGTGTATTGCAGCAATAATATCAACCCATTAAACATATTTTAAGCACCATATCAACAATCAAATATATTCACCATGAAATATATCAAGCATCAAGTACATCCATCGTCGGATATGGATAAAATACCAAGCCAACATATACCACCAATATATATGCCAACGTATATCGCATCGCAATATCAATGTATCCTTAATGCTGGAATATATTGACAATGTATTGACACTTTCCCAAGGATTCCAATAACAATTAGAGTAGTATATTTTCCAGCAATATCCACATCAAGGTATACCTTGTTCCAAAACAATAGTATAGTATTTTGTTTCTCCATTCTTGCAAGTATTCCATTTTAAAGTTGTTCTTCTCTCACAATTGTTACAATGTATTATTAGCAATGCCAATGTCAATGTAATAACTCGACCATGAATGCATTAATCCTACCGATGTTTAGAATGCTACCAATCAAGAATTGAATGTTGCTCTCTATTTTCATCTTTGGGTTTCAATGTTTAGTTGAGATGGCTACTAGGGATGGCAATCCTAACTTTGTGGTGTAGTAGTTGAGTAACGAATAAATGCAAGGAAAATCATCCCATGAATATTAGGGTTTATGTACAGTCCATATAATGTGTTTTTACCAATGCATGCAACACAAATTATTTAAGGCTCCATTCATAGTCACATATGCAAGGCACGAACACATTGGACTACACACTAAAATACATACCAATTGAACGTAATGTCATAACTTTATGCAATGTAATATGCAAAAATTGATCATAATATGCACATAACGCTCAATTCGTACCTGGAGGGAGATACAACAAGTAATATTAATGCTGCCATATAATATCCCCTATAACATAATATGATATGGCTACAGAATATCAACACAACTTTGTATATCAAAGTATATTGCAACAATAATATCAACCCATTAAACATATTTTAAGCACCATATCAACAATCAAATATATTCACCATGAAATATACCAAGCATCAAGTACATCCATCGTCGGATATGGATAAAATACCAAGCCAACATATACCACCAATATATATGCCAAAGTATATCGCATTGCAATATGAATGTATCCTTAATGCTGGAATATATTGACAATGTATTGACACTTTCCCAAGGATTCCAATAACAATTAGAGTAGTATATTTTCCAGCAATATCCACATCAAGGTATACCTTGTTCCATAACAATAGTATAGTACTTTATTTCTCCATTCTTGCAAGTATTCCCTTTTAAAGTTGTTCTTCTCTCACATGTTACAATGTATTATTAGCAATGCCAATGTCAATGTAATAACTCGACCATGAATGCATTAATCCTACCGATGTTTAGAATGCTACCAATCAAGAATTGAATGTTGCTCTCTATTTTCATCTTTGGGTTTCAATGTTTAGTTGAGATGGCTACTAGGGATGGCAATCCTAACTTTGTGGTGTAGTAGTTGAGTAAGGAATAAATGCAAGGAAAATCATCCCATGAATATTAGGGTTTTTGTACAGTCCATATAATGTGTTGTTACCAATGCATGCAACACAAATTATTTAAGGCTCCATTCATAGTCACATATGCAAGGCACGAACACATTGTACTACACACTAAAATACATACCAATTGAACGTAATGTCATAACTTTATGCAATATAATATGCAAAAATTGATCATAATATGCACATAACGCTCAGTTCATACCTGAAGGGAGATACAACAAGTAATATTAATGCTGCCATATAATATCCCCTATAACATAATATGATATGGCTACAGAATATGTAACATTTCATCTCAGGTCTTTCTCAGATTGCGTTACATAATTCCTGATTCTCTAGGTCTGACATTCATTATAACATATAGGTTGGGATATGAATAAGTTGATATAATAAACATTTTCTCAGGAGTCTAGACAATTAATATGAACATTTTGTCGATTATTATGAACACTGCCAATGTTTTTCCAATGCATTGAAAGGTGACACCATATGATAAATTATTGTTGGAAAATCATGATAAATTATGGTAATACAGTGAAGTTGCAAATTATCATAATATTCTGAATTACGAATTATCGTTGGCAACTTTATTAACCGTTCCACTGGCCTAATGTTTGTAATGCTAGATATTTGTACCCTTGTCTACTGGCCCTTTGTCCATTTTTCCTCTGGTAGCTATCATGCATTACCTGTCATAGTTAGTTTCTATTAACTTTATCTCTTTATCGTCTGCATCTGTCAACTTTGTCTGTCATGTTCATCTAACACTCCTGTCAATAGCCTTATTCTTGGATTCTTTGTGTTACACCTGTGCCTCCTATCCATTCCAAAAAATACTTTCCAATACTTGCATGATAGTTGAGGCATTTCTTTACACTGTTCCAGTGATCTACCAAATGTATCACAAGGTACTCTTCTTCTAAATTCAATAAACTAATATGAGCTAAAATTGGAATAAGCATGGCATTGTCTATTGCAAAAAGAAAAGGTTCAATTCGCTAAAATTTAGGTAGAGGTAGGTATATGAAAGCAATTTGTTTCCATTGTTGATAAACTCCTTAAATCATACACAGTCTCCATCTTTGTTTTCTTCAATGCCAATTTCTTAGTCTTTGCCGCAATGCCCAATATGGTGGGCTGATCTATCTGCATCTCAACAACATTGCCTTTGATAATTTCAGTCTCTTTCTTAAATCTAACCCCTATTGCCTTTCTGAATGATTGTGTCAAAGCCTCAGTCTTGCTCATGTCTAATGAAGAAATTTCATTGCCTGCCATTATTGCAAAGAGGGTTTCTTCGCCTAGGGATTTAGCCATACCCATGGCTATGGTGGTTTTACCTGTTCTTGGCTGCCCGAACAACACAACTATGCTACCTACTATATGAACTCACTCCAAGATTGCTTCAGATCAACTATCTCAATCATGAAAGGAAGATTTTGCATACTTACCCAAGGTACAACCTTTGCATGTGTCCACTTGCTCAAGCTTACCCTTGGGAAGTCTGGTAGAAATCTGTTGCATGATCTTCAAGGCCCCATGGTGCAAGTGGCCCAATATTCTATGCCATAGCTCGCCAATATCTTGGCTTTGCACCAACACTGCTTTGGAACTTAATGCAGCACCGTCATATACCTCCAGCTTGTAGAGATTCTTTACTCGAATCCCAATCCTCTTGGTCTGACCCGTGGCGATGTGTCTCAGGAATGCCTTTCCTTTACTGAAGACTACATCATAGCCTTTGTCTTCCAACATTGCAACGGATACCAGGTTCTTCTTCAGTCCAGGTACATATTTTACATCAGTCAGGGTGAGAGGAGCTCCATGCTCCCTCTGAAACACAACCATGCCTTCACCTGAAACACGGTACTTTCCATCATCGCCCATCTCTATGCGCATCTAGAGGTCCTTCTCCTCCAAGGTACTGAATAAACTCTTGTCACCGGTCATGTGGAATGAGGCTCCACTGTCCAGGTACCAAACACAACCCACCATCGATGAAACCATGCATGCGATGAGGGTAAAATCCAATTCGAACTGTGAGGCCAGTGCCTCACCATCTGATCCTTTCGAGGATCCCTTCTTGGATTTCTTCTGTGGACAATTTGTTGCATAATGGCCCACCTCATGACAATTAAAGCATCACACTTTAGATTTGTCAATCTTCTTCCCACCATGGGAAGAACTCGATTTGGAATGGGAAGCCTTCCCTTTCCCTTTCCTCGCCTTACTTGCTAAGGCTAGATTTTCTTCATCATCATGCTTTGATGAAGAACCATCTCTAGTGGTCTCCTCCTGCATCAGATCCGACAACAGTCGTTCCCAATCTGGCAGTTTCTCTCTTCCATTCACTGAGTCTCGGTTGCTATGCCATCTCGTAGGAAGATCGAGGAGAGCAAGACTCACATGTCATCATTGTTTGTCGTGATTCCTACACTTCCAAGCTCATCCTTGTAGGTGGTGAGCTTGTTCAAATATATAGAGATCGTGTCACCCTTTTCACACTTGATTTTCTGAAGCTTGTCTTTCAGTGCCAACTTCCTCTAATCGTTGTTGTTCTTATATAGATCCTTCAATGTCTTCCACATTGAAAACGATGTCTCCTTCCCATGGAGACTCGAGACAATATGGTCTTGAACTCCCTCCAGAAGAATCCTCCTCGCTCTAACCACACATTTCTTCCATTCCGCCAATTCTTGGGCATTAGTTGCTGCTAGCTTGGGGACTTATTAATCAATGAAGTCCTTCAAACCGTTGTCCTCTAATACCGCTTCCATGTGATCCTTCCACGCTATATAATTCGAGCTGCCATCCAGGGCATACTGGAGACTCAAATCATTGAACGCCATTGATGAACTTTGAGATGTGATAAGAATTTGATTTCTACAATCAAGAACTTCAAACTTCAAACTTCTCCCTTCTTTGTATACTATTCTCTGCTTTTATCACCTTTGCTCTGATACCATGTAGAAATTTTCACTGTAGATCACCTGATAATGCAATATACTAAAGCAAAATACTTGATCTACTTCTAGAAACAAACTTGCGGAAGTTTAATCGATTTTGAGCAAGATCAAATAGAACACATATAACATATGAAGAAGAAATCAATCACACATGAACACAGAAGAATACTCTGGGGAAACCCTCAACTAAAATCCTCGATCTCTTTATTATCATACAAGTGGAAATATCTCAGGATTACACAAAATCTTTATCTCACAAGCTATCCAGCTCTCAGTACAGTCCCTCACTACTGCTCATAGACAGAATATATAACACATATGCCTTCCTTCAGTCCTCCAAGCCTCCTATTTCCTTGTGCAATTTCTCTTGGGTTGTCAATCTACCACCTGTGTGTAATTACCTCACACACTGCTCACTGACCTCTGAAATAATTGCGCAATCCTCAAGGAAAGAATTCCTTCTGCATGCAAGAGATATCCTCATGGGAATATTCTTGAAACTAATAGTACACTGTCCCATCCTTTGATCTCAACTAGGTCTCTGTTTGAACTGACATGCATGAGTTATTTATGAGAGAATATTCAGTTATCTGAAGTATACTAGTTGCATGCATGCATGCATTGACCAACTGAACTCACAATCAGTTCCAAAAATTGTTGGAACTAATCTAACTGGACTTAACTCAATTAACTAAGCTAACTAATTACAACTCAAAGTACAACTCATCCTAATCTCCTTAATTAATGGATAACTTCCTCAATCAAAGGGATAACTGTTGCATGTCTTCACATAGACTTCAAGTTTGATTTTCTCCAACTAATTAACTCAAGATGAACTAATTAATTATTTTTACAAACAGCTGCTAAGATCAAATTCAAATTTTAATTCTCAATTTTAATTTAGGGACTAATTAAAATTGGAATGTATCCCGAAATGCTATCTATAACAAGCTATTTTTGGCATTTCTTGTTGCTATTTTCAACACTCCCTCTCAACAAAAAAGGGATTATCTGTCACCCTGATCTTGTCTCTGTGGAACTCGAATTTTCATTTTGACAATGCCTTAGTCAAAATGTCTGCATCCTGCTCCTCGGTCGAAACATACTACAACAACATGATCCTCTTCACCACACAGTCTCGAAGATGATGATACCGGATATCGATGTGCTTGGACCTATCATTAAATACTGGATTCTCATAGAGTTTGATACAACTCTAGTTATCGCAATAGATCACAGTTGGATCCATCCTCTGATCAAACAACCCAACTAGAATTTTCCGCATCCAAATCGCCTCACATGCTGCCTGGCTTGCAGCCATGTATTCAACCTTTACTGAGCTAAGTGAAACTAACCTCTGTTTCCTACTGCACCAAGAAACTACAACTGAACCAAGGTTGAAAATTCCTCCTAAAGTGCTCTTTCGATCTGATGGACTCCCTGCCCAATCTGCATCTGTGAAGCCCTGAAGCTTCACTCCCTTTGTCCGTCTGTACCATAATCCATACTGAGATGTTCCTCTGAGGTATCTCAGCACATGCTTAGCTGCCTTCCAAAACATCTTGGTAGGCTGAACCATAGCTTGACTCAGCTAGTTCACCGCAAATCACAAATCTGGTTGTGTGTTCACTAAATACATTAATGAACCCACAAGCTGTCGATACACAGTAGCAACTACTAACTCACCTGAAGTAGCATCTTCCTTCCTCTAGTAACCTGCTAGAGGAGTATGCATGGGCTTGCACTTCTCCATGTGGAATCTCCTGAGTATCTCATTGGCATACTTGCCTTGAGACACAAACACTTCCCCATCCTTCTGCCACACTTCCATGCCTAGAAAGTAGTGCAGGACACCCATGTCTTTCATCTCGAACTCTCTTGCAAGGTCCTCCTTGCAAGACATGATCAATTGATCATCACCTGTCAATATCATATCATCAACATAAAGAACAATGATCAACTGCTTACCTTCTACCATGATGTCGTACAGGTTCGCATCCGCTTCACTCTTTGTGAAGCCCAACCTGGTGAAATAGCTGTCGATCCTAGTGTACCAAGCACGAGGTGCTTGCTTCAGCCCGTACAAAGCTCTCTTGAGTCGGCACACATGCGACTCATGATCAAAGGTCTCAAATCCTTCCGACTGTTCTATGTACACCTATTCCTCAATCTTGCCATTGAGGAATGCAGTCTTCACATCCATCTGATGGATCTTCCAACCCATCTGTGCCAACATCGATATGATAGATGAGTATCTTGCTACTGGAGAAAAAGTCTCATCATAGTCTATCCCCTCGACTTGTGAGAAACCACGGGCAACAAACCTTACCTTATGTTTCTCCACACTACCATCAGTTGCTTGCTTTACCTTGTAAAGCCAATGGGAACTCACAACTGACTTGTTCTCCGGTCTTGGAACAACATCCCAAACACTATTCCGAACTACGGAGTCATACTACTCCACCATAACATCAACCCAAATTGGTTGCTGCACTACTTCCTCGAAGGAAGATGGTTCGGTCTCTATACATTCCCCAACAAGGGCCATGTAACTAGTGTACCGCTCAAGTGACCTCCTCTGTCTGCGCTGAGAATATGGCTCTCCCACATTCTCTCTCACATCCATCAACAATCTGTCAACTTCCCTTGAGCATTTCCGCCCATCTCTGGAAGACTCTGCATGAGTGGATGTCTCCACTCCTGGATCCTCTGCATGTGGCTACTCCACATCAATCTGAGGCTCCTCCTTAGGAACCAAAAATTCCTCCTCTGCATGCAACATGAGCTCCCTCTCAAGGGAAACTCGCATGTCCTTCAGCTCATCGAACTTAAGATCTCTGTGAACCACTGTCCTATGACTGGTAGGCAAATACACCTGATAGTTGTGGGGAGTATCAGTGTACCCCACAAGTATCCCCAACTCTGTTGTTGGCTCTAGCTGCATCTTTGGTCACATGGAAAAATACCGATGAGCCAAAGATCCTGAAGTGACTCACATCTGGTCTCTTCCCGGAGAAAGCCTCCTCCAGTTTCTTCATCCCAAGTATGCGATGCGGGATTCTATTCTGCAAGTATATCGCTGTATTGCATGCCTCAGCCCACAAATGAAGTGGTAGGCCCTAGTCATGTAGCATCGCCTGAGCTACTCCCACAATCTTTCTATTCTTCCTTTTGGCTACCCCATTCTGCTGTGGGTTATGAGGTGCTGTCAACTCCCATTTAATTCCTTCTGCTGCAAAGAAGTCCTTAAACTCTTGAGAGGCATACTCTCCACCATTATCGCTTCGCAAAGCCCTGATCTTCTTTCTTGATTCTTTCTCAACCAAGGCTTTGAACTCACAAAACCTTGAGAAGGTTTGATCCTTCTTCTACATAAAATAGATCCAGTATCTATGAGAAAAATCATCAATGAAAATAACATAGTACCTTTGTTTAGCAGTGGAGGCTGTCAAGAATGGCCCACACACATCTGTATGAACTCGCTCCAAGATTGCTTCAGCTCGACTATCTCGATCATGAAAGGAAGATTTTGCATACTTACCCAAGGTACAACCTTTACATGTGTCCACTTGCTCAAGTTTACCCTTGGGAAGTCCGGTAGAAATTTGTTGCACGATCTTCAAGGCCCCATGGCGCAAGTGGCCCAATCTTCTATGCCATAGCTCGCTATCTTGGCTTTGCACCAACTCTGCTTTGGAACTCAATGCAGCACACTCATCTACCTCCAGCTTGTAGAGATTCTTTACTCAAATCCCAATCCTCTTGGTCTGACCCGTGGCGATGTGTCTCAGGAATGCCTTTCCTTTACGTTTGATGAAATGTCTGTCATGGCTAGTAGGGGTCCAGTCTAGACCTTATCATTGTTTTTGAAAATGCATCATTTTTATGTTGTGTAAATTCATTTCCAAAAATGTCATTGAGTTCTGGGCAATGACCTGGGCTCTGGGCTTGAAAAAGTGGCTCAAATCCCGTAGACATAGGCACAACATTAGGCAAAAAGGTCCCTATACGCATGCATACTCGTGTTGTGGGAGCGTCCAGAGGCTCTTGGATGCATGCATGCCCATATCAAGGGATCGTCCGGGCGTTTAATGGTCTAAAACTTCAGTTGGTCTCAGGAGCTAGTTACATGAGTGGTTGGGATGGCTCCTAGGAGTTTTGCTAATGTGGAAGGTTTATATGGTGTGTTTCCATCGATTTCACTTCCTTAAGGTCACCTAGGAGGTTGAATCCCATTATAGTGGCCTCTCGTCGCATATTTACCCTGGTTGGCCGGTTACTTGGGTAGATGTGGGATGAGGGTGTTACAGAAGCCTTCAGGAAGCATATGGGAGTTGGAGCTTCCTTGCATGTTGTAGCTTGCAGAAAAATTGAGGTAGCAGCCTCCTATAGGTTGGAGCCTACATAAAATCAAATGTAATAAGGGAGTAGGAGCTTGCCTTTGCATCACAACAATAACAAAATCATGGTTTTCTCCCTTTATGGGTTTCCACTTATATCTGGTGTCCATATGTGTTGTGTGATGTTTTGGTTTATTTATTACTTGTTGTTTGCATATTAAATTTGTTGGTCATTATATGTCAATTTTCTCATTTAATGGTTCAGTTAATGAGTAAAATCAAATCAAATTAATGTCCATGAATGTACTAAACTGTTTCACACCCACCCCCCCTCTCTCCCCTCTCAGTTTAGTCAAGTTTTCATCACTTCCCCATCTCCAAACTTCCTCCTCCTCTATTTATGATTATTATATTGTAATGAAACAAGACACATCTAGGATTTTCTCCCATGGATTATACTCTTGATCTTCCACCAATCCCCAATTCCCACTCAATTCTATTTGGTTCAAGAAATAACCCAATAATTGCCTCGCTTGGACCTCCATCTCCACCCCTACGATCAATCATCCAACATAGTTCAAGGCGGGATCTCTTAGGACTGTCTATATGCCTCTTCTCTTGAGGCATCCCTACCTCTATTCTCATGTTTTCCATCTTGCCCCATAAGCTTTTAATCAGAAGTAAGGGTCTTCTGGGAAGAATTCGAATCAACCCACTCAAGGCTAAGATCCCTCTGTCAATTGGCATCTTCATCTACATGGCCACTTAGGACTCAACATATTGAGATTTCTAGCGTGTGTTGTGAACTTTGGACTTTGGCGCATCTCTAATTGGAACATTGCTTTAACTAATATGAATTTAGAAACCAACCATCACCTTTGTCACATGGACTACTCAAAACTCCATTGGATTAGGCAAGCAGTTGAGAATTTTGCAACCATGATTAATGGACTCGACCACCAAATGGAAGATATCAAAGCCAATCATAATATGGAAATGATGACAAATGTGGTTATCATGAGCTCTTTGGCATATTAATCTTTTCAAATTTCGGTTTTGGAAACCCAAGTTTGAGAAATCCAACTCCAATTATTCAATCAGTATACTTAAAAGCATCCTCCATGACTATTAAGTTCCAATCTCTCTACCCAACAAAACTCTTTTAACAGATTACATTACAACCACAACTACTTAGCAACAAATTTGCCACCTCACTATAAAGGGGAATAACCATGCCTCTAACTCAACACAGAAAAAATGCAATTGATGAATTAACCTTCCTTTTTTACTTTTTTGAATTTTTTTTTTTGAGTCTTCGTGCTTCAAAGTATGCCTTCCTTTAAATATATTTTGCAAATTTATTGCATATAGGTATTTCAAAATGACAATGTATTAAAATAATCCTTCTCTAGTTTTAGTTGGACAATATTTTGAACAAAATTGTACTCCCTTATCAAGCCATGAAACCTCCTTTTTGTACTTCAACAATGATTTATCGCTATAATTTTGATATTAATACACATTTTTCTCAATTTTAATTAAAAATAAATCAATCAATGAAAATTAAATTTAAGAAACTAATTTATTCTTTAATTTATTTTTGGAGAAGTGAATTGGTTTACCCGTGCATAGATAAGCATTTTATACCATGCCTAGTTTCGTTAGAAATCTTATTAAGGTTTTGAAAATAAATATAAAAATGAGGAGTCTTAAGATTTGAATAAGGAAAATTTGGGGTTGTAAAAATTTAGTAAGAATTAGAAATAAAATTGAGCAAATGTTATTATGATGTCTCAAGCTATAATTAGTTCTTTAAATCATAAATTTTAGTGGAAAATATATTAAACTAAATATTATAGAGTTTAATTTAATTAATAAAATAAAAAAATTATAAAATTATTAATACAAATAATATTAAATTCATCAATTTATAATTAGTTCTTTATATTATAAATTTTAATGAATATAGTTTAATTTAATTAATAAAACATAAAAATAAAAAGATAATAAAATTATTAATATAAATAATATTAAATTTTATATTTCAATCAATTTTAGAAATAAAAGTATGAAATGTCATGAAATAAAATAAAATTAATTAATTATATATATATATATATATATATATATATATATTTATTTTGTTAATAAGATTATTTATATTTTAAAGGTCTTTTGAACTATAGTTTATTAGGGAAATTAGATTATTAAGAAGATTGAAGATTATTTATCTATAGTGTTTTAAAAATAAAAAGAGTTTCAAAAATGGTATAATATCAAAGCATGTAACAAAAAGTTTCAAGAAGAGAACCTAAACAGAGTTAAGTTTTTAGAGACATATAGAGAACAAAAAACCATATTAACAATAACATACTAAGGACTAAGAAGAAGTCGAGGCATCCACCTTAATAGGCATTGGTGTTTTTGGACAAGTGGAACCTAAACCTAAACCTAAACCTAGAGCTACACTTACCTCTATATGAGCCAACCTCCTATCCATGTCCTTTAATTGCAACTGGATGTCATCTAGAATCAACATAATTTCATCTTTCATATCATTTATTTCAAGAAGGACCCACCCAACATAGATTTTAGTTGCCAATATAAATCTACAATCATAAGTGTGTCTCATATGAGGAACACAATTTGTCACTGCCATAAAGACCTAAAAGTTTGAAAGGCATGTACATTCATTCACAATTTCTTCTTCTATTTCCCATAGTTCTTAATGTAACTTTGGATGAATATGGCCGTGAAAGAGCCTCATGGAAGATTAGGCCTTAGCATGAACCCTCAAGCCTCCACAAAGATCATGATGGTTTCTATTTTGCCTACATTAAGTTGTATGTCAAGTCACAATTATGACCAAAAGAGAGTAATGAAATAGAGGGAGGGCCAAAAAATAGAGGGAGGGCCGAGGGATCTGATAAGAGGTTTAAGGCCTAGGGAAAGGCCACAAACCAGGAGGGGTGAGACTAAAATTCGAGTAGCCAGCGAGACAAGCACTACCTAGATTGACTAGCCACTTACATACAGAAAAATAGGAACCTAAATATGAACTTTAATTTAATTAATCAACTACAAATATTTAAGCTTGGCTATATATTCCCGGAACAAAATTTTTGTCAAAATATTACAAAATTTAACATAATAGCTAATGGGTAGTGAGGAGGATCTCAGGATTCATTATTGTTATTAGTGGATGACTTGATATAGCTAATCAAGGAAAATCAAGTCATCTAAATAACCTACTCATGGTATATAAGAGAATAATGTTTCACTAGCATTTGCACCTTAGGGTGCAAAGGGCACGCCGACAATGTTAAACAAAGGGTTGACTGATGTCGTTAAACCAAATCTCTATGGTGTTGGCCTATGAACCTCTACAGTATTAGTAAGATGAACCTCACAATAAAAAAACCTTCGGCGTAATTACATGCCTTTTTATATTTTAAAGACAATTTTTTAATCAATGATAAGAATTTTAAAACTTAATAATTAAAAGAATATTTAAATAAAAATAATGTTGGCAAAGGACAACCTAATATTACAATATTGTCTTTAAAATTATAAAAAAAATATTATTGCTAAATAATAATTAACTAATACAATTATATAAGTATGTGGACTTCTATTTTAAATATATTATTAATTAACACAATTATATAAATTGAATAGTTAGTAAAATATATAATAAAAAAAACATTACTAAAACTAAAAATATATATATTCAATTTAACTAAATTATAATTTTATTATTATTATTATTATTAAAAATAATTATTATATAAGATAAACATATATATTTAAAAAGAAAGAGGGAATGACTTTTTGATTATCATTAGAAAATTATATGTAACTTTTATATAAATAATGAAATTTGATGGCAATTGGTTGTTTGAAAAATATTTCTGTAACAACCCTGCTAAAAATTCCATATAATAAAAGTAAATAAAGGAAAAAATAAGACCACAGTTAAGGGACATGTATTCCAAGTTGAATGTTGGGCAAAGATATCCTGGTGGGCATCAATGGATGTGTGTTTTAATGAAAATTAGCAAAGGCTAAGGCTAAGGCTAAGGCATTAAGAGACAAAAAGGCATTTTTGGGCACATTTATTTATGAAAATAAAGGAAATTAGGAGAAAAGGAAGGTAAAAGGTCACAGGTTGCATGTGAGGATGAAATTCAAAGAAAATAATGGAAAATGAAGAAATTAGAGGTCTCATAAATAAAAAGGCTTTTGAGGATCAGTTGACAGGCTTGGTTAGTGTAGGCTCTTGGCTCAACCTTAGTCAATGCTAAGCTCTTGGTCAGTTCGAGTTGGAGCTCTCTCATTATTCTCTCTCTCTCTCACTCTTGGTCACTTAGAGTTTTATTGAAGCACTCTAGCTTTGGATCAAGGAAGGAAAAGCAAGCAAAGGGAAAGGAAGGAAAGCAAGGATCAAGGAAGAAGAGAAGTATCAAGAAACTTTAGCAGGAATAATTGCAAGTAGCCTTTGGCATTTGCGATTTCCTAGTTGGTTTGGGCATGCATGGCTTTGCATGCTGGTGTATGGTTTTCTTGCTATCATTGGCATGGTTTTGCCAGGTTATGGCAATGGTTTTCAGCCTAGCCCTGCCTTTTTCTGGATGCCATGGTATGTTGGTATGTTTATCTCGGTTTTGAGCTTTGGTTTACTGGATGGATTTCAGAATCCGGGGCGAAGGTGGTCTTAAGGTTCATTCTCAAAGACCTAGGAATCCCTTGATTGGTTTTGGCGGGATACATGATAAAGCCTGAGGGAGAAGTCTCAGTTTAGGTCCTAGTGATCTGGTTTGGATTACAATAAATCTTGAGAGACTGGTCTTAGTTTAGGGCCTAGTGATCCAAGATTAGATTGCGGTAAATCATAAGAGACAAGGAGACGGAAAATTCCTCAAGGATAGTGATGGATTCCGGATGGCATTCCAAGTTTGGTTCGGTTGTGATCAGAACACTGGTTTTGGTTTGATCACGGTTTGGTGAGCATGGAGGTAGTTTAACCTATGGATTCCCTTTGTTGTTCTATGAGATCCCACATTCATGGTTGGAATATGGAATAGGTGTGACTGGTTGAAAGAGAGATTTGGTTCAACCATTTCTATGGTCGGGTGGTACGTGGAAGTCCCGAACCTGGTCGGATTTGCATATGATTAATAAAAGCTAAATTCTCTTACTTTTGCACTAGTTTATATGTGGATTTAATGGTTGTCATATCTCTGATATTTATATGGTTGTATGCTGGTTATAAGCATGGTTAAATGACTGGTTATGTCATGGTTATTTCATGTATTTACTTGTAATTGTTAAATGGATGGATGCAATACCTAATTGATGATATTGTAGTTCAATGGAGAAGGAGGTGACCCTTCTAGTTATGTTTCATAAGTTTTTTCAGTCATTTATGTTCTGTCTTGTATCCTAGACCTATAGGTTGCATCGATGCCAAGTGTTTGACAAAATTTTAGTCCCGGTTGGGGATGCTCAGGCCTAGTCCTGAGGTTGATTTTTGATTTATCAAAATTTTTATCATGTCTTTGATGGATTCTGAAGGTTTTAGCAAGTTCTAGGCAGAGGTCGGGATTATGGGCTAGAAAAGTGGCTCAAATCTTAGGGTTGCTGGCACAGGTCTACTGAGAAAAGTCCACAGTCGTTGGCACACAAGTCTATGAGAGCAAATTTGGGTTGTTGATCATTGTCTTGCCTATAACATGAGAGTGACTTTGAGACTTTGAGTTAAAAGGCTTAAAACATTAGTGGGACCCAGGGGCAGGATGTTTAAGTGGTTTACATGTCTCATGGGGGTGTTGTTGTTGATGTGGATGGGTTTGTTTGATGTGTTCCATTGATTCCATTTCCTTAAGGTTACCAAGGAGATTGAATCCCTTATAGTGACCTCTCCCATCACATGTTTTCCCCGGTTGGAAGGTTGTTTGGGTGGATGTAGAAGGAGGGGGTGTTACAGATTGGTATCAGAGCAGGTTGTGCTCTCTTTGGGTCATATACTACAGATTGGTATGAGAGCATGGTTGTGCTCTCCTTGGGTGAAATTGTTGGTCATGCATGCATGTCAATTGTGTGTGTGTCTCTTACACTTGCATTCCATGTTTTTGTTGCATTACATAATGATTGGTCATGATTGTAGTAAGGTTGTCATGAGGAACTTGATGTGATTTTGTGGAATGCATCATTGGAAGTATATGACTGGTTACATGATTATATGTCGCCTGAATGCATCCTTGTATGTCACATGCATTCTTTAATGTTTTGATTACATGTATCAATCTTGTAGGTTAGTTACAAGAATTGATCACTTATGCTTGACTACATGCGTTCATACGTATATGTAGTTGATTAGGCATTGCTTATGCATGTTGATAGTTGCACGTGGCAATGTGTACATTGGAGATATGGCCTTGCATTGATGACTAGACCCTAGCTAGAATGATGGGTATATAGTTTGGTGCTCATGTGTTATATGTCTATATGTAGTTGTTATGCATGTATGGTTTTGGTTATAGTTATGCATGAATAATAGGTCAAACATGCCTTGTAAATTCATGGTATGCAATTTAGGTCATCGGGGTGATATTGGTATGTTATGATGCTAATGTGTTGGCTGAGATAGAACAAGAGATGCAGATCATCATAATGAGGTTGCAACATTGGACTTTGTGGTAAGAGTATATCGTCATACATGTATTGTATGTTTGGCATGCAGGTATGTAAGTCAAGGATTGTTATATGCCTTAGGTTTATATACATTAGTTTTATGTACATATCTTTTGATGTTATGGTTATATTCATGATGGATGTTAGTTGATTAGTGTAGTTATATGCACATATGTCAGATAGTCAAGAATGATAGTAACCTGTAGTTGTATGCATTACTATTATGTTAGATAAATTGATGGTTATGTTATATGTTGGTGATGAAGTATCTTATAGGTTAACTTGTTGTTGTTAAATGATAGTTAGCTTGATGATTAGGGTTATTACATTAAGATCTTGATGTTATATGTATCATGATAAATTAGATTGTCCTATGCAGATGGTTAGGGTTATGACATTTAGGTATGAGCCGACATATTTGTGATATGGTGTTATACTAATCTAGATCGATCGTATATATGTGATTTCTATGCATAAATGATAATTGTTTATGAGTTAGGATGTGAACATGTTAGTTAGTGATTGTTATGGATAGCATGATCTTATTTATGATTAAGCTAATGTGTTGAGAAGTTATATCATGCTATCTGGCTTGATTATGCAGACAAGATAGCCTCCCCTGAGATACAATAAGGTATGAGTTTGCTTATGTCATCTATTGATTGTTTGAGCATTTGGTGTCTAGTTGATTTATTTAACATGGTATGTTTGCAAGTTGGTTGACTGTTTGATGAATTTCATAATATGAGTATGTGTTCCAATGATTTTGTTTTAAGATGATTGAACTAACATATATGTGTTGAGACAGTTGATATGTACTTGAATGTGGTTGAAAGTTGTAGCATTATGTCTAATGACTATGAGTTGACTATGGTCCTTGTAAAGGTTAATTTCAAATTGATAGATATGATTATCTTGATATTTGGAACATGTGGTTAACATGTGTAAGCAGTTGTAGGGTAACATGCTAGGTATTAGCGTGACAAGGTAACACTTGATGTGTTTTAAAACTAACAGTTGGGTGATGTGACAGTACATAGTAAGCCTCGATTCCAACAAAGTAAAAAGGTAAAGGGAAGGAATTTGACAAGAAATTCCTTTGACTATGTTGGAAACCCTAATTCCAAATGAATGAGTGCTTTGCATATAGGAAGTCTTCTTAACCTTGATTTTGTCTGACATTATGTGGATATGTGCTAGACTCATGAACATGTACTTGATAGGTACATTAGCTAGGGGTGGATCTATCAAGGGGATTGAAGTCCCTTGAGGGATGGTGTGGATGTGTTTAGTTGCAAGCAACGTGCTTGGCACAACAAGTAAGATAATTGGTGTATTGTTATGTTTATTTATGCACTGATAGTTATGTGTTATGGCAGTATGATGCAAGGGATTGCATGGAACATGATGCAAGGGATTGCATGGAACAGAGGTTGCCATGAAATCTTGAAGAAGGCTCAAGTTGAGCTTTCCTTGGGAACCATGGGGATTGAGTCATGGTTCCTGTTGTTAATCTTGTGCTTTTGGTATTTTGTGATTGTTACGCTTGATATGCGATTTTGAGTGTGTCTGGTGCATAACTATGCCACTTTGTTGCGGTGTCGTACCGTTATTGGTTTTCATGGTTTTCTTCTTGTTTGTTTCTTGGCTTGCCTTTTATGTTTTGAGTCTTCGGAATTGGTTGGGAAAGAGGAAAGTTAATGGAGCTCAGGGAGAGCTGTGTGGTACCCAACACGTAATGTAAGACTCAAATGAAGCTTTATGGATGAGTAAGCGCAGCAGAAGGTAAGACTTTGACAGTCAATTGGATTGGTTGGGTCGATTATGGTAAATGGATGGTGGCAACACATACATGAGAAAAGTAACCAGAAAAGGTAAAGTAAAGGGATATGAGGTGTTGGATGCCTTGGCTACATTAGGAACTGTTGTTCACAATGTTGTGCATGTTGTGCATGAAGAAAGGAAGTTCTCTTAACCTTGACCTTGATATCTGGTAATTATGTTATGATCATGATTATGCTGGTGTTCCATTGATTCCGCCCTTTGCCCTTGATGTCAAAGGGGGAGAGTGATTTGGTATTGTTGCCATCAAGTCCAAAGGGGGAGATTGTTGGCATTATGATGCATGTGTTGTACTTGATGGAAAACAACTCATAGAAGATCAACTCACTTATATATATCTAGATGAATCTACGGAAGAGATATCAGATGACAATTCTCAGTATGACAAGTCCAAAGGGGGAGGTTGTTGGCATTATGAGACAAGTGTTGTCCTTGATGGAAAATCACACAAATGATAAACTATAGTGCAGCAAATTTATTTGATAAATTATAGTGCAACAAAGTTTATTCCATGTAGAGAAAAGTTCACGCACTTTTATGCAGAGAAAAGTTTATTCCATGTAGAGAAAAGTTCACGCACTTTTATGCAGAGAAAAGTTTATTTCATGTAGAGAAAAGTTCACGCACTTTTATGCAGAGAAAAGTTTCCTTCATGTAGAAAAAAGTTTTATTGATGTGATAATACTGATTCACCCCCCCCCCCTCTCAGTATTATTTCCAACAATTGGTATCAAAGCAGGTCCTTTGGTAGAAGCTTGATCGCTTGAAGGAGATCCGTGGAACAATGGGAAAGAAGCTTAAGAAGAAAGCTCATAAGAAGAAGAAGACATCTCAGAAGAACTATGACAGTGGGAGAATCAATTGGGGATTAGGTATAAGAAGCTCTTCAGATTCAGAATCATTTCAGAATGAAGATGAACTATCAGGTATGAATTTGCTATCCTCTGATGTTCCAGCTATCTATCCATTTGGAAAAGATGAAAGTGATAGTGAAGCAACTGAATTTGCTTTTATGGGTGAGCAAGAAAAGTATCAAATAGAGGAAGTATCTAGAAGGCTTACAGACAAAATTAAAGATCAACAAGATCTATTGAACAAAAGGGAATGTGCTTTCAAAGAAGAAGTTACCAAACTAAAAGCTCAATCAGAGGAAGGAAACAAGGTAAGAAAGTTACTCAAGGACAAGGAAAATCAATGTCAAAAGTTGCAGGGTGAAGTGACATCATTAAGAGATGAAGTCAATGAAAGAAGCACAACCATCAAGAAACTCAGAGATAGATCCAGTTACTATGAAAGTCTTGAAGCCACGATCCGCTCGCTAAAGGAAGACCTTGAAGAATCAAAGAAGCAGAATAAAGATCTACTCCAAGCTATTGAAAAACAGGTAAATGAAGATATCAGCTTAAAATCTCAACTGGAATGTGCCTTCAGAATTCGTCAAATGCAGCAGGATCTGAATGAAGAACAAGAAAAGGAGATTCTCAAACTAAGGCATCAGTTGGAAGAAGGAAGGAAAGTTGAAGAAGACATGAAGAAGCAATGTCTAGAAAATGAGGAACAACTTCAAGTTGAGGTAAATATCTTGAAAGGTAAATTAGAAGAAAAGGATAAACTATTACGATTTCAAGATAGTACTAAAGCCTTGGATGATATTCTTAGTAGTCAAAGGTCTCCTGCTATCAAGACTGGTCTTGGTTTTCATGAATCTGTTGAAGGTGAATCTAGTTCACAAGGTGAGGCAAGGAACTCTAAAGAGAAATCTAAAATGATCAACAAGGAGATGAAAGGTCAACCCCATCAACAATCAAGGAAAGAGACTCCTCAAAGAAAATATCTTACTCCTAACTATGGTCGGCCATTTACGCAGATGAATAATACTGAATGTTATGAATTTCATAATCTTGGACATGTTGCAGCTAGATGCAGAAGAAGGATGGTTCAAGATCATCACACCGAAAGATCATCACATTCCAGGTACTTCAATGGATATTGTTTTTCTTGCAATTTGTTTGGTCACAAAGCTGTTGATTGCTACAGGAGGAATATGAAACATGTAAGATGTTATGCATGTAACAAGCTTGGACATATAGCTAAGGAATGCAGGAACAAAGTATGGGCACCATACCAAAAAGAGAAAACATCATCATCACACTTGAAGATGTGGAAGAAGAAAGAAGTACAGTCAGAAAGAGGCGACACAGCACAACATACAGACATAACAGAATTAGAGGGAGCTGGAAGTGTAAAACTTCAGTGTCCTAAATCTCATATGCAAGTTTCTAAATAGAAGTCACGTATATACGCGAGTTGGTTATGGCATAGTCGCGTATATGATTGTTTGAGGAAAGGTAGTAGGGACAGGTTCAGGAAAAGGATCAGTCATGATTCGGTTTATTATTTGCGTTGTTTGATAATGGTTACAATTTGTTGATGATGTGTGGAAATGACTTGATGGTTAGAAGTGTTTTGTTTCTAACTTGATAATGATGATGTATTGATACTTCTTGCTGATATGAATGATCAGATCTGACAGTAAACAAGATGGCACTGGTTCAGGGGGAGCATATGCTTTTAATGCATTGTTGGCATTATGGTTAATAGTCCTTGGTGATGATGCTTATATGGATAAATGATTCATCTTGCTATGATATGGTTATGAGTTGTTCAGATGATTCTTTGGGTTACATAGTTGATATTTAGATCAGATTTGTGGTTGATCCTCTAATGGTGCTTACATGGTGATCTTCATAAGGATAAGGAGAAGTACTTAGCTTGAATTCACATCTTCTTTACTTGATGATGAGTCACTCATATGCTGTTGTCGTCATATGCATAAAGATCATATATTACAGTTATGATGCAGGGTTCCTATTGTTCTTGGCACTTATATGGATGAGGATTATTGGCTGGATACATGGATGATTATTCAAAGTTGCATTGTTGGAGACTTGATGATGATGAGTTCTTACCTTTATGATGATAGGTTGTTTCATACATATGTTGATTGATATTCCCAATTGATGATACTTGGTCCATGCAAATTTGGATGGCTATGGTGTCTCTCACATATGATAGAATGATTCTGTATATACAGAATTCTGTTCAAAAGGATGAGTTGATACGGACATACCTTGATGATTCATGCACTAATACAAGTTGCTGGTGACAGATGCTATGGAGCATATCATTCAGTGTCGTTGCTGATGTTTATCATGATCTTATTTAGGTGTTTGGTCTCTGTTATAAATGTCATGTATATCATTCGATGTAAAGGTCATATCAAGACTCATGATGTAATAGTGTGTCTCTATCTATTGTAGTCATTTGATGAAATATTTCAGTCATATCAAGGTCATGTAACGGCCTATGTTGGTTTCCCCACTATGCCTGGGATGAATGATGTAATGTACTTGGTTGTCATTTTCTGGTATATCCCCACTTGGTTGGGATATGGATGTATGTATGAGTATTTGGTGCTAAGAAGGTCACGTATGATGTATAGAGTCATGTTCTTGTAGAACACCTTTTTGCAGACCTTGCTTACATACAGGGGGAGCATGAACAACACAATTCAGCAAGAGCAGAGCTTTCAACATGTAGCATGAACAGATTGGTACACCTTGGCATATACAAAGGGGGAGCTCATTCAGAGATTTCAACAGGTACTCAGGGGGAGTATGAACAGCGGAATGCCTTTCTAGGAAAGAGAATATCTTGGTTCGCCCTTTGCCCTTGATGTCAAAGGGGGAGAGTGATTTGGTATTGTTGCCATCAAGTCCAAAGGGGGAGATTGTTGGCATTATGATGCATGTGTTGTACTTGATGGAAAACAACTCATAGAAGATCAACTCACTTATATATATCTAGATGAATCTACGGAAGAGATATCAGATGACAATTCTCAGTATGAAAAGTCCAAAGGGGGAGATTGTTGGCATTATGAGACAAGTGTTGTCCTTGATGGCAAATCACACAAATGATAAATTATAGTGCATCAAATTTATTTGATAAATTATAGTGCAACAAAGTTTATTCCATGTAGAGAAAAGTTCACACACTTTTATGCAGAGAAAAGTTTATTCCATGTAGAGAAAAGTTCACACACTTTTATGCAGAGAAAAGTTTATTTCATGTAGAGAAAAGTTCACGCACTTTTATGCAGAGAAAAGTTTATTTCATGTAGAGAAAAGTTCACGCACTTTCACGCAGAGAAAAGTCCCTTTCATGAAAAGAAAAAAATTCACGCACTTATATGCAGAGAAAAGTTCACGCACTTTTATGCAGAGAAAAGTTTATTTCATGTAGAGAAAAGTTCACGCACTTTCATACAGAGAAAAATCCCTTTCATGAAGAGAAAAGTTCACGCACTTTCATGGTTGGCTCATGGTATTAGTCCGACAGTTTTTGATCCTATGGTTTTGGTCCGTGGTATTGCATCCAAAAGTGTTGATCTCACGCACTTTCATGGTTGGTTCATGGTATTAGTCCTATAGTTTTTGATCCTATGGTTTTGGCTCGTGGTATTGCATCCAAAAGTGTTGATCTCACGCACTTTCATGGTTGGTTCATGGTATTAGTCCAACAGTTTTTTGATCCTATGGTTTTGGACCGTGGTATTGTGGAAGGCCTAAGACTATAAAAGAGGAAGGAGATCATTTGGCAAAGTATCATCTGAATTATTGAATATCTGATAAAGTGCTAGATCTGGAATACTGTGATTGGGTTATGGTGCAGATCTGGATCTGAGCTAAAGAGGGATCTCACCGGTTGATGGAGAACAAGATCTAAGGATAGATCGGGATCAAATGGTTTGAAATGAACTATCTCTATATATTTGATTATGCTTATTCTAGATCTGTATATTGAAAAATGATCTGAACTGGGTATAACTTAAGTTTGAAATCGCTGCAAGTCATGTTTGAATATTTATAGATCTATACGTGGGTTGGCTTTGGTGTAAGCGCGTATATATGCAGGTTTGGTTCATTGTAGTAGCTTATACAATTTGAGCTATGATATTTGAAGTCACAGGTGGTTCTGGTTGCTGATGGGTTCTGATGACAGTTTAAAGGTGTCATTATTCTGCATATCCTGTTTGGTTGATTGTGTTTAGCTTCAGTATTGATGGATGAGAACTAATATTGGATCATGATCATAATGACTCATATTTATGTGATCTGATGGACTAGATCTGGGTGCTAACACATCTATTATCCTTGTATATGTATTGATCTGGTGTTTGGGTGATTCAGAAGATTGATTGATTATGTGCTTCAATGATATTAATGGGTCCAGTATGAAAATTGGATGAAACGTGGCCTTTCAGATTATGCGTTGTGCTTCAGGAGTATCCAGTCTGAAAATGTATGAAACGTGGTACCTGGAGGAGAGAAGATTGTAGGTCGGCGCCTACGTACTAGTATCTTAGCTAGTACAAGAGCTAAGGGGGTGGTAGCTCCCTTCCAGTAGCAGTTGAAAACTTTGGAGCATTATAGCAGGTAGCAGAGTGCGTACTAGTAAATGGATCGGCTAGTACAATAACTATGGGGGTTGTAGCTCCCTTCCAGGAGAGACTGGAGAACGAGAGAGGGTTGTAGCTCTCTGCAGGTAGAAGCCTGCGTACTGGTATAAGACTGCACCAGTACATAAATATTGTAAAAGGATTTTCTTATTAAGAAGAAGATTGAGATGACTTGCAGCAGGTGGTTTTCTCCCACATTGGGTTTCCACCTTATATCATGGTGTTCATGTGTGTGGCTTATGTGTGATGATCTGTTCTATTTTACTGCACCTGTTTACTGTTAATATGTTTGATAATGTTCTAATGCACTCATTAAGGATCAACTAACTGAATCATAAGAAGTTGTGGAAGTAGCATATATGAATCTGAATATGGAAATGAAAAAGTTTTATTGATGTGATAATATTGATTCACCCCCCCCTCTCAGTATTATTTCCAACATATATAGGTGTTTATCTATGTCATGTTTGATAGGGTCGTCATGGATCATGATTATTAACGCTAACACACACACACACACACACACACACACATATATATATGTTTGTATGTATGTCATTGTTTGTCAGGACCATGATTGTTTTATGCTAATGCTTATATATGTATGTATCTATGTATCTATGTCGTTGTCTGACGAGGTTGTTAGGGATCGTTGTTGTGGAGGAATGATTTCTTATGTAGGTGAATGGCATGAAGAAGTCAAGTGGGAAGAGTAGTCATGAAAAATATACGAGGTCATTATCAAGTGGATATGCAACTATATTGTATTATGCCTGGTTTATTTATGGCAGGTAATGTGGAAGGATACATCATTGAAATGAAAGCAGTGTGGTCTGTGACATGCTGGGACAAGCATAGATAAGACACTGGGAGCAAGGTTTCTTGGTAGAGACAGTGTGCTTTTGGATGTGAAGTACTATTGTTGTGCATATGTTGTACATGTTGCATCTATGATGTTGTGTGCATGTGGTGTTGTGTATACATAGTGTGTGTACATGTTGTTTATGCAATGTTATGTACATGATGATACATATAGTGTTGTGCGAATATTGCATATGTAGTGTTAGGTATAGATGGTGCTATGTACATGATGGATATGCGGTGTTGTGTGCATATGGTGCTGTGCACATGTTGGATATGCAGTGTTATGTATAGATGACGCTATGTACATGTTGGATATGCAGTGTTATGTACATATGGTGTTGTGTGCATGATTGTACAAGGGGTGTTGTGAGCATGTGGTGCCGTGTACATGTTGTACATGTGGTGTTGTGTACATGTTGTGCATGTGATGCTATGTACATGTGGTGTCATAGACATGTCATGCATATGGTACGATGTACATGTGGTATTGTGTACATGTTGTACATGTGGCGTTGTGTACACGTTGTGCAAGTGGTGTCGTGTACATGTGATGTTGTGCACACATTGTGGAGGTGGTTGCAGTGTACAAGTGGTATTGTGTACATGTGGTACATATGGTACTGGTGCAGTTGCATGTCTTGCATGGTGTTGCATGACTTGTGTAGCTGTATGTATGTGATGCACACTATGTGTATGTGCACATGGTTGAGGAGAAGGAAATGGGTGTCTTTCTGGTGCGGCAAATGATTCAGAGTGCGTATGAAGTAAAGATAAAGGTAGAAGCTAAGGATTGATGAAAGGATAAGTATCAAAATTTCATTTTAGTTTTATTATGCATGTGATTTATGACTATGATATATGATGATTATATGTGATCTATGATTCTGGTTTATGATGGTTACATGTGATTTATGATGGTTGTGTTTTGAGCTAACCAGATGTGATATGTTTATACATGATGTTTTGATCAAACAATTAGTTTGAATTGTTGTGACAGGAAACGAACATGATTGCAATTGTACCTTATTGACGAGCTACCAATGAGGTATGATTTGAAGTTAATTCAATTTATTTTGAATCTAATGGAAGTTATGTGTTTGGAATAGGAATGCATGAACATGCCTGATTGAGTGGTTGAAATCGACTGCAAGAATCAACAACATCAATGAAAAGGAATTAGAAAATGCAGCAATATGCTGGTAAAGCACTTCAGGAGCAAGGCCATTATGGGACACTGGTACCCAATAGTGTCCATTGATTTCCATGTGCATGCTATGACTGGTATGATGATTTTGAGGCAGGTATATGCCTTGGTTTTGTATCTTCTTATGCAAGGAAGCCTTTCCAAAGGATGCATCGCCCGGGATAGGGGATTCCGGGGAACTTGGAAGGTGAGTGACTACACGAAAAGGGGTGACCAGATTTCCCGAGGGGTTGTGTAGCAAAGAAGGGAAGGTCACAGATATATTGGTTTTGGTCATTAGCATTTCCAGATGGAATCAGATGCACCGAGGGGTTGTGTAGCAAAGAGGGGAAGGTCACAGATATATTGGTTTTGGTCATTAGCATTTCCGGATGGAATCAGATGCACTTTGAAAGTGCACCCTAGAACAATGAGCCGATAACTGTTCACTGAGAGGATAAGTGACGCAAGATTATAGCGATGGACATTAGACACAACTTTGACTGTGGCAGTGGATTCTAGAATTCTTGGGAAGGAGGTGAATCCTGGTATTACTTTGAGGTTGGAGGTGTGATCCTCTGGATTCCCTTATTGGTTGATACGAGCATAGTATCCTTTTATTTGTTGGCTTAGAAAATGTGCATATTTGTATATGTGGTTATTGTAAATATTGTAATGAGTTGTGTTATAAAGCTTCAATATGTGGTATGTTGTCATGTTGTCCTGCTGTTTTTCTCTTGAGCATGTCTTTCAGTATAAATACTGGAACGAGCTAATTTATAAAGCTCCGTGGGCAGTATGTTTGCTTTTCAGCGGTTTTTCTGAGAGCTTGGTGTGGCTTAACATCGAGGAAGGTGTTCCCCAACGGGGAGGGCTCTATAACAACCCTGGTGAAAATTCCATGTAATAAAAGTAAATATAGGCAAAAATAAGACCATGGGTAAGGGACACGTATTCCAAGCTAAATGTTGGGCAAAGATATCCTAGTGGGCATCATTGGATGTGTGTTTTGGCTAATGAAAATTGGCAAAGGCTAAGCCAAAGGCATTAAAAGGCAAAAAGGTATTTTTGGGCACATTTATTTATGAAAATCAAGGAAGATAGGAGAAAAGGAAGGTAAAAGGTCACACGTTGAATGTGAGGAGGAAATTGAAGGAAAATAATGGAAAATGAAGAAATTAGAGGCCTCATTAATAAAAAGGCTTCTAAGGATTAGTTGGTAGGCTTGGTTAGTGTAGGCTCTTGGCTCAAGCTTAGTCAGTGTTAAGCTCTTGGTCAATTCAAGTTGGAGCTCTCCCATTATTCACTCTCTCACTCTTGGTCACTTAGAGTTTTCTTGGACCACTCTAGCTTTGGATCAAGGAAGGAAAAGTAAGAAAAGGGAAAGGAAGGAAAGCAAGGATCAAGGAAGAAGAGAAGGATCAATCAGCTTCAGCAGGAATACTTGCAAGTATCCTTTTGCATGTGTGATTTCCTAGCTGGTTTGGACATGCATGGCTTTGCATGTTGGTGTATGGTTCTCTTGCTGTCGGTGGTATAGTTTTTCCGAGTTATGACAATGGTTTTCAGCCTAGCCTTGTCTTTTTCTGGATGCCATGGTATGTTGGGATGTTTATCTCGGTTTTGAGCTTTGGTTTGCTGGATGGATTTTAGAATCCGGGGCAGAGGTGGTCTCAAGGTTCATTCCCAAAGGCCTAGGAATCCCTTGACTGGTTTTGGTGGGATACATGGTAAAGCCTGAGGGAGAAGTCTCAGTTTAGGGCCTAGTGATCTGGGTTTGGATTGTGGTAAATCTTGAGAGACTAGTCTCGGTTTAGGGCCTAGTGATCCGGGATTGGATTGCAGTAAAGCCTAAGAGACAAGGAGATGAAAAATTCCTCAAGGATAGTGATGGATTCCACATGGCATTCTATGTCTAGTTCGGTTGTGATTGGAATACTGGTTTTGGTGTGATCATGGTTTGATGAGGGTGGAGGTGGTTTAACCTCTGCATTCCCTTGGTTGTTCTTGGATTGATTGTTCTATGAGATTCCATATTCAAGCTTAGAATATGGCATGGGGGTGACTGGATGAAAGAGAGATTTGGTTCTGCCATGTCTATGGTCGGGTGGTACATGGAAGTCCCAAACCTAGTCGGATTTGCCTATGATTAATAAAAGATAAATTCTCTTACTTCTGCACTTGTTTTTATGTGTATTTAATGGTTATCATATCTCTAATATTTATATGGTCTTATGTTGGTTATAAGCATGGTTAAATGACTAGTTCATCTCATGGTTATTTCATGTATTTACTTGTAATTGTTAAGTGGATGGATGCAAGACCTAATTGATGATATAATAGTTCAATGGAGAAGGAGGTGATCCTTCTGGTTATGTTCCATAAGTTCTTTCAATCATTTATGCTCTGTCTTGAACCCTACACTTGTAGGTTGCATTGATGCCAAGTGTTTGACAGAATGTCAATCCCGGTTGGGGTGCTCAGGCCTAGTCCTGAGGTTGATTATTGATTTATCAGCATTTTTATCATGTCTTTGATGGATTTTGAACATTGTAGCAAGTTATGGACTAGAAAAGTGGCTCAAATCTCGGGGTCTCTGGCACAGGTCTACTGAGAAAAGTCCACAGTCGCTGGCACATAGGCATATGAGAGCGACTTTGGGTTGTTGGTCACTGCCTTGCTTATAGCATGAGAGCGAATTTGAGTTAAAAGGCTTAAAACATCAATGGGACCCATGGGCAGGATGTCTAAGTGGTTGACATGTCTCTTTGGGGTGTTGTTGTTGATGTGGATGGGTTTGTTTGATGTGTTTCATCGATTCCATTTCCTTAAGTTTACTAAGGAGATTGAATCCCTTATATTGACCTCTCTCATCACATGTTTTCCCTGGTTGGAAGGTTTCTTGGGTGGATTTGGGAGGAGGGGGTGTTACAATTTGGACCTTAACGACTTACAAAATGCTATAGGTATATGTAGATATAATCTGTTTTATATAAGTAAAATTACTAGTTTTTTCCATGAAAAAAATAAACATTTAAAAAAATATATGTAAACCATTGAGATTCATCCCCGTTTTATCATGGAGATACTTAACTTGTAATTAGGTTTTGTTAACATGCCATGATTTATCAATACCACATGGCCAAAAACCATAACTCATTTCATATGTCAACTTTTTATTTGACATTCTTTTTAATTAATCATTTTAATTAAAATAGCAAAAATAACATAACCACTTTTGAGATAAAATGATAATAGAGTTTTAGCATGGCTCTATCCTTGAAGGCTTGTAGATATCAAATGGGCTTGGGGGCACGAAAAGAGCCCATTTTTCCAAGAGTTCAGACTCAGACAAATAATTTTCCCATTTGGAAGAAGGAAGAGAATTAACATCAGTTCTTATTGAACCAACTTTGGATGGTTGGCACAAGGTGCAAAAAAAGAAGGGTAAAAAAGAACGGCTAAGTGAAAAATGTCAGACTTAACTTTGCTCTCTTCTTATTGTATGTGCCTCAGTTTGTTAGGTTTTATGTTAGCTCAATACCCAGGTCTAATCTTGCCAATATGAAGCAGACATTGACATTAAGTTCATCAACTATGAGTTTGTAGATTATCATCTTCTAGGCCCAAAAGCAGGCCCCGAGGTTGCATACGATGAGCATCTACAAGACCATTTGTAGCCACAACTCCCCTCGACCTAGACCATCACATGAAAATGAGATAGAACCTTCATTATGCGTCTTAGCCATAGAAGCGAAATCCAACCCAAGTTGGGAGGCAACAACCGAAAAACTGCTCTAAAAAAACACACAAAAAAAAACATTTTACAGACTATTTTTTAAGCAAAATCTACGCCCCTCATCAATGATTATTATTTAATTATAACCATATTGAAAAACCTCTACAATATTAAACTTCAATTTAGTTTCTATCAAATCCAAATCTCAGGATAGAAGCTTACTTTATATTTTTCCATATTTTTGTTTATGATTAAAATTATATTTAGCTATGTAAATTTTCAATGAAATAAAATATACCGATTACGTTTAAATAAACTTTAAAAACACAAATATTTAGATATAAATCTCTTTCTTAAATATTTTACAAATAAAAATAATACATAATAGTTGAATTATTAAGCTTTTCATTTTTTTAAAGAGAGGTGCTAAATTATTATTTTTAAATGATACACATATAAAGAGGAAGGTCGATTAATTTGTAAAATTTAAAATTTGGAAAAATTTCACTATATTATATTATTATTAATAATAAATATAAATATATATAATATAAATTTTAAATTTTAAAAAATTAATAATTAATAAAAGTATAAATTACATGGTAGGAGCGAGGGGTGATTTTTTGTTTCGATGAAAAATTTGAGATACAATTTGGGGAATGGGAGTGACAACCAATAATCAAGTAAAGTTTTTTGCTTTTTGGAAAGGTTTAAAACTAGCCATAAAAAAAAATCCAAAAAATGATGATATATGGTGATTCATTGATAGTAATTCGATGCTAGATGCCACAACAAATGCACCCTCTCTCCCATTGTGCTTTACATTCTCATACATCTTCAATATTTGATATATTTGTTAGTTTGATCATGAATATTTTATTTTCTTTGGTTTTTTCTTCTCATTTTATTTTTATTTTTAGTGATATTTCTTTAGTAATCTTAGATATTTTTTTGGGTTAATAATGATTTTTATTTAATAATTTTATATTCGTTGCGATTTACCATTTTTCAGAAAGAAAAATCTCCATAGATTTATATTAAGATAATATAAAGATTATAAGACATGTCATGGGACAGAACATCCTACCCAGATATGAGAGCATATAGATCGGAATTAACAGTCATGGGATCCCCGAAGGAGATCAGAACAAAAACTCAAAGTTGTACACAAAATATTCAAACGCTTGGATAACTACAAGCCTGGACATATATTAAAAAAGGAACGAGAATGCGAAGCATGAAAACCAGATATTGAAAGAAGTCATATTCCCGAGATGCAGAAGTCTTGTATGTAATAGGAAGAACCATCATGAAAGACCCTCAAAGACCACACACCCGGCTCCATTGCAAGGCATTCCTTGGAGAGAAGGTCGGCCTGAGCATTTCTGGGGCGAGGGATATGGTGAATTGAGTGCAGCTTCATAGAACTCCAAAAGTGCATGATTCTGCTTAACCAACCGGATAGATGAGGACAGCTAATGAGACCAGCGCCATTAACATGATCTATCAGTGATTTTGAATCGCCATATATTGATATGCATTTGATATCCAGAAAAACACAAAAAGCAAGCAGGCCTGTAAGGGCCCTAGCCTCGGCCATGCTGTTTGAACCATGCCCACCGTTCCAGGATAGAAAAAATTGCAGATTGTCATCCATGACGATGTGGACCCCACAACCACAGATGTTGTTTTGCTCAGCTCCGTCAAAGAAGGCATAGGGCACCTGAAAAGAAAGGACATCCGACATATTTTTACAGGCTTTGTTTGTCTTGACTTTTTCAGGGATCATGTCCTGAAAGGCCAATATGCGGAACAAGGTTGACTTGAGGGGTTCCTTTGAATCTTGGAAAATTCTAGCATTCCTCCATTTCCATAGGAACCAACAGGTAATAATAAACAAGGAATGCCAGGATTGCTTTTGCTCGCTCTGTAACAGCCCAAAGTAAATATAATATTAATTTCTTAATTAAAATCAGAATCAACAAATAAGTACATACCTATATTACCTGTGATCGATATCTGCCCGATGACAACAAGGTTTTGGGGACGACTCTCCACCCAACCGTAGGCTCAATTGCGCAAGGCTTTGCTACAACTGGCCACCCCCGAGCCCTCAATCAACATACTACTGCCAGTGACTCCTAAGTCTTAGTACACCATTCTCCCAAGAGAATGAAAGATAGACTCTCGGAATGATGGAATGCAGGAATGCCTCTCATCTTCCTCACCATCTATTAAATAGAACAACATTGGAAGGGGAACCACATGCACACACTCCATGTGTCTACATGCAACTTTCTTTGATTTTTAGTTTTCTTGTTTTATTTCTTTACTTTTCTTTTGATTTTTAGCTTTCTTGTTTTATTTCCTTCTTTTTGATAGTTTTCTTGTTTTATTTCTATTTATTCTTATTTAGAGTTTTAGTATGGTTATTACTATTTTTATTTTTATTATTTTTATTTATTTTCTTGTATATATATTTTTAATATCATTTGTGATTTATTATCTTTATTATTTTTATTATTTATTATTAAGTGATTTATTTATTATTATTAATTATTATTTTTTCATTATTTATTATTATATTATTATTTATTATTTTTATTATTTATTATTTATTAACTTCATGTTGCCAACACCCTCTGTTGAACTAGTATAACCAGCAGGCATCGAAAGTCCCCAACTCCCCGGGAAATCTCAAGGAATCTTTGTCCTTTTTCCCACTTTCGGCACCAGGCTAAGCCTGACCCGGTCTGTATCCTAGTCCAAGGCTGGCCCCAAGGCTCACGCCTGACTCAGACCTCATCTGCCCCAAGGCAGGCATCCGGTCCGGTACTCAATGACCCCGGGCATCTCGCAAGGCTGGCCCACTCCCTCCACAACTACTAAGGCGCACAGCCCCAGGCATCGAAGTCCTTTACAACCCTTCCAGACTTCAGCATCCCAATCCAATAACAGGCACCTAGCCTATAACATCAGGCACTTGGCCTCCTCAAGATGGTCTCATAGCTCTTCAAGAGCTATCCATCAAGAGCTATACACAAGACAAAGGAACCACTGGCATATGTAGTGTTGATTGACTTTTGTCCCCAGCCCATATGGTGTTACTTATTCTCCCTCGTGCGTATGGGCTTGCACGAGATCATCAAATAAACCGGCCCTCTCGGCCCATTTGTGGAGTCCTGTGAATCATCACATCTCCACATGCATCCAATACATTAACCATACCATCATAGTATCATAGGAAATAATCCTCATGCCAACTCTTTCATGTCATCATAAGAACGTTCATCTCTGTTAATTGTAACATTATGAATAATAAGGAACTGCATGCTTATGCATGTCATAGATTTGTACGAAACTATCGCATGCTTCAGTTATACCATCAACATAATTATATTAAAGACATATCATGACTTCTCATAAATGAACCACATGTCAATAATCCTCATATTATAGCATCATAATTCCTATGCCACGTTATGCATATCATATCCATCATGAATATTGAACATTAAATACCTATCATCACTTAGTACATGAATATGTCAATATATCTTGACATAACATCATAATACCTCTGCATATCGCTACTATTGTATGGATACCTTATCACTATAAGAACCATATGTACATCATTATCTTCCTACCATGATAGCATGAAACATCGTCAATATGTTTTCATCAAGTTGTCAATTACTTTTCAATAATCAGTTCGACTTCTTTCTACTAGGTAGTTGATTATTTATACCAACGGTATAATCATCTAAGTACATCATTAAATTTCACATGAGCCTCATCATCTTGAGTCTTAATCTCTCATCATATATTCTTCCTAGTGATAGCATCATTATTTAAATCATCTATCCCAAAATTAAAATCCTTTGATTTTACAACCATTTACCCTTTGGCTTACTGATTCCAATACCGCTATATGCAATTGCATATAAACATTTTTTCATCATGATTTAATTTTATATCATGCTTAATTTACTTGCAAGGATTTGTTAATCCATTTTGACTTATTTAACAATCAACACTTCATCCACAGAAATATTTTCTGATCTCGTCGAGTTCATAAAGTTCGTATATCAATACCACTTGATTGCTTTATCATAAATTCAGTTTCATCAAGTTAGGGAAAAGACTCTTTCTTATTAAATAGTATCATTATTTTAGATTTTGAAACAGTTGGAAACACTACTACCATCATTGTCCATGAGAAACTTAAATGTGGAAACGACCTCTTTTAGCGTTATCCTTCATCTTGTTATCCATAATTTATTCATATAGTTAGTCACCTATGGAAAACTTACAATGCGGCTCTCCCATTGTTATAGATGTTGTTATGCACACAACTTATCTTCTCCAATCATTCTATTTTATCATACCTTCCAGGTTCCTTAAAATGACCTTCATTATTACCATGATTTTTCAACTTCCCTGGTTGATTGCCAATATTTTCTTCCTTAGATATACCTTATAGTGATACCTTTAGAGTACCAAGTGATGATTATACCAAACTCTTTCATTATGTTCTAAAATAGGTTGTCTCTTCTTACTGATTTCTTACTCTTGTTGTGATACTTCTTCGCTACCACCATAATTATCTGATCCAAGTTAGCCATAATCACATGAATTATCATTAGTTATCATCCCAAAAATTTGCAAGTTTCTCCTTTCCATTTCTCCTTAGACAACTTTGACCATTATATGCAATTAACCTTGAATCACTAACCTCATGTAACATTATACTCAACTTCTGAACTTTAATCCAAATTTATACGATTTGCCACTGAGACTAAAAGATACCCTCCTGTGGTTTATATATATACTGCAAAACCCAACTGATTTACTCAAGAATGAAGGGAACTTTAATGGTAGCTTGATGATGTTTAATAAATGAGCAGATACTTGTAATCTGAATGGCAATTGCAATGCAAAATTAAATTAGAAGATCATATTGAGAGAGTTGTGTTCTTGCAATAATATACCCAAGAAATGCCAAGCAACTGCTATTGCTAAAGGAAATTAGATCAGCAATCCAACCCAATTAGTGAATAGTATGATCAACATTAAAGGAATGTTATCTCTATGTTTTTAGATCAAATTTGAAGAGTAAAATAATGAATAGATTGCTAGTGAACCATGATCATCTAAAGAGACTAAGATATCAGAGTTTATCCATTGTAAATTGGAACAGATTTCACTATTTTAGAGCACTTTAATTGGTGACAAATTTCAACTTCAATTATCCAAATACTTCAAGTGCTATGTAAACTGTGTTGTAAAATGAACCAGTGGTGAGTAGTTACACCAGCATTAAAGATTTGTTAAAAAAAAAAAAAAAAAACATGCCAACATACCATATCAATAGTGCAATGATAGCCAAACAGTGTAATCAGTCTCTCAATATCAAGATTCATCACTAAAGAAGCATAAAATAAGAGCCAAAATACTTAGATTATTGTTGTGATAATTATGCAGTGAATTTTTAACCAGGTATGTATTAACCATGCCAAATTTATTCAACAAAGTTTTGAAGATTCTTGATTCATTTCAATCTACTGTTTGATATATTTTTCCCCTACTGCTCGGCATGCAATCAAACCATTGCCAAATTTGAAACTGTGTGATTGATCATGCAAATTATCAATAATCACTAATTTTGTAGTATTAAAACTTAGAGAATTGGATCCATGTAAAATAAAACAAAATTCGAATGAGTAAAGCATTATATGTCACGATAATATTAATTCTGCAGATTCATGACTTTAAGTATCTGTTTATGCAATCATTACTTATGTAGAAAAATAAATGGATTGTTTTAAAATACATGTAAGAAAATTTATGAATCAAGCATAAAAATATTCCACACCATAAAGAAAAGACACTGCCACCCGACCCAGAACTGGATCGGATGACTAGGAAGGTTATTCCTCCCCAACAAAAAAATAATCATTTTATTAATTATACGGTCTGCCTGCAAGCGCACCTACGAAGGCAACACCATTTTGAATCCCTTAAATTACAATACATTTAGCCATAGAATTGCCTGCATAAGACAGAAGATTGTAAACTTGTGGCCATGGCTATGCGTGTTCCTGCAAATTCCATTGTTCCTTTCGACAATAATGTCGAGAAATCTGCCCATACTATAAGATCAACTGATCAACCTCACATTGTGATTTGAAACATTCATTAATCCGAATTCAATTTACAATTCTAAATACCTCTCCCTGTTGCATCAGACTCAGAACGATTGATAAGGTCGCCAAAACTGGTCACTGTAAATTAATCTCTGTGATCAACTCAACTTAAAATGTATCAGTCACCACAAAATTCTCCTTCTCATGGTTCCAGCAATGGAAACAGAAACGAAAATAAATACGAAGGGATGAAACAATCATCCTACAGAAGCGCAAGGCAAGATGTGCAACTGGCTTATTCATCTTCTAGTGCGGCGTCTTGTGTTCAAAACCCACCAACGTCATCACCTTTTTATCTTTTAGTAATAATAAAAATAAGCAGTAGTTACAAGGTTATTTAACAATTTAAGAGAAACGGCCTACTTAAGTACTTCACAAATTAAATATCAAAATGTGCCATGAAAAGATTAATTTCAGAAAATTCAAAATTGGTTCTCCAGGCATTGGTGCTGTAGTGTTTGTTAAGAGGTGGCGGGTTCAAACCTCTTACAGCCGTTTAGTCCAGAGCAATGGCAAGCACACCAAGAAGCCAATATCCAACAGAGTCGCAAGGGACATTTCATCGTGCACGCTGTCAACAGTACAGGGCATCCATTGAAAGGAGCCAAACTATTCATCAAGCAAACCAAGAGGGACATTCCCATAGGATGCGCTATAGCGAACACAATACTGAACAATAGTGTTTACCAGAAATGGTTTCTTGAACGTTTCAACGTAGCAACATTTTTGAACGAGCTAAAATGGTATAGCACGGAGGCACGATGTGCTGAGAATCGAACCTGATATAGTTGTCATAGACTCCCACCAGCCTATCATTAGACCTCAGTCCAACCAACTAAACAAAAAGATACCTCCTATTAAGTAGACCCATGAAACTTGAATAGGAAAGAAAATAGGTTGGAACACACAGTACGTGAGGAGCTATAAGTTTCTGTAAGCAGTGTTTTCCAGAGAAGAAAAGAGTTTAAAAACAACAGTAAATGTTACCTGGCACTAAAGAAGAGCCGCCCTTGGAACCTGGACGATTACTTCCTTCGAACATAGCTTAATATATGCAATTATAATTATTCTATTTTAATCGATGTCAAATTCCAGGTTACGCAACGTGGCTCTTTAATATCTAAAAGTGTTCCTGCAGATTTTAGTGTGAAATACAAGCACCTTCTGAAATATTTCAAGAAAATCATTCCAACTTATCTTTTGTATATGATACTTAATTCTTCTGACTGTATAAAATTCATTTATTAAAGCGGCCTTTGTTAGCAGAATATAGCATAAAGGCTGTGATGAAGAGCTACTACCCTGCTAGCAGATTTTAGAGCGATCTAAAGGAATTTTCTTAGGTATTTTAGCAACAAAGGCCTTGAACACTTTCAACTTGTTTCTTATGACAGGCATTATGCATGCCGCATAACAAATCCATGGTTTTGGTAATCAAGGTGATAAAAGAGTGCTCTCTAAAGGTGTTCACACTCCAAAAGTGTTGGATTTTACCATAACTCACTAGAATAGAGCCAGTGCATTTAAGTATGATTGAGAAGATATATTTCTCACTGCACTTCATGCATGGTATCTTCCACAGAAGGTCTGGAAGATATCACTGGGAAACATTTTCCATTTTCACATCAAGAAAATGATCAAATGTCTCTTCTAAATTTATAGTTGAGACAGAAATCTGTATTAGCTTTTATTTGGTAGTAAATTATTCACAAAAATAAAAGTTCTATTTTCTTCCTCCATAATTTGAGGATCAAGGAAGATGGGAAATTTTGGTAAATATGCGTATGCACAATAATTGAAAAAATGAACCACTACAGATCCGATTTCATTTCAATCTCAAAGGAGAAATTGCAAACAAAAAAATAAATTTAGAGTGTGAATAAACTTACTGTTTTTTTTTTTCGTTGATCCTGCTGCATGTTTCTCAGTGTGTCGTTACAGAAAAAAAAAATGGAAGAAATAAGAGAAAACTATTCCTTCTGATTTAACATAACTAGCAATTATCTGGGCATCCTAAATTATAACCTTCGCGGGACTGATTTCGCCGAATTGAAGGCTTCAGAAAACCCTTCGATCTCGGAAAAACACAGCCATTGAATTGAGGCTACTGACGAGTGAAAGGTTGGCATTCAATTGACTGAACTAGAGAATGACAATCTCAGGAATATCATCTATTGTCATGACACATTGGCACATAAAGACATACAATTAAATAAAATGGTTGGGTACTGAAAAAGGAATCGCGTACGTTCAAGGCTTCTGCTGCTTCAGTGGGGTGGTTATTTTATATGGTTTTTAATGATTGTAGTGTCATGTTGAAGCTACTGGGCTCTGTGGGTGTCTTAGCATTTTCCTATTTTTCTCATGATGTAGCAGCATGATGCATTTTTCTCCAAAGTATCGAAAATTATGCACATAAACTTTGACAAAGGCACAGGGCGTGTTGTTCCCCTGAAAGTGAAACTTCAACATTATATAGGAAGGATAATTCACAAGCCCCATTTGTGCAGGGTGAATTAAGGTGAACCTCAAACCAGCTTGCCTTTGCAGGCAAACTGGCCCACAAATGACAAGCAAGGCTATGTAAATGCTTCGAAGGGATGCAAACATTGGTGGGCAGCTTGAAACACCACTGCCTTCACCATGAAACAATGGCACGTTGTCCACAGCTTATGATTTCAGCTTTCAGTATGGGCAGGAAGGAAATGTCCTGAAAATAATTATACTAGACCTGCTTTTAACAGTTCTTATTTGGACAATCTTAAAAATGAAAAATTCCTCCTAAAACTTCAACGAATGCAGATCTTGTGAAATCGTTTGCAGGGACCGAAGAAAATAGCAGAACAGCATAGACATTGCAAAGAAAGTGCCACGGCTTTACATAATAGGCCACGTGATTAATTTCTTGTATAAATATTCTATCATAAAAACTTACAGCATGAATACTTCAGATGTGTCCCACGAATAATCTTAGCAACACGCATGATTCTAAACTACACACTCGTCTTGTGGGCTGCTCACAACAGTGACGGGATGCAGCTTCTGGTGGAGGCTCTCTCCGAATGAGCAATGGTGGTTGACACCAGCTGTGGCTGCTCCTTAATATTTTGTCGGCTTCTTTAAAACCGATGGTTTTCAAATCCTCAACAAACTTTATTTAGGTCGTCTGCAGACTAAACGACCTCAGCTAAGGGGAATGGAATCTTCAATTCCTAACCTTAATTAAACACACTCAAAATGTGATCTACTACTCAATTACTTGCTTCATTCCATTGCTCAAAGCTTATATTATTATAAATACGAGAAACAACTTAAAAAAATAGCTACGCTAATCTTGAGCCCTACACACATCGTGACTGACACAAAACTGACAGCTAAATTTATCTTTCTAAAAATATCTCGAAATAATAACTAACTACACTAAAAACTTCAGTTAGCTTATCTTAACTCATGGATGAGTGCATGCATGCGGTAGTAATGATCTCCGTCACATATTCGATAACGCCATACAGTCCGAATTCCTCACCTCCTCTGCCTCACCACAGGTGTTGGAAGTGAAGATAAATTTCATATAATGAATATAAGATTGCCTATTTCATTTATGAAATCACATACGCTATGTGGGTGTAAGCCTGAGTATAAATTTTCCTCCCTCATATAAAATCAATGTTTACTTACAAACAATCGTGTGTCCTATCCATTTCTTCATTAATTTTTATCTTAAATGTTTTTTACAGATTCTAAAAACCCATAGAGTCGAAGTCGCGGAGAAAGGTAAAAGGAGTTGAACAACCCAAAAGAATTCCAAAAATAAATATCTAATTATCTTTCAGAACCAGAATATCAATAAATTTATGATGAATGAGCTTTATCGGATGCCTATCATAAAAAAAAAACACACCACTCGGTTTATGTTGTTGTAGAGCCTGCAAACAATTGTAAAAAATGGCTAATAAATTAATGAAAACAAATCAAAATTGCGGGAATCTAGAAACCACAATTCCAAAGTTCAGTTGCTGTGGAAATTACTCGTAGGAAAGTAAGCATCCTGTAACTTAAAAAACAAGTCAAGTTAAATATCCTAAAAAAAATTTAGATGCCCATAGGCCCTAAGGGTTGAACTTGCTCTGATACCATATGTAACAGCCCAAAGTAAATATAATATTAATTTCTTAATTAAAATCAGAATCAACAAATAAGTACATACCTATATTACCTGTGATCGATATCTGCTCGATGACAACAAGGTTGTGGGGACGACTCTCCACCCAACCGTAGGCTCAATTGCGCAAGGCTTTGCTACAACTGGCCACCCCGAGCCCTCAATCAACGTACTACTACTAATGACTCCTAAGTCTTAGTACACCATTCTCCCAAGAGAATGAAAGATAGACTCTCGGAATGATGGAATGCAGGAATGCCTCTCATCTTCCTCACCATCTATTAAATAGAACAACATTGGAAGGGGAACCATATGCACACACTCCATGTGTCTACATGCAACTTTATTTGATTTTTAGTTTTCTTGTTTTATTTCTTTACTTTTCTTTTGATTTTTAGCTTTCTTGTTTTATTTCCTTCTTTTTGATAGTTTTCTTGTTTTATTTCTATTTATTTCTATTTAGAGTTTTAGTATGGTTATTACTATTTTTATTTTTATTATTTTTATTTATTTTCTTGTATATATATTTTTAATATCATTTATGATTTATTAGCTTTATTATTTTTATTATTTATTATTATTAATTATTATTTTTTCATTATTTATTATTTATTATTATATTATTATTTATTATTTATTATTTATTATTTATTATTAAGGGGAGGGATATTACATGCTCCACCATTGAAAAACTACCTGCACTGAAGGAAAAATAGCATGAGGCAAACCATAAAACAGTGAGAGTTCATACCATATCTGAAGAGACGATTCGCAATGGAAGAACATATGGATGTTTGATTCCTCCGCGGCTTGACACATTTCGCATCTGCTCGGTCCATGCCAGCTTCTCCTTCGTAAGTTTTCCCATGATAGATTCCTATTGTTAAAGACCAACCATGAAAAAAGTATCATCTTGAGAGGGCATCCCGACTTCCATAAGCATGGAGGAAAAAGGGGGCTAGAGCCTGGAGATATTGGAGAGATCATGATCGCGTATATGTCTTTTACACGAACAGGAGACTTAGCCTTAGGAACGGTCCATATCAGATGGTCACAGGTCCCGGAGCGAAAGATTCCTAAGCTGCAAAGGTCTTCTTTAACAGAATTCCATAGCGGGAGCAGAGAGGCTGGCAGGTTCAGATCACGACCCTCTTTCCATAATGGAATGGGACCACTCCATGAATCGATCAACTTGTCCCAAGTAAAGCAGCCCATTCTGTGAAGGAAACATAATAAAGATTGAGGAAAGAAAGATTTTTCATGGCCATTTAATATAGGATCTATACCAATAAAGATCTTGGATCCAGAGAAGAGATTCCATCTTAAGTTCTCCAAAAAGAATTGCTGGATTTTTCTAAGGCTGAGCCATATGGCTGAGCCTTTCCTGATACCAATAGAACCCCTTCTGTACCAATATTCTAGATTTTTTCCTTTCATATATTTCATTCTAATAGTCAGGCTCCATAGTCCATCGCCAAAAATACCTCTCCCTAGCGACTTAGCTTCTCGTCATTATTTATTTTCAGTGTTAGATCAATCTTTCCATCTTGATCCTGATGATAAACCACATTGTGTGGTTCGAAATGTGTTTATCTGAAAATCTGTAATATGATTTATCCGAAAAACTGTTTATAAACATTATGAATCACAAAAGCTTGCACTTGGGGATAATTTGAACAAGTTGACCTTTACCATGTCCTAAGAAATTTAAATTCATCAATGAATGTTCTAGTCAATAAAGGATCAAAATTGAACCAAAGGATTATAAAATTGAATAATAGATGTTTGTTAAATTCCCCATTGGCATGATTTTTCTTACAAGTAAAAAGGGAACAAGTATTTGCATTATTGAGAAATTAAATATATGGACATATGAAAAGTATGAAGAGCAAGTGTATATTTGGAGTATTAAGGCCACAAAAGTGATGACCCATTTGGTTAGGCGACCACCATTAATTGTCTGGCCTCGATCATCACCCTTGTAATACCCCTATCAAGCTTGCACCCACACTTGGCATGTGAAGTCTACCTTCAATTGCCTTATGTTCTCATCGAATTGTGTTGGGCTTCAATTTATTAATCGACCGAGGAGGATGCATTCAATTAGCATTGCGCCGGGGACATTTTCTTATCTCCTTTGTATTATTTTGCACCACCAGCAAGAATTCTGAAGTCGAATTGACATGGTTGAACTAATTATGCATTCTATTGTGATAAGGAAGGAGAGCAAAGGTCATGATGGCAATTACAGTCTCGGCAACAGGACCCCTAGGACTATATTTGTTGGATAAGTTTATACATCAACCTCAGGGCCTTGAACCACGCAAGGATCTCTTCTAAGGAAGTAGTGGTAATACGAGCCGTAAAGCCTTCCAATGATGGAGTTCTCAATGCGAGTCAAGGCGCCCCATTCTTATCATCATGATCTGGTGTGCTTGGAGGTGGCGGAACCATAAAATCTTCAGAGACTCTAAGGCTCCATACAAGTCCATTTTGCACTGTATCAGCTCTTTTTTTGACTCTGTTTCAAGCAACAAGCCTAATTCTTTGGGCTAAGCCTGTCTTTGCTCCGTTCTTATGATCATAATGATAAGCATATGTTCCCATGAGTTTTGTCCCTTCTCATTTAGATACATCTGTTTCTTTTATCTCTACAATCTTCCTATAATGTTGTGATATATCTCATCCATCTTATTATGATTCTTCTCAAAGATGTCTTGTTTGGAGCTGCACAAGTCATCTTTTGTATCCAATCATGGTTTTTTATATTGACTTAATATAATCTATGATGCTTTTTCTTCTGAAAAAAAAAGTAGTAGTAATACGAGCCAACATATGCAAGCAAGTGTTGATGTTATGCAAGTTCGCCATGGAGAATGTGGGCTCTTCTTCTCATGTCATCGAAAGTGTCGACATCAATGGAATTATGGATAGGGTTTTAGAGGCTATGGAAGGCATGCTGACAAGCAGTGATTCAAAAGAGGCTAAATCAAAAGCTCATAAATTCCTCTACCTGTTAACCAACTCCAAGCTCGAATTGATGCAAATCAAAATCGACCGTTTGTAATGTGAATTCAAGATCGAAATGGCATCCAAACTCGAATTGTTGCAAATCAAAATCGACCATTTTTAATGTGAATTCAAGTCCAAAATGACATCCATTCACTGCAAAATGGCAGAGATGGAGGACCTGTTAGTCTCATATTTGTAGCTAGTACCAACAGAGGTTGAAGTTGGTGAAGACACAACATGAAAAGAAGGGTTATATTCTTGGATTGTTTCTTCTTTGTTTTAATTTATGATGATATGTAAGTACTACCTATATCTACGAGTTTACTATTGAGTATATAATAGACATTTATTCATAATTATAGGTGACAAATGTCACGAGCATAGGTTTTATATATACTGGACATCTGAAATTAGAATTATGGTGAAATTGGATGAACTATGTAAAAGTTCTAGCCGGTAAAACATATTTTATTTTTAATAGAAATCTCCAAATCATCTCTTTAAAAAAATATAAACTATATTATATTATAATATTTTTTCTTAAAATTATTATTTTTTAATCATCTTACTTTATATTTTACATAAATAAGTAAATAACATTATTATAATAATTACCATATATATGAAAATATATTTTATTAAAAGTTACATGCATTACATTTAATGTTTTAGAGCATCATACAAAGTGATTGAAATATGTATTGATCATGCAAATTTTCAATCCATAAGGGAAAAAATATTTATTAAAAATTAAATTATTTAATTATTTAATGTTTTTAACATTTTTTTTATATTTGTTGGTTAATAATATAAAAAAAATTGGAAGAAATTTGTTGAAATTGAAAATTGGAATATCCACCATTTTAAAATTTGCATGTTTTTTTTCAAAATACATTATAATATGTCTCTTTCAAAAGATACTTATAATATGTCTTTTTGAAAAAAATACATTATAACATGTCCTATCAAAACCAGGTGAATGGAAAAACAATCATTTTTCTAACCACTCAAGTTACTAGTCCATGACATATTTAAACGATGGGTAAAAATAAATATCAACTATCATGTGAAGGGTAGGCTCATCATAAAAAAATTACTTAAGAGTGCCTATAAAATTATATAATCTGGTTCTATGAGTTTTTTAGGACATTGAATCCATTTATACATAATATATATATATATATATATATAATTTAAATAAGTAAAACCTAAAACAATTAAATTACATTTTTTTGAAATTTTAATTTTTAGTAAATTTAGAACTTTATATTAACAATATAAGCCTTCACATTGCCAACAACAATTCGAATTCCCAATTTGCTTTGGCTTGCTAGTCTAGGAATCATACAAAAGGCAGAACTGGAGAATTTTGATTGTAAGTCTCAAAACTAATAAAACAACCTTAACATAGTAAATGACATGTATACAAAAATGAGGCTTATGAGCCATGAACAAAGTAACTAAAACCTGTAGAAACATATGCCTAAGAGATAGTAGGAATTAAAGCATTGTGGTCAGCTACAACTGTACCCAAAATAACACTAAGGTCTTATCCGTAGGTCACAGTCAATGCTTAGGTTTGCACGAGGAAGGTGGCTTCCTGCATTGGGGTATTACATTCCCCAAGCGCTCCATCCTTTCATCCATATTCAAGTAGAGAAATTGTAGCTCCTCCATGTGAAGGAGTAGCTCATCCCCACTCTCATTACGTTCAAACAATACCTTGCCCAAGAGTTGCTTAATGTGCCAACAAAGGTTAATGGTGTGTAGGTATTGGTTTTGGTGAGCACAAGCATTACCCAAGTCAGGGACCTAGGCTGCCATGATAATTTTATTAGATAGGTTCTCTCTATCCTCAATGACCGCTTATTGAATATCCTATTGCACTCCCAGAGGAGTCTATAGTTGGTATCATTTGGCTAAAGCATGAGTTCTGAAAAAAACCTGAGCACTACCAAGATCCCCATGATCCCTTTCGCCTTTGCGAGATTTGGCTCTTTGTTGGGGCATGGCGAGGAGTAGGGGAGAAAGACATAGAAATGGGTGGGAAAAGAAGGACAAAACAACATGGACGAGGTGAAAGTGAAAGACAGATAAGTGAAAGAATAGCCAAAGGAAAGTTGTTCTTCACCCATGGATGACAAGCTAGATGGACATCCTAGCAAGACAACAGATGAAAAGTACTAAACCTAGTCCACCAGAAAGCCTCACAACTAGAACTGTAAAACAAATGTGGAGTAACCTTGAAACATAATTAAATGCAAGGGTGATGTAATACCTTCCACAATATAGAGTTTAGTCCATTTGTGACCCATAATTCCATGGAGTTGTGAACCAAGACTGCTTTAAGCTTGGCGCTGCTCTAATGCATTGTAGAATTCCAATAGAAACAAGAAGGAACTAGGCTAGGAGGGCCTAGTCGTTCCTCCGGACGAGTGTAAATAACAAAGTAGGGAAATAACAAATAACACTAATAATTCTGGAGTGGTTTTCATGTTCGCTATTTCCCAAAGCTATAGTTATAAGATGTGGCAAGTGCTTGTGACTTGCTATCATTATTTCTCGTTGCATGATGGATTGCCTTAGAGTGATAACCATCACATTTTTCAAGCCAATGTGGTTTGAGTTGTTTATTGATGAAGGAAGAACCACATATGTAATATTTATTGTTGATGTTTTAGAGCCACTAATTGGGTCCATTATCAAGACATGAGGAACCAACAAGTGGGTCCATTGTAAGATTTACAGTCGACATTTTGGAGCCAACACCTGGGTCCATTGTGATAACCATCATCAATAGTGTTCCCCATTATGATTTCCATACAGAGAGAACCATTAACATCATTGACTAACCTTTGTAATGAGCGCATGCTCATGGAAGGAGTATTGAATGTCTGTCACTTCATATTCAATGAAGAGGGGAGATGTTGTGACATTGTCACCAAACACTTTGCTAAAGGGAAATTCATAATGGAAGAATTAGGAGTCCCAAAGGAATATAGGGCAACTGTTCATAAGCTTTATGAGCTGGTTAGAGCCAAAATTAGAACTAAGGAAGACATGTCTGAATGCTTTTGCTGTGACATTGGAGTTAGACAGGGATGTCCTCTTTCCCCCACATTGTTTGGTTTATATATCGATAAGCTTGAAGAGTGGATAAATAGTACCAAAGGAGAAGGCGTCCAGTTGACAAGTTGTGTGGTGAAACTACTTTTATATGCAAATGACCTTATTCTTATAGCTAAATTTGTGCTAGGTTTGAGAGAGAAATTTTTCTTTGAAAGGAAAGAAACAACAGGTTACCTTTCTCTTTAAGGGAAACCCCTTGGAGGTTGTAGAAGAGTACAAGTATATAGGAATTGATTTCCACTATAAGCTTAGCTGGGAGACATGTATATCAAAGAGAATCCAAGGAGGGTAGAAAGATTCATACCTTCTCGAGAACATGTGTAGACAAGCAGAACTATGGGATTGGAAGACTAAGAAAACCCTCTTTGGTTTATTAGTGGTGCTAATTATCCTCTATGGTTGCGAGATATGGGGGAGCAACATGTCAAGCCACAAATGGTGACAAATAGAAAGAATTCAAAAACATCTAATCACAAGTAGCCTCAAAGTGAAATCAACGGTCTCCTACAATATCGTTTTAATTGAGGTTGGTCTGTCTCTAATTGAGGCTTCAACGATTGTTCATTTGTTAAGCTACTTGAAAAAGGAGGAAAATATGGATAAGCACTGATGGCCCAAAATGGTTGTTGAAGAAGAGCCAAATCGTTGGAAAATTACATGGATGAAGCAAAATAGAAAGTGGTTGGGCAAATGGGACAAAAATTTGCATAACTGTCCTCATGCTAAGGAGGAGATAAAAAATGGGTGTTAGAAAAATTCAGAAATGCCATATGGACAAAACAGGTAGGTAGAAAAAAAACATATCATGTCAAAGAATTTAACCATGCATAGAAGCATGATGATAAAGAGTATTTGAGTTCCTCAATCAAGGGAAAATTTAAAATTTTAGTTGCACAACTAAGGCCTAAGTCCCATAATAGATGCGAAACTGACAAATGGATGGTCCCTAAAAAAGATTTGGAAGAACAAACTTACATTTTTTGTAGCAGAGGGGTGGTAGAAACAAAATGACATTTTATCAAAGACTATGCAGTGTATGAAGATATTCATCGTTAGTTTGATAACAACCTAAAGGTGAACAATCTCAATGAACCTTTTGAGGAGACAAGGCTTCACAAAACAACATATTTCGTACTCAAGATCCATAACAACATAAGCATGGAAAAAATTCTGAATACAAATTAAATTGCTATTAGGTGGTCCTTTAAACCATAATTAGTTTAATAACAACCTAAAGGTGAAAAGTCTCAACAAACTTTTTGAGAAAGCAAGATTTCAAAAAATAACAAATTTCTTACTCAAAATCCATAACAACAAAATTAACATGGAAAAAAATCTGAATAGAAATTAAATTACTATTAAGTGGCCCCTTAGCCAATCGTGGACATCATTAAAAATCAATAAATTAATCAATCAATTGCCCCTCTTCACACTCATCTTTGTTCATCCAATAGAGTGATATCCATTTATTTTTTATAATAAATAAAGTCGTGTAATAAATTTTTCAAACCTTTTCATTTTAATTTTTAAATTTGTTTTAAAACGTTTGAGAATCTTTTTAGTCAATATTAAAAAATAAAAGTAAATTCACATACAGTCTCCTATTATTATTAACTTGCTGCACTATCTTATTACTATTTCAATACCAAAAAACCAGCAATTACTAATCTTTTTTATGTAAAACATAAATATTTTGGTCCATCTTTGCATTTGAATACTGCAAAACATTGTTCTATAACATCATTTGCTGCATCTTCTTTAAGGTATACTAAAATATTCTTCCCTTAGATGATGTGTTGCATCTTTGCAAGTTGTTCACCCATTCTTGGTGAAGTTTCAAACTTTTTCATTTTAATTTTTAAATTTGTTTTAAAACGTTTGAGAATCTTTTTAGTCAATATTAAAAAATAAAAGTAAATTCACATACAGTCTCCTATTCACATACAGTCTCCTATTATTATTAACTTGCTGCACTATCTTATTACTATTTCAATACCAAAAAACCAGCAATTACTCATCTTTTTTTTTGTAAAACATAAATATTTTGGTCCATCTTTGCATTTGAATACTGCAAAACATTGGCCTATAACATCATTTGCTGCATCTTCTTTAAGGTATACTAAAATGTTGCATCTTTGCAAGTTGTTCACCCATTCTTGGTGAAGTTTGACCAGTTCTCCTCATGCTTGGCCTACAGATTTTACTCATCTTTTTTATGTAAAACATAAACATTTAGGTCCATCTTTGCATTTGAATACTGCAAAACATTGTCCTATAACATCATTTGCTGCATCTTCTTTAAGGCATACTAAAATATTCTTCCCTTAGATGATGGGTTGCATCTTTGCAAGTTGTTCACCCATTCTTGGTGAAGTTTGACCAGTTCTCCTCATGCTTGGCCTACAGATTTCTCGGAACCTCGCTGCCAAATTATTCAATATATTTGACGTTTGCATTCCACTCAGGTAGGGGTGGGTAGACGGTCGTGTAGCTTTTGTTTTTATCTGGAGGGATGTGCGATGCCAGCGGAGAGGGACTTGTCTGTCAGTAATCTACTTCTATTTGAAACTGCTTTCATGTGGGCTCTTGTTTCGATGCCCGGGACCCACTCACATTGGAACCAGCAATTGATGTATAATAATCCACCTGAAATTATATATATACAGTGTGCACTGAAAATCTCAAGCCAACAAGTCCCCTCATGCAATTCATGGGTACCGAGACTCGTGTGGAAGCTTAGTCTGCAGACCCACATTGGCCTTCTGAGACATTAGCCTTTTGAGTTTGGCATTTGAGCTTTTGCTGTCTTATGTAGAAATACAAATAAGCCCATATGGTTCGCTCTCTGCAGGAAATCAGCAGCACAGATCATGTTGAAACCGGGAATGGGGAAAACAGGCGGGAGAGTATTGCTCTGGTTGTTATTGTTGTCATGGCCTCCCTTGCAGTGGTGGCGTTGTTGGTGGCCTTCAGCTACTATTGGTACATTAAGAACAAAGTCAAGAAGAGGTTCAACACTGAAAGTAAGTTCCACGTACTTATTTGAGTTTGGGATTCCATGTTTGTCCATGAAGTCTATGCTTTCAGTTCACTTTCCTCGGCCTACTAACAAACAAGGCAGAGATGCTTTCTACAGGCTTATTTGAGTTTGGGATTCCATGTTTGTCCATGAAGTCTATGCTTTCAGTTCACTTTCCTCGGCCTTCTAACAAACAAGGCAGAGATGCTTTCTACAGTTTGCGTGGGGCAGGGTGATACCATTATTTTTTTGTGTGTAATGCTGCGTTGCATATAGAATATTTGTGTGTTTGTGCTGCATTGAAGATGGAATCAACTCTTGTGTTTGTGTGTTCTGATGCATTGGCTGCCTTGAATATGGACACCAGCATAGCCCATCAACTCTTCTATTATTGTATAATGCTACATTGGGTGCATTCAATATGGACATTTGCAGAGATCCATATAAACCTGAGTCTGATATGGACATTAAAGCTTTTGTAATGGTACAGTGGGTGCATTGAATATGGACATCAGTACAAACCTATGTAAACTTCAGTCTGATATGCACCCGATGGTTGTAAAGCTATGCCAAAGTCCATGCAATGGTCAACATATAAAAATTTCGGACAACTTCTCAAGCTGAAGCAACGGTCCACTTATTAAATATTGGAACTCCAGATATGCAACCTCCAGCTTCTCAACCTGGAGCTGCATAAGAGACCCAGGTTTAGAAGGGTCTGTGCTAGGGACATTGCTCTGTGAGAGACCGAATAATGGACATTTTTTGAGACTGCAGGCCTCATTTCCATGTATTTCAATGACCCATTTGGGCTTTAGACATACCCTCGTGTTTTAAACAACATTTAGGGAAGCCCACCTCGTCGTGCTTGTTTGATTTACTGTTTTTCAACTAAATTGCATACTGTTTTTGTTATGCAGAATCCCTTCAGCAAAGCAACGAACTTGCCCCTCCTGTGACAAACTCATCATCCCAGACAGAGGCACAAGTCTTTACATTCAAGCAACTCCAAGCAGCAACCAGTAATTTCAGCTCAAACAATGTTATTGGCAATGGAGGCTTTGGCTCTGTGTATAAAGGAGTGCTGCAGGATGGTAGTAAGGTTGCTATCAAGCAGCTTGACCAAGCAAGCAAACAGGGAGAACAAGAATTTCGTGTGGAGGTTTGCTTTTTTGTTTCTTGATTTTATAAGTCTCGATAACCTGTAGATGGTACATTGTTTATTTGAATACAGTGGTGGTTGGGCATGTTTTCTTGACTCTGAAATAGTTGGATTTTTTTTGTACTCTGTTACACAATGATGACTTTACATGCTGTGGCTTCTTTGTTTGAACAGGTTGATGTTTTGAGCTGTCTCCATTCACCATACTTGCTTGCATTGATTGGGTACTGTGCAGACCATGATCACAGACTCTTAGTGTATGAGTTCATGCCCAATGGAAGCCTGCAAGAGCACCTTTACTCTGATGGTGAGAAGCCACCTTTTCCAACTGCTGCTTTTAGGTTAGACTCCATGAAAATGTTTTTTTATCTTTTGAACTGGTGAAGCTCAGGCAAAAACTTAATTTCATGCCAATTAGCCACCCGCATTCTTGCCAAGAAGTCTGCTCTGGCCCCTCGTGAATTTTGAATTTTCGAGTATCACATAGTCTCTTAGGATGTTGCTCTTAGCAGTTCTGATAACCTATGTTACTCTCCAAACCACCCTTCACAAAACAATCCAACAAAGCGGCTGGAAGGGAGTGAATGGTAAAAGCTCCTATGCATGCCAGAGCAGACCCTACACATTTATTAATAGCAATACAAAGGCTCTATGCACTGTTTCATGTTCCTGTGTTTTAACTCTATTCGAAATGAAAATGTCTAACACCCCTGTTTCGTTCAGAGTTTCATAATTCTAGTGTCCTATGGGCTGTCGAGAGCTGATTCAGGTATAGGTATTCAGGATTCCCATAGATGCCTACAACGGCAATCTAGGCAAGGCCTGGTTGTTTTCTCATGTTTTCTATTTGTCTCACATCCAGAGATGACCTAAGTTTGAACTTGCCAATTTCCAACTGTGCCTCGGTGATAGAAGCCTGTGGGTATTTGGTACTCACATACTTGCATTAAAATTCCCAATATTTCCATGGATTGCAAACATCTAACCTCCCTAAATCTAAATACCCCACCATCCAAGTCAGACTGCATCGTGAGAAGAATTCAAATTTTGCGGAGTTTGGCACATTGCTACCTTACTGTACAGTTTAAACATCATATCAGAAATCAGTAAATGCATTGATGAACTGATAAAGTAATGTGGGCAATCTCTAGGTTTGATTATAGAGTTTCATTTGACCACACTTTCCTGATTTATGTTGATCAATAAGATTGTTAGCAAGCAAACATAAACATATTTGTAATACTTTGATTAGTTACTCTGCAATTTTCTTTCTAGAGCAGCGATCCTTTCTATCTATAAGTGCTAATGGTCTACTTCCAATATGATTAAATCTGTCTTAATGTACTTAGTAATTTCTCCCGCAGTGGTTTTTAATAAAGCAGATGTGTAACCGTGGATTATATGTTGATAGGTTCTCCTAGCAACCCTCCAAAGTTGGATTGGGACACCAGAATGAGAATAGCTCTGGATGCGGCAAGAGGACTTGAATACTTGCACGAGTGTATTGATCCTCCAGTGATTCACAGGGACTTCAAAAGCAGTAATATTCTCCTAGACAGAAATTATCATGCCAAAGTCTCAGATTTTGGCTTGGCCAAACTTGGGTCTGATAAAGTAGGAGGCCATGTGTCTACTCGAGTTTTGGGAACACAAGGATATGTTGCCCCCGAGTAAGTGAAGTCTATATTTATTTACTGCCTTTATAAATCACACAAACAATTTTTGATTCCAGGAAAAGTATTTGCAGGGCCTCAGTTCTATATATATACTTTAGAAATGGTTATAATTACAAAGTTTGATTTCTTTCATTTACCTTCAAATTTTGTCCTTTATGGACATATTGCATGACGATTTTTGTGTAAAATTCAATGAATTCTCTTCGTTTGGTATGGCACCCACAGAATGGCAGTTCAGGATGCAGACAACCCCTCTAGTTCTTTAAACTTATTAATTCTCAACCAGAGGCAGTTCAGGATGCAGACAAACCCCTCTAGTTCTTTAAGCTTATTAGTTCTCAACCAATCTATAGAGAAACTGATAGTTTTCCAGTTCTATCTAGAATGCTTGATTTGACGATGTCATTTGTGTGTAGGTTAAACCATTGTAAATGGTCTTCTATGTACAAGTACTGAAATTATTTCGAGAGTCCGGATCACAGAATATGCAGTGTATTGTAATTGTTTACTATTTTTGGATTGCTTTATTTACTTGTGTCATTCGATTGCTTGTGTGGGATCCAGGTATGCATTGACAGGACACTTGACTACTAAATCAGATGTTTACAGCTATGGAGTTGTATTACTGGAACTCTTAACTGGAAGAGTTCCAGTGGACATGAAAAGGCCGCCTGGTCAAGGTGTCCTTGTATCTTGGGTATGGTTGTTTCTAGACTTGCAGAATGTCTGCTAAATTGTATTTTCTGTGTTTTGAAAATGAAATATGGAACACAAGCATTTCATTATTGCCTTTCTTTTTCTTTTTAAATTTCAGGCTCTACCTCAGCTTACAGATAGAGAAAAATTGGTTCAGATTATAGACCCTGTGTTGGAGGGTCAATTCTCCATGAAGGAGCTCATTCAGGTCAGACTTTATCTTGGAATATCCAGGGAAATTAGGGGAGTAGCTAAAGAAAGTTCATTACTTGCACATAGCAGGGTAGGCAAGAGATAGATAGTCATATTAATGTTGAACAAAATCCTCAACAATGACCGACTTATTTCATATCTTTATTTCAGGTTGCAGCAATAGCTGCAATGTGTATCCAACCTGAAGCAGATTATAGGCCTTTAATGGCAGATGTGGTGCAATCTTTGGTTCCTCTTGTGAAGCATCATCGACCATCATCCAGGGTGGTCAGCACTCCTAATTTACATCATAACATTGTAACTCTCAAGTCTTCCTCCATGGACAGTGGTAGCAGCAGTGCTGCCAATGACTAATGTCTAGTCACTGAAACCATTGGCGCATCAGTTCTATGTATCAGACAGATCTCTGGCCAGTTCATTTTTGAGGGGATAGCTTTTAACCATAGGCCGTAGTATTAAAATTCAGAGGCGTTTGCCCATGCGATTTGCAAGCTTTAATGTTCCTCTTTTCACAATCAATGAAGTGGCATGGAATTTTTGATCATCGCCGAGCTCTGTATCAAAGAAATAGCATATATTTGATATTATATAATGCTAATTTATGCCAGTGGAGCAACAATGGCCCATGGGTGTTGGCAATTCCATTAAGTGCATAATATTTGAATATAATTTGGTCTGAAACATAAAAGAAATGTATGGATTCTTGTGTTAACACTGGAGGCTTATTAAGCCACGTTTTGGTTTAGTTGTTCTTTGAGAATAGTCTAGTTTGGTTGAAATAATAAGTTACGATTTTAAACCATTTTTACAGATGATTTTTTTATATATGTAGATTAATAATTTATTTTTAAGGTCAAAGTAAAATTAGACATCAAATTGATACTATATATATATATTCTCTATATAATAGCTCTTCTATCCCAGGAACAGATGAATAAATTTTGTTATGTTTTGGGAACTTCAACATAATAAATTATCCCCGTGTTTTCACAAATAATAATTTTAGGTCTGAAAGATGAACTAAAACGAAAAAATATTTATGATGTCTCCGGTTGACCAAAAGAACATTCAGCAGGGCTATGGTAAATGCATAAGAAAGAGTGTAATGCAAGGTGTTTGAGAATTAACAATCACTGGTTTCAACAGAAATACACGTGGAAGAAATACAGTTCTCTATCTATCAAAGAAAAAGCCCAATCAAAATCTATGCACAGTGCCCCGTCTGATTTATATCCTGTCATATTAATGTCCAGTCAAAATCCATGCACAGTGCTGCGCCTGTCTTGTAGTCTGTCATGTTAAAGGCAGCATTAATCAGCTTTCATTTAGATTGCTTTGTTAGGTCTCCTGCAAAGCCTTCTCTGTAAATTAGGATTCTCAGAGGTACTGAGTTCAAGCGACCCGGCAATAGCATCCCTGCAGTCAGCACTTTTGTTGTCACATTAGTTTGGTATATTGTAGGGGAGTCCTCTACTAAAGGTGGAGGAATTGTCCGGGCGGTTAAAAGTGGTTGGAATCTTGGCAAAAATATTTTAAAATCTTTTGTAGAGAGTGTGTTTGAATCATGTTTAGATAGTGGAAATGGATTCAGCACTATCAAAATTTTTTAGAGGACCTAAAATTTTGAAGTTTAACAACTATAACTTGGATTTACAAAAATGCCCGCAAAATTTTCTCAAAATAGCTGGAATTTTCATGACTTTCAAGGCAAAAAAATAGCCTTGTTAAACTACAGCTATTGTATGTATAATGTGATAATGATGGCTCCCAGATTGGCCGAGAGGTAAAAAAGTAATGGCCCAAAGTGGCAGCCCATGGCTTATCTATGACTAGTCACTGCCCAGGCCAGCCCATGGCTTATCTATGACTGGTCACTGCCCAGGCCAGGTTGTAGACCAAAACAGTTGTGTAGGTTGATCCCCTGAAGCCAAAAAAGAAAAATATGAAGAAAATATTTACTTGGATATGTCTTCTGCCAAGTGTCTTGGCGAGGCAATCTACACTTTGATATCAAATTGTTAAGGGAGCCTGTCATATTAACTTATTTGGGGTGCCTGTCATAAAATTGTTAGAGGGTGTTTGTCATGAAAGGACATATCATTCAATGATAAAGCAAATCTTTGGTGAAGGGTAGGCCCTGGGTTTAATTCCTAACCTGTCTTATTTTGGTTTTTGGTGATATCAAATTGTTAGTGGTCCCTGTCAGGTCATCTAATTGAATGGTTTCAGGTCATCTAATTGAATGGTGACACACACTTTTGGTAGAGAACAGACGTTGAATTCCTAACCTTATCTTGTAACTTGTTTTGAACATGTGGGTAGAGTAAGACGACGCAGCAAAAGTGTGGCTTAAGGCGGGGCATTAGAGCTGGCAACCTGTACTTAACTCAAGCAAAAGTGACAGTGATGCAATTTGGTTCTACATGGCTGCTAAGATACTTGTTGTTGTTAGTTTGTTTGGAATTTGTCATATTTTCTTTTGTACATCCTTCGAGTTAATGTTGTGATTGGTCTGACAGGATATTCTTAGAAAAAGCCAATTTACTCACTTTTTCAGTTAAGGAAATCAGAAACTTGGGTTTCATAACAGATTCCAGACAAACTCAATGTTTGATAAGTCTGAGATGATAGCTTCAGAAAAGCCAATTTACTCACCTTTTTGTTAAAAGAAATCAAAACTTATGTTTCATAGCATAGATTCCAAACAAAGTCAGTGTTGTGAAAGGATATTTTCACAAAACCCAATTAACTCGTTTTTCTGGTTAAACGAAATCAGAAGTTTAGGTTTCATAATAGATCACGCCTCAGGAAAAGTGTGGCTTAAGGTGAAGTATTAGAACTAGCAATCTGTACTTGGGAATCAAAAGTGACAGGGATGGCATTTGGTCTTACATGGCTGTTAAGATACTTCCTTGCGAGTTTGATTGGTATATGTTATATTAATTTTTGAAAATTTGTAAGTCAATTTAATGTTGTGATTAGTATGAGAATATTTTCTGAAAACTAATTTAGTAACTCACTTTCTATTAAAAAAATTAGAAACATAAATTTCATAGCAGATCACTCAGAGGAAATAATTCACCCATTTATAATATAATATCATTGATAGTGGAATTAGATTTTGCACTAGTCTAATCAGATTATTTTTTTTTGACCCTGAAAACCTTTTTTTCAGGCAGGTTTTTTGGTTGATTTTCTCAAAATCTTGTAGTAAATTGTGGAAACTATAGTTTTAAATTGTGGAGTCAACATAATTTGAGTGTTTTAATAATTTTTGAAGTTATTGATGATCCAGATTAGTCATTATATTATTTGTTATCTTATCTCAATGCTTTCAAAGTGGAAAAAGTAGAGAAATAAGTTCAGAACACCATTTTTACTAACAAAACCCAATTTAGCAAATTAAAATCTAAAATTTTGAAGTATAAAACTAATTTTTTGAATTAAAATTTTACTTTTTCCCTCTTTGCAACACCCTATTACCCCTTGGTCAACATGTTACCTTGTCCCTTTGGTCCACTTGTTATTTTGACTCCTTGCTTTTGTCGCAAGTATTCCTCCAAACATGATCAACATGATGTAGGTCAGCATAGTAGAACTAGGCCTGGTCACTCAGAGGACCACCCCATATCTGTCCTCATATAAATGGTGACTTATTGGGAGTAGACGCCTTTGGAAACTATAAGTGAAATTAATATAACAAAGACAGAAGTAATGGTCTAAATACAGTTTATGCAGGATGAAGAAATAAAAGAAAATGTGGTTAATGGATCCTTGACATTGGAACTAGCAAAGAGATATAAATTATATAATGTATATTTTTTAAAAATGGATTTATATAGGCATGTGAAAATTATGATAAGCAGAGTGTTGGTGGAGAGTAGTGAGGCTCAATGGGAGATCCTGCGATGCATAGTGCTCATCACCTAAAAAAAGTGAATCACAAGGTCTCTTAACTCGTAAAGAAGATAACCAACTTGGAATTTCCGGATTTTATTGAAGAAGATAACCATTTAGTAGCAGAAGAAATGGTCTCAACCGTTGTGCGATCATGTCAAGAATTTATTTTTTTGTTTTTCTTTACATCAATAATAAATATGTTAATCAATTTGATTTTGAAGTATAGGCTAGTAGTTAAACCCTGACATTATTAGGCTTATGATTTTACGTTACCATGTTACCTTTGAAAACTTGGTCGTCCAGACAAAGGCAGTGCACTTGTGCTAGTGCCTGATTTCTCCAGTGGGAGGCCATTAGCGAGACATGTATTTTTTGTTTATGATTTAGATGGATTGTAATTTCAATGTAGAGCTTATGCTAAAAAAACACTAGTTTGCTTTGGAGTAAAAAAAATACAAGTCCGCTTTAGAGTAAAATAATACAAGTTAGAGTAAATTTAGATTTATGTTTTTGAGTTAAAACTAAAAATACAAAAGGATTTTTGAAAGTTGTGTTGAATTTTTTGGGAGGACAACCAGGGATCGAACTGATGTGGCGCGTTAGGGTTTGAGAGAATAGGGCTTTCAGAGCCAAGGAGGACGGAAACGGAAGCCTGGGAGGCGAGAGAAGGGTTAAACGGGTGCGGGAGGAAGATTCGCAAGGGTAAAACGAAAGGTGGAAGGGAGAAAGAAAACGGACGGGGCTGAAGGGCTCTATGGAAGGAAAACAAGGGAGGGGAGAGATCCCCTCCTTTAGGAATGTAGTAGTAGGCGAAACAAATGGAAGCGGACTGCAAGGGACGCAGAAGGAGATCAACAGAGATGCGCCAGTGCTGGGGAATCGATGACAAGCAAGAACGTGAAGCAGGTGTTTGCCTAGGGCACAGAAAAAACCAAGGTATGTAATCCCAAGTAACAAACTTGAAGATTATAGATGCTATATGAGAGATCATGCTTTGATCTGTAAGTTTATAGGGTTTTGGCCATTTGAAAAGGATTTAACAAAATGGATACAACAAAGATGGAGGCCAAAAGGGCATATAGATCTAAAACTAGGAGCAAAAGGCTTTTTCACAATCATTTTTGCAAATTTAGAGGATAAGGAAAGAACTTTTGAAGAGGGGCCATACTTTATGAACAACGCAGGCTTATTTATGAGGCACTGGGAGGATAGATACAACCCAGATAATGAGACACTGTTGGCAGCTCCCATATGGGTCCGATTATTCGGATTACCAATGCAGTTTTGGGATCCTGATATATTGGAAGTGATTGGCAACTCGATCAGAACTTTTGTTAAGGTGACAGAGTCAACCAAAAGAGGGAAATACACATCTTATGCAAGGATATGTGTGTACATGAATATAGCAGAATCTTTGCCGGAGTATATAGAGGTGGAATACCATGATGAAATATGGCAGCAGCCAATAGACTACGAGCATATTCCCTTCAGGTGCAGAAGATGCCACGAGTACGGACATCTATTTAGGCAATGCCCACAAAACAAAGAGGCAGAAGCAACAAGGACACAGGAGGAAGAACAGAGGAGAACAGAAGGATCGGATACTGGGGATGAGGGATTCAAGGAGATCCAAAGGAGGAAGAAACCAACCACGGAGGGAAAGAGGATTCAACTAAAAGAGAAAAATATAACAGTCGAAAACCAAAACAAGTTTCAGGTCCTTCAGGATGAGGAAGATGAAAACGAGGAAGGATGGAACAGGAGGATAACGAAAATGCACCAATGGATATCATAAAAGAGACAACAGAAAAAAGTATAAGTCAGAACAGAGAAGTGGAAGAAGAGATGGGGGAAAGTCAGGGGAATATAGTAGGACAAACGATGACTGGATCAGACAGTCAAAAAGATAATGGGGTCGAAGAAGAAAGAATAATGAAGAAACTGCTTCAAGAATGGAAAAACCTAGATGAAAGATTCATTCCGGAAACACAGAAACAACTATATAAAGATACATTCCAGAAATATAAGGAGAAGAAAGGTAGCACCTCAGAGATTCAAATAGATCAAACAGGGTCACAGGGAAACCAAAGCCTGGGAATGGATGGTACTGGCAAGGGGGGTAGAAAGAGAGGAAGATGAACTATAAATGAAACGATTCAAGCAGTAGGAGAAATATTAGTAAATTCAGGAAGGGTGATACCTCTCTCAGAGGTATTTCAACAACCATCAAAAAGTTATAAATGATAGTCACAAGCTGGAATATCAGGGGACTCAACAGTAAAGGTAAGCAGAGGTATTTAAAGGAAAGATTGAAGAAGGATAAACCGAGCATAATGATAATCCAGGAAACGAAAATGGGGTATCAACAGTTGGTAGAAATTATGAAAAGGACTAAGCCACAATACGAGGTAATGGCCCAAGATGCAGATGGAACAACAGGGGGTCTGGCAATCATCTGGAACCTTGAGGAGGTAATTTTTGAGAATTGGATTAGTTTTCCTAGAATACTAACAGGCATGTTCAGGTTGACGGGATTGGAGGAGCGAATTCTTATTTCAGGGGTTTATGGACCGCACGCACCCAGGGAGCGGAAGGAATTCCTCAAGAATATGCAAGCTATTAGAAGAATTATTCATGGAACTCCGTGGATAATAGGAGACTTTAACATGATTAGAATGATAGGAGAAAAGAAAGGTGGGGTAAGGAGACCGGATCAGAGTATGGAGGAGTTCAATGAGATGATTACAGAATAGAGGCTGGTAGATATTCCTACAACTAACGGTGTCCATACATGGAATAATATGAGGGGAGGAAAAAACCAAATTGCTTCGAGATTAGATAGGTTTCTTTTATCTGAGCAAATTTTGAATCGGGATGTGTTTATAGAAGCTAAAATTTTGCCAAGCCTAGGTTCGGACCATTGGCCGATCAGATTGGAAATTGATATTAAGAAAAACAACGGTAAGAAACCATTTAGATTTGAGGCCTTCTGGCTCAGAAATCCTCAATTCTTACACAAAGTGGAAGAATGGTGGACACAGAGTAAAGTTAAAGGGAAGGGGAAGATGCATACCATCCAGTTAAAACTCAAAGAAATCAAAGGGAAAATAAAAAAATGGAACAAGGAAGAGTTTGGGAACATCATGGAGGAAAAACAAAAATTAGAGAGAGAGATGGAAGAAATACAACAAAAAATAATTCTGGAAGGGAGGGATGAGGAAAGAAGCAATGAGGAGGGAATAATAATCGGCCAATTGGAAGAAAGAAGGAAACAGGAAGAGATTTTGTGGAGACAAAAGTCAAGAATAAAATGGCTGTGCGAAGGTGAAAGAAATACCAAGTTTTTTCATCAAGCTATGGTTCAGAACAGACAAAGGAATCAGATCTTCTCTATCAAAAATGCAGAGGGGGAAAGGACAGTAGAACAGGGAGCTATTGAAATTTTTTTAGTGGATTATCACAAAGGGATTCTCACAGAACCACAAAGAGATCGGGGAGAAGCAATAGAATGTATTTGCAAGGAAATTCCAAGATTAATAACAAATGAGCAAAATAAGGCTCTGATGAGGGCAGTAACTTTGGAAGAGGTGGAAGAAATCGTGATGAATATGAGCAAGAACAAAGCACCACGACTGGATGGATACACAGTGGAATTCTATCAGGTAGGATGGTACTTTCTAGGCCAGGAAGTCTTGGAAGCTGTAGAGGAATCAAGAATGAAGCAAAAGATATGGCCAGGTATTAACTCGACCTTTATAACCTTGATCCCTAAGAGCAATAATTTTGAGGATGTTCAAGGTTTCTGCCCAATAGCCCTGTGCAATGTCATATATAAGATTATAGCTACTCTGATAGCGAAAAGATTAAAGCCTTTACTTCCGAATATTATTTCACCAGAGCAAACTGGCTTTGTGGAGGGTCGACAAATACTTGATGGATTAGTAGTTACTCAGGAGATGATACACTCCCTAAATCAGAAAAAGCAGAGAGGAATGATGATGAAGTTAGATCTGTCAAAAGCCTATGACCGTTTAAGCTGGAAATACCTCAGAGCGGTTCTTGGAGCATATGGATTCGATAGTAGATGGATCGAATGGGTCTACAACATGATTTCAACCCCGAATTTCTCTATTCTAGTAAATGGTGTTCCAACGACCACCTTTAATGCAACAAGGGGAATTAGGGAGGGAGATCCTATCTCCCCATTCCTATTCATAATGGCAGTTGAGGGTTTAGGGAGAAATTTCAAAAAAGAGCTAAGGGAAAAGAAAATCAAAGGCTTAAAACCATGGGGAAACAATCTGCCCATCACACATCAGCAGTTTGTAGATGATATTATGCTATTCGGTGAGGTATCAATCAAAGAGGTGAGGAACATCAAAAGAATATTAGAAATATTCATGGAGGCATCAGGTATGGAAATAAACAAAGAAAAATCATGTACATTCATATTTAATACTCCTGATTCAATCAAGGCTCATCTTACCAGAACTTTAGGCTTTAGACAGGGGGAACTTCTTACTAAGTACCTAGGGAATCAGTTGGATATAAACCCTACTCGAATGAAAAATTGGCAGAGTACTATAGAAAAAATAAAAAACAAATTGGCGAGCTGGTCTTTTAGATCGTTGAACATTGCCAGCAGAATTGTCCTTTTGAAATCGGTCCTTCAATCGATACCTATTTACCCTCTATCCATTATGGCTGCACCCAGAGGAGCGTGCACAAAAATGAAAGAAATATTCGAGAAATTTATATGGGGTGGACCAAAACAACAGAGGAAATGGGCTCTGGTTTCATGGAAAAATCTAATGAAAAGAAAAGAGGAAGGGGGTCTAGGTATGAGAGACCCTGAAATGCTAAACAAGGTGCTAGGAGCAAAATTATGGTGGAGGTGGGTGCAAGGGGGAAATGATGTATGGAAGAGAATATGGACTCAGAAATATAATATGCCTGATACAGTAGCGGGTAGATTGAGAGTCGAAGAAATCCCAAAAGGATCTTCAATCTGGGAACTGGCAAGCCAGAATAGGGACATTGTAAACAATCATGCCTTCTGGGAAATACGTGAAGGAAGTAGTGCTAGATTTTGGGAGGAGGGTTGGCAGCAGAGAGACAAACTGACAGAGATACAAACTTTACAAGAAGTTCAATAGAAAGCGAAGAGGGCAGGATTGGAATATGTGAGGGATTATTAGAAAGACGAAGAGACCAATGAAATATGGAGGGTTTGGAGGAAGCCAGAAGAATGGTATGAAAATATAAACCAGGATCTGGGGAAAAGATATACTAAATCGAGGAAGATTAAAACCAGATCAGGAATGGACATTCTCAGATGGGGAAAAACAATGAAAGGAACCTTTACAGTAAAAGAAGCCTACTATTTGACAACGCAACAGGAAAGGGAGGAAGGAACTACAGACTGGAGAGTGATATGGGAAGGCAAGTGGTGGCCGAAAATAACAATATTCGCATGGCTGGTGAGCAAAGAACGGATTCTAACATGGGATAAAATTCAGAAGAAAGGTTTTAATGGGCCCTCGAGATGCAGTCTATGCAACAGAGAAATAGAAACCCAGGAGCACATACTGAATAATTGTCCATATGCTAGATGTTTATGGGAAGAAATCAGAATACTTTTTGGAAAGACAAAGAGAGATCCTAATAGCATTCAGAATACCATTATGCAATGGGGCAAAGGACAATTCCTCTGCAGAGTAGTGAGGAGAATATGGAATTTGTCAGTGGGCTTCGTAATATGGTCTCTGTGGAAAGAACGAAACGGGAGGATCTTTCGGGAGAAAAGTAATCAACCTACAAGAATATGGGAGGAAATATGTAAATCAATGAAAGAAACAGTCCTGTCTGAGGCATGGGAAGAGGAGGATTGGAAAATGAATCAGGAGGAAAGGAGAATAGTATTTAAATTAAATATGGACTTTGGAATGATCTACCCCAGAAAAGAGAATAGGATAGGATCTCAAACACAGAGCCCTAACCAATTCAGATATCCCGGAGAGAATTTTATTAAACTGAACTTTGATGGGGCGTCCAAAGGAAACCCAGGGCCGGCAGGCCTTGGGGGTATCTTTAGGGACAGTAAGGAAAATACAAGGTGGGTGTTTGCGAAATGGGGAGGTGAAATGACGAATAATGAAGCAGAGCTGTGGGCGGTACATCAGGGGTTAAGGATAGCAGTGAGGAATAGATACATGAATTTGGAGATAGAAGGAGACTTGCAGGTAACAATAGAGATGCTCCGTAAACTAAGGGATGGCAAGAGCTGGGAGCAAGTGGCTAAAAGTTGGAGGACAGCGGGGATTATCCAAGACATAGCGGGGTTACTAAGGAGAATTGAATATAAAGTTATAAACCATGTGAGGCAAAAAGGGAATAGGGTTGCAGACCTTTTGGCGAATTGGGGGAGTAAAGAACCGGTTAGAAGATTGGACAGCAGCTGGTCCTCAATAGAGGATAACCCAAGCTGGGTAGAACTTAAAAACATAATCACCCATGACCATAATGAATCAATTACCAGATAAGGGGATGATTAAAGGACTCCCGATCGGGATGAGAACGACAGCGCATAGGATAATAAATGCTCGGCAGGTTAGCATGTAGGACCGAGTAGGGGGTGATCAGGTCATGATGAGCGAAGACAAGTGGATCGTGGCAAAGGATATAATCTCAAGGCGAGGAGATGGTAGAGTACCGATGGAGGAGGGTAGATATGTCAGGGTGTCAGGGATTAGACAGAGACATGATAGCACGGAGGAAATGGGCAGAAAGATGAAAAGGGAGGCAGACCACAAGAGGCGAAGGAGGAGGGGAGCTATAAGCGAGAAGAGGTGGCAAAAACGAAGGAATAGGAAGGGTGCATGCAGAAGAACGAGAAAAGTTGGCAAAGCGACGACGAACACAACACGAAGAAGGAGAACGATTAGGAATCTGGAAGAGAGAGCAGAAATTCAGAGGAGGAAGTCAGAGTGCAAGGAGATTATGGCTGAGGGGAGCAGAATGACCGCAAGAAGATGGACGAGGAGTAAGACAGAGGGAGGAAACCAAGGCCGAGGGGACCGAGAAGAAAAGGGCAAAGGTATAATGGAGGTGGATACAAAGAAGGAAATTCTCTCAATCCATGATGACTCAGAGGACGACGTCGAGATGTTCGACTCTGATAGAGAGAAAGGAGAACCAGGGAGTGAGAGTTTCGGCAGGACGGGAAGGTCAGGAAGGGCCAAGGTTATGAAAAGAGGAAAAGATGACGCAGGGGGCTACCAGGAACAGGAGGAAGGAGAGGAATGCGGAAGTCCGGCAGGAAGGAGAAGAAGGCGAGGCAGGGGAGGATATAGGAGAAGAGGAGGAGCTGGAGAGAGAAGCGGGCGAGGAAGAAGAGGCAGAGGAGGAACGGCAGGAATCGGAGAGGCCAGCGCAACAGGGAATGTCAGGAGGGGGAGGAAATCTATAGGCAGGAAAGTGCAGTTCGCTGAAAGGGCTTATTGCGAAAATACCAATCCAAAAATCAGGAGGATTATCGAGCAGCTGGAAGAGGAGGCAATTCAGGCTCAGTCGGAGTCGGAATTAGAGGACTGGGAGTATCTTCTCCCGGATCCGGGCAATACGCGCGGTCGCATGACAATATACAAACAATCTCTCCACATCTATTGGGTTATGAAGAGACTGCTTGCCAAGGCTATGGAACAAGTAGCCATGGAAATAACAGAATTATCCCAGGGGATTCCAAATCTGAAAAAGGAGCTAAGGAACATCCAAATCACCTTGTTAATGCAGGATAAGAAGATGGACGAAATTCAGCAGCAGTTACAAGCGAGTGGATCGGGAATCAAGAAGGAGAAGGAGCAACAAGCAGGCACAGAGAACCAGTAGAGAAAGCATGATAATTAGAGGTTTCTATAAAATCTCTCTCTAGTTATAGTTAGTTATCTGAAGGACTTTTTGTTATTGTAGTATGCAGACAAAAAAAAGTTTTAGTAGCTATAAGGATGAGGGGTATAAAGCATGGAAAGACAAAATGAGAACCTTTTATTTTTGGCTAGCTATTCAAAACTTAAGGTGGTCAAGAAACCCGGTTTCCCCTCGGGGCGGGTTGAGATCACCACAAGCATGTAGTGATTTCAATTTGCGATAATAGAAAAAGAAGGTCTCTCCTTAGCTTACAAAAAAAAAAAACTAAAAATACAAAAGATTATTAATTTTACTACATCACAATAATAATAGTAAGACATTTATTTTTGATAATGAGTTGTTAGAGAAATAGAAAAAAAATGTCTACTTAATTAGTTTGTAATTAGAAAAGTAATGATCCTCCATGTAGAGTGACAAGATGACATGATATAAGGCAAGGGAATGGCATGAGCCCCTCCCTATTGGCTGCCAATGGCCATTTGAAAGGGTTTTGGGAGCCGCTCCCATGCAAAACAGTGAACATTACATGGACAATCTAGCTACTAGGACCACAACACCTACACATGTTGGATAAGGAAATGTTACAACATATTCATGGCACAACGAGGAAAATATGGAAATTCAAGGAGAGTGTTAGACTTTACAGTGTTCCTTGTGTTTCACAACATGTGCTTAACCACCTCTTGAGGAATCGTTAACTCTGGTGATGTGTCCATTTACTAACACTTGTGGGTCTTGGTGTAATGATAATCTTAATCCCAACAAATGGTATCAGAGCCAAAGGTCTCAAGTTCGAAACACCCCAAACTCACGCTGGGGGGGAGATTGTTGGACTTGGTAGTGCTTCCCGTGCGCTTCACGACATGTGCTTAACCGCCTCTTGAGGATCCGTTAACTCTAGTGATGTCTCCGTTTATTAACACCTATGGGTTTTGGTGTAATAGCAATCATTGTTCCAACAGAGAGAACATGATGATTCGAGTGGGACACAACTAGATACATGCATGGGAGATTGTCTTGCTACTTTGGCCCCTTTATATGATAATGATGGTCAATAATCGAATTCATGCGTGGTTTAAGGGAAATATCAAAGGTAACTTTCCTTCCCCATTATTGATCTCCTGTTCGTCAATTTGTGTTTGCAATTTAGTCTTCAATTTGGGATTTGGTCCTTTATTATTATTATTTTCTCGGCAATATGGCTCCTTTGTTCAACTCGCAAAAGGAAGATCCCTAATGCATTAGACCAAGGCGAAGTCAGATGCGATTGCGGTTGCCTCCACGTATCCTTGTGCTACTATGGTTAGTCTATGTAAAAGGGTGAATGCAGTGGAAGAAAGCTAAATCTTCACTATCATTGTTAGAAAAAAGAGGAAATTGAAGCCATAACTAATGATTTTCGGTTGGACTCAAATTCAAGTCACACTAAGGGGACTAAATTCCACCGTATAGTGGAACTTTACTGGCACACAAAAGCTTTTGTGGCCCATGAACTATCTTTCTAGGACAAGAATGAAAAGAATCTTCATGATCATGTAGAGTTGGTGAAAAAACTTGGTGGTAAAATCCAAGTGGAAGCTACTCTTGGCTCTTCAAAGGACCCCCTAATTGTGCTCTATTCCTCCTTAGATGAAGTAAGTTGTAACTTTCACTTTTACTATTGAGTTTATTATGGTTTCTTTTCTCGACAATTAGTTTTTGGCAAACAATTTATCTAGTTTTATAGGCTTGATTTACTTAATGGCAGGCCCTCTAGAATTTTTGCTACCTCCTTTTAATCTTTCAGGTCTGGTTTCCTTTTATTAGCTGGTCCATATGGCATTTTGTTTGTCAAGCTTCCATAGTACATGGACAAATAGTATCCAAAGACAAGTTATTATTGCTATAAATTTCTAATGAGGTTGTTACTCTTGTTTAAGAAAAGAAAAACAAATAAAAATCAACTAAATGCTCTATAACTTAACATGAAAAAAATGTCGCCACTTAACATTAAGTGACAACAAAATAATAAATAAACTAAAAATAATTAACTATATACGTACATATTTGCATAGCAACTATATATATATATATATATATATTAAATCTTTTTTTTTTGAAATATAATCATTTTATCCTTTAATACATTAAAAATTAATATATAACATTTAAATAAATAATAATAAAAAATTATTTTTGACAATATCATTTTCCAGGTATAATATATTATAGTAAATTTGTATTTATTTTATGTTTATAATTTAAATTCAATACAACATAATAGGTTCATTTTCTATTCTTAATTTAAATTAAGATTTATTAATACTTCAATATAAACCAATTAAATATTCTATAATTGGAGAGATAATTTTATTATAAATAATTTAAAAAATAATATTTAAATAATTTAAATATTTAAATAATAATACTAAAATATAATTTTGACATAGCTTAATGTACATTATTTTTTTGTGTAAAGTTTTATGGAAAATATTTGAACTCATTAAATTGAGAAACAAATTGTTCACCAAACCATTGGAACTAAAATTTTTGACAATTTTATTTTAATCTTTATTAGAGAGGGAAAGCTAAATATTTTTCAATTAAATTAATTTATTTTGTAAATTTATTAAAAAATAGTATTATAAATATTTAATTATTTTTTTAATAGAGATTGGAATCTATTTGAATATGTTTTTGAAGACTTTCTATTATTGATATAATGTTAAATCACATTTTATTATTCAAAACTTTATGTACACGTTTAAGTGTTTCTAAATATTACATGGCTATGGGATATTAAGTATTTAGTGGGTTTTAGTGATTTCAGTAAAAGTTATTTTTTTGTCATATAATAAAATTGGAACCATGTTCCCTTACAAATGAATAGATATTTGGATGGAACAACAATTGCTTACTAGTGGGATGTTATCACCATGATTGTGCGAAGCTTGGTCGAGCTTGGATCCCCCTTGGGATAGTTTAAATCCCCCAAAGATGGCTCCCATCCTCAACCCCTCCCCATGAGATTTGAACTTGTAACCTAATAGGGACTAAACCTCACACATTTGTTTATACATATCAAGATCTTGAAATTATATTTACAAAAACCATGCAGGCATCCCTAAATTTTATAAGCATTTGTGTGATTTGGGAAAAACATGGTTTTGAAGACTCTTAATATCAATGTTTCAATTTTCATTACATGCTCGTTGTTAAACATACAATGGCAGAGACAAAATATGAATGATAAACATTAGATTGCATTTATTATTCACAATGATACATATATATGGTACATTGGTGTGACCTTTGGATTCATATTCCAAGTGGTCTCTTGGACTCCGGTGGCTGTTCAAATTCCACACCAACCCATAGAGGATTAGGTGTCCAACATTCCCCTCCCTTAATCCGAAGGGTTATGTATGAGTCCAAGAAGAGAGTTGTAATACAAAATGTGCAAAAACATGCGTGGCAGCACTAGGCTAAATGTGCTCTCTGAAATGTTGGTATAAGGGGGTGGTTTAAGGATGACCACCAACACTGGAACGTTTAGTGTACTTCCTAAAACTCTTCCAAATCTGGCATGAAGCTATGGTCTTCTGCTAGAGGAAGTGCTCCTCATGTTTTGAAGAGGGAAACCTTCAACCTTGAAAGGGAGGTCTCACCCTTCATAAAGAGGGCAGTCTCAACCTGTGATGGCTTAAGGTTGATCATCAACCGAAGGCATGCTCAAGGGCACCTTTATCTCTGGATACAACTCTGAATATGGTATTATAGGTTGTGGCTCAAGCTCGCTTGATGTGGCTTTGAATCTTGTAGATGACCATCACTTCTCCCCCTGTCAGATACAAGGTGAGATGATAAAGAAAACTCAACTGCAAGATTTTTCAATACTCTAGAACAAGTTCTAACATATCACTGAAATATCTTCTTGGTTGTTGAAGCCCATTGCCAAGAAGTGATCCATCCAAGATGAATCTTTGTTCTTGCAAGAGGTTTGTTTTTGAAGCATCTGTTTAAAGAATGAGTGTTTTTATGACAATGCTCACATGGATGAAGATCAAAACAATGATCTTTCATATGGCCAACTCGGTCACAATGTTTGCATTTAACAATCTGTTGTGGATGCTGTGGAAGACGACGAGAATATGAAACAATTGAAGATGGACTGTCATGAAGAAATCCAACACTCTAAAACTGGATGGGCTTTGAGTAATCTGGAATGTGAAAAGAAACCTCCTTATCATATTCAAGACCTGTTCTGTGCTTGTTATGGACAAGCTCTTCCCAAGGTCTAATGACCGACTTGGGAAGTGCACGCTGGATTTTGGCTTCTGCATGTAACTCTGCCACTTCATTGGGCACTAGATCTGAATCAACTACAACATTATTGATTTTGTTCTTATGGGAGTATGTATGAACAAAAACAGGTTCAAAATGATGACTACGATTTTGCTGAAGCTCATCTCGCTGGAACTGAGATTCTAGTTGCAAAAATTCAATCTTTTCTTGTGCATTGTGCAAATAGGTTTGAATGTCTGTGAGAATGACTTTGTCAACACTAGAATGTATTAAAGTATTCAGTAACTCTAATACTCCATAAAGTCTGCCCATTTTGTTAACAAACCAAACTCTGTAAATGAGAAGTGTTAGGTTCAATTGAAAATGCACTAGTAAACATACAAAATGACAAATAAATTTAAATGCTAGATAGTTGCAACTACATAATCAGTAGCATGTGAAAAGTCTTTGCAAATCCACACTTTCAATTTGCTAGCACAAATTGCATTCTCTATTTGTTTTCCAACTTTTAAAGTAGTTGCAAATGCTTCCAATACCAGCTCCAATACAACACTCATTGCTTCGGCATTCAAGGCTTGTAGAACAATTTTTCAGTGTTCAAAAAGACATTTCTAATAGAGTTTTTCCTATGCATTTCAACAACAACGATCCTAGGAATGGACTCAATCGCAAACTGCCTTTTAAATTTGGTTAACAAATTCACACATGTTGCAATGAAACAAAATCACGTGTCTTCTATTATATCTGTGGATACCTGGTGATCATATAAGGCAAGATATACAATTTACATTAGTTGGAAAACCTTTAATGTTAACATCTCTGGGTCGTTGGGCCAATTCCCACCAGCTAAACACTTCTCGTCTTCTTTCGAGAATTCTTCGTATCCCAATGATTTCTGAGCAATTTAAGCAATTCATATAGTTGTGGCAGTGGCAGAACAATGTCGTGGTCTTCGTACAAACACTTTTTTGTTGGAGGATGATGAAGATTATGGCTAAACTCCAGTAACTGAGGAGTATTTATGCAGCCATGTCGGTGCCGAATTCCCTTCACATTGAGGTGGGCATTGATATTTAAAAACTTTGGAAGCTTTTGTGAAAACAATAATTCTTTCCTTCACTCACCTGTTTCTGCAACGTAAACCATCAAATTTAAAATCTTGAAGGTATTCTATACGTATTTTCTTGGTGATGTATGTATTTTTCATTTTCTAATATCCCGACATGTCTTTTGGCATTTTTATTTTCTTACCATCCGGCTGTGTTGGTCGTGGCTTGGAGCAGTAATGTGATAAGGATTTATTTTCTTTCCATTCGACTACGGTGGCTATGGCTTCGAGCAGTAGTGTGATAAGGTGGTATCGAATTATGGTATTAACTTGTGCAACCATGAAGTATTAACACAAAGCCAAGTATTATATGTTGGGTTTGAAGGCGGTGTATGACTGTCAAGAGTCAGGATAGCATATAAATGGGAGTATACACTATATACCAAATCTATTCTAAGTCCAGAGTTTATATACAATACAAAGTTTAATACGGAGCAGAGTTTTGGTAGGGGCCAGAAGGTGGAAGGGCCGAGGAGTCGGAGAGGATTGGGACTGTGTAATTGTATTTAAAAAAACCACATATATCACAGTTAAACAAAACCACATATATCACACAGAGCCATATACCAGAGCATCATTGAACGCACACAATTTTCAGTAATTTCAACACACAAATTTCATACCATTCACCACAACTATCATCCAACGACGCACCAGTTCGATCCTGGTATCATTTTAACGCAATAGAGTGCAGACCAACGTGGATCATTGGAGTGATATGCCACAGATTTTTGACTAATTTCAGGACTGCATGCAAGCTAACAAATGCATATTTCGTAAACTACAGAGTGGTAGGTAAAGAATTGCATAGACTGTTAGACACCTCCTAAGATAGCTAGAGTGCAGGAAGCTTAGACTAATGCTCATTTAAGGAGCAGTTCAAGCTACATTGGGAATTTGCAAACTTGATGCTCTGATACCATGTTAAACATATAATGGCAAAGACAAAATATGAATGATAAACATTGGATTGCATTTATTATTCACAATGATACATATATATAGTACATTGGTGTGACCCTTGGATTCATATTCCAAGTGGTCTCTTGGACTCCGGTGGTTGTTCACATTCCACACCAACCCATAGAGGATTAGGTGTCCAACACTAGTTTTACAATTCAATATGATAGAGATGTTCTCACATAATTAGTTAACTATCATGTTGATGTTTTAGAATTAAATGCTCTGAAGACAACACTTCAAACCGTTCAACGGCTTGTGGGAGGTGATAGGAGCAACCGCCTTGTTGCTTTAAGCCGCATGATCAAGGTAGGGTCAACACCAAGACTGATGCAACCCAGACCTATCGTCACTGAGAAGAGAGTCGCCGCTCACAAGGAAGAGTCATAGATCGACTATCTCATTTGTAAAATAAAAGAACAACTCAATAAACTAATCTTAACCCTTAATACAAATTTATAAACAAAGCAACGAACCAATCAACTCTCCAAAATTTGGACCTGTTGACGGTGTTGGATGCCACCAGCAGTAAGGGGTTCTCCTTGATATGAAGTCCCAATTAGACCTCACACCATTTTGAGTAGGAGCCCCAACCAGAAAGAATGGCTGATTGCCATTATAGTAGAGATGTGCCTTGGCTACAATAAACAACACAAAAGAAACACATGTACTTTCAGGATAAACAAATAAGTTAGCCTTGTGATGTATTAAATTGTACAATGTATAATGGTTCTTTCATGAAATAGAAAATAAAATGAGTTTTTAAGAGAAAAGTATTACTATCATCCTAATAAAAACACACACATAATCTTAAACAATCGTTAGTAATCTTGCGAAATAGTTCACAAAGAAGAAATGATCATGAAAACACAAGACACACGATTCAATGATGTGTACTAAAGCCAACAAAATAGTTCATTTTCATTAGTATGTGTTTACTTAAACATATACCACAAATAATGAAAGAATAGTCTCACAATCATTCACAACATATGCATGAAAATTGTGTTGACTACAAGAGATTCGATTTATTGAGTGAAGGTTCTAAGATATACCATTACAATGATACAACACTTGTTCCAATAAGGAAACGTTAAGCAACTACTTGTTGCTCAAAATCCTGATCTCCTCTCCTATGCCTAGCTTGAAAAGCCAAGGTGAAAAATATTTTGCTTGAGTTATGAGAGTGTATCTATAATAAATGAGACGACTCTCCACTTCCCTTGTGACTCTTGAGCTCCCCTCATGACTCTTGGGCTTCCATGTGAATTTTTGAAACTCATTTCAGGCCTTTGCAATTCTACATGACTTTTCACATTCTATGAGTGACCTTTGGACTTCCACACTATTTACATTTCTCATTTTTTGAATATTACATAATTACATCCACAATGATGTGGAAAATATTGTTGAGCCTCAAACCTGCACTTCTTTACACATCCTCTCAGCCTCCTTTTCCTATTCATTTCCTTCTTTTGCCACTCATTCCCTCCATCAAATTGCTCAAATCATTGTATTTTAAGACTTTTTACATGGTTTGCTAATTATGCTAATGACTGTTGTTGGTTTAGAATTTTGGTTCAAAGTGTTGCGTTTCCGCAGCTCACACAGGGTTTCCTCAGCTGATCCCGGTTTCCGCAGCCAACCCCGGATTCCGCAGCTGTTTTATTAAATGATATGTTCCAGGTGTCCTCCGGGAAGAAGAGCCACATGGGCAAGTTCATGGAACTAAGGACATGGTGTGTGTCATTCCAGCTCACCCAAACCGGTCATAAAAACCCGTGGTCAACGAGGAGGCAAATACGGTCAACAGAAGTCATTGGCGGTGGCACGGCTCTGCGTGTTCTGTTTTGGAGCACGTGAAGAATAGGTGGCATCTTCCTCAGCCATGAAGACAGTGGGAAACATGAATCCAACAGCAGATTGAATGCCCACAACGACCGTTGCCTAAATCCGAGGACGCAACAAGATTACGTGTTTTTACACAGCTGCTTGAATAGCTTAGTTTTCGTTAAGTTAGTTTGCTTTCCTCTGTTATAAATAAAGCGTCTTTGAACGCTAGATAGTTAGTCGTTGTTGTAATCACTTTGTAATTTTGAGCTCCCCACTGTACTTTTACATTTGCTGTCAATACATGAGAAGACTGTTTTACACTTAAGCGTATAACTGCTCCTTGAACCGGCTGAAGTAGGCAGAGGACCCCTGTTTGCTGAAGCCCTGTATAGTAATCTTTAATTTCCTTTATTTCTCTTTCTTGTTTCATGTATAATAGCTGTACAGATGTCTTTTAATTGCTGCGTTTTTATTTCTTTTCAACATGTATATTAGCTATACATAAACTTTGAATTCTGCTGATTTACATTTCTGCACTTTTGTTCATGACTGATCAGTGTGTTATGCAGGTTTCTTAGGCAAGCCCGGGACAGTTTTCTTTCTTTTCTTTTCATAACTAGTGGCATGCGTGATCGTCTTGTCTATGTTGCTGACATTCATTGTTTTGCAGCTTTGATTTTCCTTATTGTCATTCCTTTAATTTGCATATTTACTTTCTGCTCAGTAGTTATCAAGTTGTTCATTTATTGATGGTTCTTTTTCTATAATCAACTAACTTTATTGGAGCCAAAATATCACTTAGTGCAGCTTGGTTTATTTTGCTTTAAGACTCACATTACTGACCTGTTCATAATTGTTCTCACATGATTAAGAAAATGTTAAAATAGTGTGATTTGTCTCACTTAAATTTCACATTGATTAGATTTAAATGAAGAGTTAAAATAGTGTAAAGTAGTGTAAAGTAGTTGTTCTTGCTTTTTATTGAGTTAATATAGATTTCATTTTCATTTTCATCAGCAGCAGAGATACTTGGCCGATGCCATTAGTCCTTTATTTGATTTTAAGCTTTGATTTTATTGCAGTTGTTGTTCAAGCTTTCTTGTAGAATACTTTTCAAGTTTTGAAGAAATCATTTATAGATCACCACAATCATCCACATTTCACTTGCTTTATTCCATTTCCATCACATCACAGTAGGAAAGATACATTTGAAAACAAACTTAAAAAAAAGCTAAAAACGACAAAAGATTAAGAAAACAGTTACCTAAGTACATATAGTACACCTCACTTCATCAGCTTACGAGCCCCGGGTTGACATTTAAAAGTTGCAATTTAGACTTCACTAAATTGACCAAACATTTTGGCGCCGTTGCCGGGGAAGTGAAATTAGGTAGCCAATTCTTAAAAAAAAAAGGAAAAAAAAACAAGAAAATTTCAAGGAAGGAAAATTAATAACCTCTCAAAGTATGCTCTCCTCTTGCACCTAGAGTGATATGGAGGATCAGAAAAGAGAAAGTTATTGGTTTAATAGTTTCTTGAGTATGCTCTCTTCTTGCACCTAGAGTGACCTGGAAGATCAGAAAGAGAATTATTACCCCGACTTGAAGAAAAATAAAAAAATGACATGCATAGAGCAAGAGATTCTAGGGGAAGGTTTTTAGCTAGAGCTAAGAGTTCGATTTTTACAAGTCCATCTACTTCAAGGAATATACAAGAGACACCTCCATCATCTCCAACTTACACTCCAAGCCCTAGGATTCCTGGAATTCAAGAGGCAGGAGTCGACTCTCCCACACCTTCCATCGAATCTAAACTAGAGAGAGATCCTTTCCTTCATTCTACAGAGAGACAAATTGTAATTGAAGAAGTAGAATCATCTGAAGAAGAGGGAGAAATTCCTTCTCATTCACCCTTTGTAGAAGAACTAGAAGACTCTGAAGTCTCTAGGGAAACTACTATGACAGAGGAAGGAGCAACTGGATTTGGTAGAGGTAGAGGAGGAGGAGGAGGAAACAATGGAGGAGGTAGAGGTAACATTGGGGGAAATAGGGATGGAGATAACTCATTTGGATTTCCTATAGTTGATGAGGACTCCCGAGCCACAATGAAAAACATCTCACCATCTGTCCTCCCAAACTTACATGGGATGAGGAATGAGGACCCTGAAACATTTCTATTTGAGTTTGAGGTAGTGTGTCGAACTTATGATTATCTGGATGACTCTCAAAAACTCAAGCTGTTTCCTTCAACATTGAAAGGAGCAGCCTTGAAGTGGTTCATGGGATTACTCACTCAATCCATTAGGTCTTGGAATGATATGAAACAAACATTTTTGGATAGGTACCTGGACTATTGTATGCCCACCAATCACAAGGATGAGGTATTCAAAATGATGCAAAAAGAGGATGAAAATTTGGAGGATTTGCTTGAAAGATTTCAATACAACTTGAAAATAGCAAAAATGAACAACTTAGATGAGGAGACCTTGAAAGCCCTTCTCTTAAAAGCCATTAGAGATGAATGGATAGATATTTTGAACATGATTGGGAAGGGAGATATATCTCAACTTTCACTCAATGATATAGCAGAACTATGTGTCCATCTCTCAAGGGGGAAATCTAAAACTCAAAAAGGGCCTAGAGATCCTTCTCTCATCAGAGCAAACAAATCTGCAACTGGATCAGTAAGTAGGGCTGAGATTGGCAATATGCTTGATGAATTTAAAACTGACATCTTAGGGAGTCTTAGCGAGCAACTAGACACTCTTAAGATTCACAATAAGCAGAAAGCAGAAGCTGAGGCTTTGGCCATCTTTTGCCCAAAGTGTAGGAAGAAACATGCTCTAAGGGAATGTCCCTTGGATGCAAAAGTTGTAGAAACATGTGTAATTTGTTCAGAGAATCATGAGACCAAGGATTGTCCTTCAATTCCTGGGCTCAAAGCTGTCTTTCAAGAAGATCCAAATACAATCGAATCTCTCTGTTTTGTCGCAAGGAGACCTTGGCAGGGGTAACAAAATCAAGGGTTTAGCAACTCTATGAATTTTCAACCCCCACCAAATTGGAATCCTTGGCAACAACCTTGGTCCCAACCTCAAAATCCTTTTCAATCATGGGTACAAGGTATGCAAAATCCTTATGGGAGATTTGCTCAATTCTACCAATATCCTCCATCTTTTCAAAACCAACAAGCTCCACAACTTCCAAATCAAAATCCACAATTATCATTGCCATTTCCACAACAACAACAACCTTCTCAACAGAATCCAAATTCTCAACTCTTGCTTCCATTCCAACAGAAGTCAAATCAACTTCCTTCTCAGCCATTGCCAAACCCCAATAATAAAAACCCTCAAAATGCTTACATGATGGAAGGACAACAATTTCCTACCTATATGATTGTTCCTCTCAATGAAGTACAACTCAGATCAGGTAGAGTCCTAGATAAACCTTCTATAAATGCTCAAAAGCAAAGCATTTTTGAGGAAGAGTCTCTTGAAGCCAATAAGGGTTCTGAAGCATCTCTTCAAAACCCAAACACTCAAAAAGAAAAAGAAAAAGAATTAACCCCCACAACTCCCATAGTTGAGCAACCTGCATCTTTATCCACACCTCCTTTTCGTGAAAGATTACAAATTGACAAAGGAGTGGAAAAACATATTTGGTTGCCTGACTATAATTTTCTAGATGAATTGAAGAATGTCTGTATCAAGATTCCCTTGTTACAAGCCATTAAAGAGATTCCTATTCTAGCAAAAACAATAAAGGAGTTGAGTTTTAAAAGACCAGGAAGGAAACCAAGAGATACCAGAAGGATCCACCTGGTAGGAAAAATTGCAGATATCATGATGGGAAAAATTACTATGCAGAAATATGTAGATCCCAGTAGTCCAATTGTCAAAACACATATCAATGGGGTAGAAATACCAAATACTTTGATTGATTTAGGGGCTGCTATCAAGATCATGAGTAGACAGACTATGGAACAGCTAAAACTTCCTAATCTTCTTTTTACACCTACTTTATTGCAACTTGCAGATAGATTAATTATTAAACCAGATGGTGTATTAGAAGACATTCCAGTCTCCCTAGACTCTTGGGAATATCCAGTGGATTTCATGATTTTAACTCCCAAGAGTAATCTAGGAGGACATCCTCTTATTTTAGGAAGACCTTGGCTAGCCACAGCTGATGCTTTCATAAGTTGTAGGTCTGGGGATATGTATATTTCTGATGGTAATTCGACAAAGAAGTTCAATCTGTATCCTCCAGCAAAAGCAATTACAGAAATAGGAGATAATGAGTGGGTTGATGATGAAGATACTATACAACCTGTCTTTACCATTTCTGAGATTAGTGAAGATAGTCAAATTCTGAACACATTAGAAAACTTTGAACCATCTTCAGAATATGACCACACACAATTTCATTTGGATTCTGATATTGAGTGTCTATCATATAGACAATTGTCTCTTTTCTCTATGGAAGAGTTTGGTAGTTCTGCCATTGAGATTTTTCCAGGAAAAACATTGAATATCAACAGAAACTTGGAAAAATCACAACAGGGGGAGCTAACCAAATCTTACAAAAACATTCTATTGAATTTGCATGGGAGTATACTGATATGAAAGGTATTGACCCTAAGACTTGCATTCATCACATCTACATTGAGGAAAACAGTAGGCCAATCAGACAACCTCAAAGAAGGATGAATCCAAACCTTAGGGAGATGGTGAAAGAAGAGCTCCAAAAGTTACTTAATGTAAACTTCATTTACCCCATTTCAGATAGCCGGTGGGTTTCCCCTTTGGTTATAGTACCTAAAAAGAATGGTAAATGGAGGGTTTGCATTGATCACAGGGAATTGAACAAAGAAACTTTGAAGGATCACTTTCCTTTGCCCTTTATTGATCAAGTATTAGATACTTTAGCAGGCAAAAAGTATTTCTCATTCTTGGATGGTTTTAGTGGTTACAATTAGATTCAGGTAGCACCTGATGACCAGGACAAGACCACATTTACCTGTCCTTGGGGAACTTTTGCTTACCGAGTACTTCCTTTTGGATTATGTAATGCACCCGCAACATTTCAAAGGGCAGTACTAGGAATCTTTTCTGATCTAATTCATGATTGTGTAGAGGTCTATATGGATGATTTTACAGTTTATGGTAATTCATTTGAAGAGGCATTAGAAAATTTGGAAAAAGTCCTTATAAGATGTAAAGAAACAAATCTTTCATTAAGTCATGAAAAATGTTTTATGATGTTTACTGAAGGGATTGTTTTAGGACATCATATTTCAGGAGATGGAATTAAAGTTGATAGATCAAAAGCTGAAGTCATCTCCAAGTTACCTATTCCAAATTGTCAAAAAGATGTTAGAAGTTTTCTTGGATTTACTGGATATTATAGAAGATTTATTGAAAACTTCACCAAGATAGCATCTCCACTCTTAAAATTACTTACAAAAGACTGTGAATTCAAGTGGGATCCTGACTGTCAATCTGCATTTGAAACTCTAAAAACAAGAATATCTGAAGCACCCATTTTGAGAGGACCAAATTGAAAACTTCCTTTCCATATTTCTACAGATGCTTCAGATACAGCTCTAGGAGCTGTGTTGGGTCAAAAAGATTTAGTTCCTTATGCCATTTACTACACCAGTAAAAATTTGACTCCCACTGAGTTAAATTATACTGTGACTGAAAAAGAGTTCTTAGCTGTTGTGCATGCAATTAACAAGTTTAGACATTACATAACTGGCTATGAAACTTTTGTCCATACTGATCATTCTGCAATTAGATATCTCATGAACAAACCTGTTACTAATGGCAGAGTTACAAGATGGCTTTTACTTTTACAAGAATTTAATATTACTGTGTTAGATAGACCAGGAAAACAAAATACAGTAGCTAATTTCTTGTCTAGAATCCAAAATACTAACGAAGATTCTCCCGTAGAGGATAAGTTTCCAGATGAATATCTGTTTGCAGTAACTACTAAAACTCCTTGGTATGTAGATATTGCTAACTATTTGGTTACAGGGAAGCTACCTCCACACTTATTTCCTAATGAGAAAAGGAAAATCATTCAGGAGAGTTCAAAGTATTCATGGATTTCTAATGAATTGTTCAAAACAGGGCTAGATTGTGTGATCAGAAGATGTGTTCGGGAAGATGAAATGCCTGACATCCTTAAGGCATGTCATGATGAACCGTGCGGTGGACACTTTGCTGACAAGAGGACTGCCTATAAAATCATTTCTTTAGGATATTATTGGCCTTCTCTCTTCAAAGATGCAAAACAATATGTTAGAAGGTGTGACAGCTGCCAAAGAGTTGGGAGACCAACTCTTTCAAATGAAATGTCATTACAACCACAGGTACTCATCGAACCCTTTGAAAAATGGGCTTTAGATTTCATTGGAACTATTAATCCACCATCTAAACAAAAGAAGTATATATTGGTTTGCACTGATTATGTTACTAAATGGGTAGAAGCCAAGGCATTGCCTTCTGCCACTGAAAATTCAGTTGTTCAATTTCTTTTTGAGGATATTTTTACTCGTTTTGGTGTCCCAAGAGAAATTGTGACAGATCAGGGAAGTCAATTTACATCTAACTTGATGGAGAAGCTGATGGAAGAATAAAAAATCAAGCACAGAAAATCTACTCCATACCATCCGCAAGCAAATGGTCAAGTGGAATCTACAAACAAAGTTCTTGAGAGCATCATCACCAAGACTGTTCATCTCCACAGAATAGATTGGGCAGAAAGGCTTCCTGAAGCCTTATGGGCCCATAGAACTACATGGAGGAACACAACAGGACATTCTCCCTATGAACTTGTTTATGGGAAAGAAGTCTTGCTCCCCATTGAGTTCCAAGTCAAGACCTTCAAGATGGCAGTTCAGTTGGGGATGAGTCTATCAGAAGCCCAAAAGCACAGAATGGAGCAGTTGAATGAGCTAGATGAAATAAGACAAGATGCAATTTTAAAGACCGATCTAGTTCAGCACCAAAGAACTAAGTGGCATGACAGATATATCAAAGAGAAGAAGTTTCAAAAGGGAGATTGGGCGTTACTGTTTGATTCAAAGTTTAAAGACTTCAAAGGAAAATTTCAAACTCATTGGCTTGGGCCATATGAGATTGATGAAGTCTTTAGCAATGGAGCAGTTCGAATCAAGACTATTGATGAGTTTCAAACTCCTCTCATTGTGAATGGCCACCGATTGAAAATTTATCATAAGCCACTCTCAAAAGAGGACTTTGTCAAAATGTTTCAAGAGAATTCTGCAATGAGGCTGGTGGAGAAGAATTCTTCTCCTCCATCAGCCTAGTCTTTGTTTTCTTCTGAATTTAAAAAGAAAAAAAAAGAAAAAAAGAAAAAAAGAAAAAAAAAATGTGTATAAGCCTGAAAACCAATCTCAGATTGGCAGTCTTATACTGAAAATATGGAGTGAAAATCAGGGACACCTGACACTATATTTTCCAAAAAAAAAAAAAATCTCTTTCTCTTTCCATCTTCACTCCACCTCACTTGTCATTTCCATCTTCACCTCCATCTCATCTTCATCTCCATTCCACTTCACTTCCATCTCATTCCATTCATTTCATTCCATTCCATCAATAAAAGTCCCTCTCAGGACTATTTCATTCAGTTAGTTCCTTTGTGCAGTTAAAGGGGTGTTGTCTCAGTTTCCGCGGCCAACCCCGGATTTCGTAGCTGTTTTATTAAATGATATGTTCCAGGTGTCCTCCGGGAAGAAGAGCCACATGGGCAAGTTCGTGGAACCAAGGACATGGTGTGTGTCCTTCCAGCTCACCCAAACCGGTCATAAAAACGCGTGGTCAACGAGGAGGCAAATACGGTCAACAGAAGTCATTGGCAGTGGCACGGCTCTGCGTGTTCTGTTTTGGAGCACGTGAAGAACAGGTGGCATCTTCCTCAGCCACGAAGACAGTGGGAAACATGAATCCAACAGCAGATTGAATGCCCACAACGACCGTTGCCTAAATCCGAGGACGCAACAAGATTATGTGTTTTTACACAGCTGCTTGAATAGCTTAGTTTTCGTTAAGTTAGTTTGCTTTCCTCTGTTATAAATAAAGCGTCTTTGAACGCTGGATAGTTAGTCATTGTTGTAATCGCTTTGTAGTTTTGATCTCCCCACTGTACTTTTACATTTGCTGTCAATACATGAGAAGACTGTTTTACACTTAAGCGTATAACTGCTCCTTGAACCGGCTGAAGTAGGCAGAGGGCCCCTGTTTGCTGAAGCCCTGTATAGTAATCTTTAATTTCCTGCATTTCTCTTTCTTGTTTCATGTATAATAGCTGTACAGATGTCTTTTAATTGCTGCGTTTTTATTTCTTTTCAACATGTATATTAGCTGTACATAAACTTTGAATTCCGCTGATTTACATTTCTGCACTTTTGTTCATGACTGATCAGTGTGTTATGCAGGTTTCTTAGGCAAGCCCGGGACAGTTTTCTTTCTTTTCTTTTCATAACTAGTGGCATGCGTGATCGTCTTGTCTATGTTGCTGACATTCATTGTTTTGCAGCTTTGATTTTCCTTATTGTCATTCCTTTAATTTGCATATTTACTTTCTGCTCTTAGATATCAAGTTGTTCATCTATTGATGGTTCCTTTTTCATAATCAAATATCTTTATTGGGAGCCAAAATATCACTTAGTGCAGCTTGGTTTATTTTGCTTTAAGACTCACATTACTGACCTGTTCATAATTGTTCTCACATGATTAAGAAAAGGTTAAAATAGTGTGATTTGTCTCACTTAAATTTCACATTGATTAGATTTAAATGAAGAGTTAAAATAGTGTAAAGTAGTGTAAAGTAGTTGTTCTTGCTTTTAATTGAGTTAATATAGATTTCATTTTCATTTTCATCAGCAGCAGAGATACTGGGCCGATGCCATTAGTCCTTTATTTGATTTTAAGCTTTGATTTTATTGCAGTTGTTGTTCAAGCTTTCTTGTAGAATACTTTTCAAGTTTTGAAGAAATCATTTAGAGATCACCACAATCATCCACATTTCACTTGCTTTATTCCATTTCCATCACATCACAATAGGAAATATACATTTGAAAACAAACTTAAAAAAAACTAAAAACGATAAAAGATTAAGAAAACAGTTACCTAAGTACATATAGTACACCTCACTTCATCAGTTTACGAGCCCCGGGTTGACATTTAAAAGTTGCAATTTAGACTTCACTAAATTGACCAAACATTTAGACTTCAGAGGGCCCTTGACCTTGAGTCGAGTCCTCCACGTGTTGAGTCCACTCCTCCACGTGAAGAGAGTCCCTTTCAGCCAGAACCTCAAACAGAATTTGATTTTGAACATAGCCCAAGAAGAACACCTGAAATTGACCCTGACCAGCAGGAGGTATACAATTATTTGGAGACCTTGGAGCAATCAGTTGCAGGTCCAAGCACTATATTGCCTCTTGATGAACAGGTCCAATCTTTAAAACAAGAGGTGTTTGAGCTAGAAGTCCTGAACCGGCATATTAAACAAGAAAACGAAGCATTGAAAGAACAAAGCAAGGTGGACAAAATTGTCCATGATAATACCATGCTTCACTTAGGACTCTGGCAGAAGAAGAACAGAAAATTGAAGAGAAAATGTAAGAAGCTGAGCAGGGCATTGATCAATTTGAAATTCAGGTGTTTAGTCAGAAAACCAAGGACAATTTTAGCAGCAAGGAGAAAGAGAAGAAGGCTAGATGTTTTGGCAGAAGCATCTGAGCACATGGATTGAAAAACAATGACAAAGTTTTGGTTGCATGAGGACATGCAACACCTTCACAATGGGGGTATGTTGAGCCTCAAACCTGCACTTCTTTACACATCCTCTCAGCCTCCTTTTCCTATTCATTTCCTTCTTTTGCCACTCATTCCCTCCATCAAATTGCTCAAATCATTGTATTTTAAGACTTTTTACATGGTTTGCTAATTATGCTAATGACTGTTGTTGGTTTAGAATTTTGGTTCAAAGTGTTGCGTTTTCGCAGCTCACACAGGGTTTCCGTAGCTAATCCCGGTTTCCGCAGCCAACCCCGGATTTCGCAGCTGTTTTATTAAATGATATGTTCCAGGTGTCCTCCGGGAAGAAGAGCCACATGGGCAAGTTCGTGGAACCAAGGACATGGTGTGTGTCCTTCCAGCTCACCCAAACTGGTCATAAAAACCCGTGGTCAACGAGGAGGCAAATACGGTCAACAGAAGTCATTGGCGGTGGCACGGCTCTGCGTGTTCTGTTTTGGAGCACGTGAAGAATAGGTGGCATCTTCCTCAGCCACGAAGATAGTGGGAAACATGAATCCAACAACAGATTGAATGCCCGCAACGACCGTTGCCTAAATCCAAGGACGCAGCAAGATTACGTGTTTTTACACAGCTGCTTGAATAGCTTAGTTTTCGTTAAGTTAGTTTGCTTTCCTCTGTTATAAATAAAGCGTCTTTGAACGCTGGATAGTTAGTCGTTGTTGTAATCGCTTTGTAATTTTGAGCTCCCCACTGTACTTGTCAATACATGAGAAGACTGTTTTACACTTAAGCGTATCACTGCTCCTTGAACCGACTGAAGTAGGCAGAGGGCCCCTGTTTGCTGAAGCCCTGTATAGTAATCTTTAATTTCCTGCATTTCTCTTTCTTGTTTCATGTATAATAGCTGTACAAATGTCTTTTAATTGCTGCGTTTTTATTTCTTTTCAACATGTATATTAGCTGTACATAAACTTTGAATTCTGCTGATTTACATTTCTGCACTTTTGTTCATGACTGATCAGTGTGTTATGCAGGTTTCTTAGGCAAGCCCGAGACAATTTTCTTTCTTTTCTTTTCATAACTAGTGGCATGCGTGATCGTCTTGTCTATGTTGCTGACATTCATTGTTTTGCAGCTTTGATTTTCCTTATTGTCATTCCTTTAATTTGCATATTTACTTTCTGCTCAGTAGTTATCAAGTTGTTCATTTATTGATGGTTCTTTTTCTATAATCAACTAACTTTATTGGAGCCAAAATATCACTTAGTGCAGCTTGGTTTATTTTGCTTTAAGACTCACATTACTGACCTGTTCATAATTGTTCTCACATGATTAAGAAAAGGTTAAAATAGTGTGATTTGTCTCACTTAAATTTCACATTGATTAGATTTAAATGAAGAGTTAAAATAGTGTAAAGTAGTGTAAAGTAGTTGTTCTTGCTTTTAATTGAGTTAATGTTGGCATTATGTTTTCTGGTATGACTGTATGTTACAGATGTTGTATTTGATGGCAACTCCAGTGGTAAGGCTCTCAGTTTGTTGAAAATTAAGAAGGACGCAGGCAATCGGTTCAGAAAGTGCGTCCCCGCAAGTATACCATACAGAACCCGCGTCCAGGGACGCCGGCCAGCCGTTCAGGGGGTGCGTCTACCCAGTGCACACATTTCAAGGCAGAGAAAAGCACGTGGGGGTTTCTTGTGTGGTATCTAGCCGACGGTTTTGTGTTTCTATGGTGTCGGCTCGTGGTATTGTTCCATGTTTTGGGGAGAAGCTTGCCTATTTAAAGCAAAGGAGTTCATTTGGATTGAGCAATTGTCTTGGGTTGAATATCTTATTTGGTGAGATCTAGTCCAGATCTAAAAGGCGAATCTTCTAATGGACTGTGATCTCTATGGCGCATGAACAGATCGATAGATCTGACTGTTTGGGTTTGTTCTGAAGTCTTCATATCATTTATATCTGAAGGGTCGCAGGTTCAGTGAAGGGAAAGTGCGCCGGGACGCAGGTACTGTAAAGGGCAAGTGCGCCGAGACGCAGTACAGTAGAGAGAGACCTGCGTGGGGACGCAGGGCGATCAAGGTTCAGGTGCATCTCTGAAGCAGAAGGACGCGGCGCAATAGTGTTTTCAGGTGCGTCTCTGTAGCGAAAGACGCGGCGCGATAGTATCCTTGGGTGCGTCCCTGAAGCAACAGAACGCAGAGCAGTCAAAGGAACAGTGCGTGGGCACGCAGCGGAGCAGAAGGATATCTGCGGGTGGACGCAGAGTAGCAGAAGGTTAACAGCGTCTGGTCGCAGGCCACAGAAAGGAAAACTGCGTCTCTGTTTTAAGATGTTCTGTTGATTGAATTTCTCTATTGATAAGGTGTTCTGGGTTAGTTCTGTTGTTGCTGATCTGATATCTGTAGTAATCTATATCTGTTATGTACTTGTTGATCATCTGATGCTTTATGAAAAGAAGTAGGGGGTTGTAGCTCCCTTCCAGGAGTAGACTGGAAAACGAGAAAGAGAGAGAGTTGTAGCTCTCTGCAGGTTGCAGCCTGCGTACTGGTAAAGGACTGCACCAGTACAAAATCATTGTAAAAGAAGTTTCTAAATTGAAAGAAGATAGAGACATATTGCAGCAGGTGGTTTTCACCCACATTGGGTTTCCACCTTACATCTTGTGTTCTTTGGTGTGACTATATGTTTTTCATGCTCATTATTTTATGGTACTGACATGCAAAAATAATTCAAAGATCAAATAAGGAAGATTTATTAAATTGCTAGATAATACTGATTCACCCCCCCTCTCAGTATTATTTTCAACAATTGGTATCGGAGCAGGTCCTTCAGAGAAGCTTGATCGCTTGAAGGTAGATCGTTCATCATGAGCAACTACGAGAAAGAAGCATCAATCAGGCCACCTATTTTTGATGGGACAAATTTCAATTATTGGAAGGTAAGAGTTACTGCATATCTTCAATCTCTTGGTACAGAAGTTTGGAACATTGTAGAAACAGGCTATGCTTTTCCTTCAGCTACTCCTACAGATCCAGCTGAGAAAAAGCAGTATGAAACAAATGCAAAAGCAGTCAGTACTCTATTAGGAAGTATATCCCAAACAGAATTCATGAAGGTCATGCACTTCAAATCAGCAAAAGAGATATGGGACAAAATGATCACTAGCTATGAAGGAGATGAACAGGTAAAACAAGCTAAACTTCAAACTCTCAGGATTCAATATGAGACTCTCAAGATGTATAATGATGAAAGTGTGGCTAATTATTTTCTTCGGGTAGATGAGATTGTTAATTGTATGAAAAATTTGGGTGAAGAAATAAAAGAGACTATAGTAGTTCAAAAGATTCTAAGATCATTATCCCCCAAGTTTGAATCTAAAGTATTTGCAATAGAAGAAAAGGAAAATCTCCGTGTTCTCACTATGTCTCAGCTACATGGAATTCTAACTGCTTATGAAATGAGAAAGGGAGGTCCATCAGACAGAAGGGAAGCTGCTTTTAAGGCATCAGGCAAAGAAGATTACTATGAAGCAAGCCATGTTCCAGAAGAAGAGGAAGAAGAATCCAATTTTGTCAGAAATCTTCAAAGGGGTTCTGGAAGGTTCAGAGGTAAGCTACCTTTCAAATGCTTTGCTTGTGGAAGAGTAGGTCATTATGCTGCAAAATGTCCTTATAAGGATAAAGGAAAAGAACCTGCTAGATGGAACAGGAAACAAAGTGCAAATAAGAAAAGCTACTACACCCATGAAGATAGTGATGGCTTATCAAACAGTGATGAAGATGAACAAGGTAATAAATATAAGTTGTTAATGGCATTTGAAGATGATGATTATGAGGATGCTGTAGATGTGGATAATCTCTATGATGAAATTACTAGACTCAAGAGATGCATAGAAGAAAAGAATGTGATCATTGATACTTTGCAATTTCAAATTGATGAAAAGGAAAAACATCTTGAAAAACTAGAAGGTGAAATTGTTGGTCTCAGAAAAGAAGTTGAGAAAACAAAAGCTATTAATCTTAAGTTTGTCAAAGGATCTGAAACTTTGGATGAGATTATCAATGTGCAGCGGTCTCCTCTAAACAAGACAGGTTTGGGCTATAATGGAGAAACTTCTCAAGCATCAACCTCAAAAAGTTATCTTGATGCAGCAAGAAGAAATGAGCAGAAGAACAATGAAGATAATCAGATAAAGCAGGGACGAATTACAAACAGAAACTATCAGGGACAATCCATCTTAAGGGTGAACAAAAGCTACAACCAGCCACAGGTAAAATCTTCTCAGTTTGGTTCAAGAATAGATGAAAATAGAAATTACAATCAGTTGGCTGGTAGATTCAATAACCGCAGAAGCTTCTTCAATGGACAATGCTTTTCTTGCCATAACTTTGGTCACAAAGAAGCTCAATGTGTTGCATATAAAACAATCATGACTAGGGAAGCTCAAAAACAAAGAAGTATGACAGGGATTACAAAGAGGACCTATAACAACTTTTCGGTTCTTGAAAATGAAGTTGAATGTTCTATTTGCAATAATTTTGGTCATGAAGACTCTGAATGCAGGAGCAGGTTTCAGGAGAAAAAGGAACAAGCCACAAGCACCAAAACATGGAGAATAAAGGAACCTTCAACAGAAAGATGTGGGATAGCATTTTATGCAGAAGGACAGGAAAATCTATGGTACATTGACAGTGGATGTTCAAAACATATGACAGGTGATAAAGAAAAACTTGAATCTTATTCTACTTTAGAAAAGGGAAAGAAAGTTTCTTTTGGAAATGATACTCCTGCAACTATAAAAGGAAAAGGTATTGCTCCTTTGAAAGAAAAGGTCAAGGTGGAAATGTTTTGTATGTTGATGGATTGAAGCATAATCTACTAAGTGTCAGCCAGATGTGTGATAAAAAAACCGAGGTTATTTTCAGATCGAATGGATGTCTTGTTCGTGATCTTGATACAGGTAAAACAGTACTCAAAGGCAAAAGAACTCCAAATAATCTGTACATATTTGAAGAAGGAGAACAACAATGCTATCTTAGCAAGGATGAAGAGCACTGGTTATGGCATCGAAGGTTGGGACATCTAAGCTTCTCACAAATAAGGAAAGCATGCAAATATCAGGCAGTTCGCGATCTTCCAGATATCAAAATTCCTGACAACACCATATGCAGATCATGTCAGTTTGGAAAACAAACCAGGACTAACTTTCCAGAGAAAGAGGGATCAGCTAGCATGCCTCTTGAGCTAGTACATACAGATACATGTGGCCCATTCAGGAAAAGAACACCTAGAGGAGAGGAATACTTGATATTATTTATTGACGATTTCTCCAGGTTTGTCTGGTTAGGACTTATGAAGCACAAAGATGAAGCATTCGAAAAATTCAAGACCTTCAAAGCCTTGGTTGAAAATGAATCAGGTCACAAAATTAAGTGCCTCAGATCCGACAGAGGTGGGGAATTTACTTCAAATGAATTTTTCGATTTCTGTGATGAACATGGGATAAGGAGAGAATTCTCTACAGCTAGAACTCCTCAGCAAAATGGAGTTGTTGAAAGAATGAACAGAACAATCCAACAAATGGCTCGTGCTATGCTTGATGAATCAGGAACTCCCGCAACTTTCTGGGGTGAAGCTGCACATGCTGCGGTTATTATTCTCAACAAAACAAATGTCCGGGTGAACAGCACTCAAACTCCTCATGAGCTCTGGAGTGGTAAAACTCCTTCGGTAAAGCACTTCAAAATCTTTGGGAGCAAATGCTATATCAAGAATACTGATGAGCAGCTTGGCAAACTTGAACCTAGAGCAGATGAAGGCATTCTTCTTGGCTATTCTCCACATAGCAAAGCATACAAATGCTACAATAAAAGACTTGGCAGAATTGTTGACAGCATTGATGTAGTGGTTGATGAGAAGGGATATATTCCTAGGCAAGTACATCATGAAGATATAGAAGAAGATGAAGGCTACCCTCAAAGACAGAATGATGAAGAAGAAGAACCCCAAGGAGAACCTCAAGAAGAACCAGAGGAGCAGACAAGAATAGAAGAGAAAACTCCATCTAGATATGTTCAAAAGAATCATCCAGAATCTCAGATTGTGGGGCAGAAAGAAGCAGGTGTACAAACAAGAAGAACAGTTGCAGAAGCCTCAAGCTATTTGGCATTACTCTCCTCTACTGAACCACAAAATGTGAAAGAAGCATGCAAAGATGAATGTTGGGTAAAAGCAATGGATGAAGAACTTGAGCAAATCGAAAAGAACAACACTTGGGAGCTGGTTCCTAGACCAAAGGATAAGAATGTTATCGGAACAAAATGGGTCTTCAAAAATAAATTGAATGAAAATGGAGAAGTAATTAGAAACAAAGCCAGACTTGTTTGTAAAGGGTATGCGCAGCAAGAAGGAATAGACTTTGAAGAAACTTTTGCTCCTGTTGCAAGACTTGAGGCCATCCGAATGTTCCTTGCTCTCTCAAGTTTTCAAAACTTCAAAGTATTTCAAATGGACGTGAAATCAGCCTTTCTGAATGGAGACTTGGAGGAAGAAGTGTACATTGAACAGCCAGATGGGTTCATTCTTGGAAATGATCCAAATCTTGTATGCCGATTGAAAAAGGATCTCTATGGTCTCCAACAAGCTCCAAGGGCTTGGTACTACCGGTTGGACAAATATCTTCATCAACAAGGCTTCTCAAAAGGTTCAGCAGATAGCAATCTGTATATAAAAATTGAAAATGACAAATTACTAATACTTGTTGTGTATGTAGATGACATTATTTTTGGCAGCAATGAAGAAGCTATGAGTCAAAGCTTTGCCTCGGTCATGCAGAAAGAATTTGAAATGTCCTTGCTAGGAGAACTGACATATTTCCTTGGTTTGCAAATCCAACAAAAGGAAGGAGGAATCTTTTTATCTCAAACCAAGTATCTCAAGCAGATTTTGAAGAAATATGGCATGGAAGATGCAAAACCAGTATGTACACCCATGGTCACAGGATGTAGTCTCAGTGCAAATGATGAATCTGCAGCAGTACATCAACCAACCTACAGATCTATGATTGGAAGTTTACTATATTTGACAGGTACCCGACCGGACATCATGCATGCAGTTGGAATAGTTGGAAGATTTCAGGCAAATCCGAAGGAGACTCATCTTCAGGCAGTAAAGAGAATTTTCAAATATCTTCAAGGGACTCAAAATTATGGCTTATGGTATCCTAGAGATACAGATCTTACTCTTCATGCTTATACAGATGCAGATTGGGCCGGAAGCGTGGATGACAGGAAAAGCACAAGTGGTGGTGCGTTCTTTATGGGTTCCAGACTGGTATCTTGGTTCAGCAAGAAACAGAGTTCGATTGCCTTGTCTACAGCTGAAGCAGAATATGTTGCTGCTGCATCTTGTTGCACTCAACTCCTTTGGATGATGCAGACTTTGCAGGATTTTCAAATCACTTGTACACCACCTATCCCCATCTTATGTGATAACACAAGTGCAATCAGCATCTCAAAAAATCCGGTTATGCATTCAAAAACCAAGCACATACCAATCAAGTACCATTTTCTCCGGGAACAAGTGCTTGAACAGAAAGTCAAGTTGGAGTATGTTCCTTCCAAGGAACAAGTTGCTGATATTCTTACCAAACCATTGCCCAGGGACACGTTTGAATACCTCAGGCAAAAGCTGGGGGTTGTTGATGCATCATCTTGTTGAACTTCTTCTTATTGGTGGTACAGGCTCAGGGGGAGCACATAATGCATTGTTGGCATTATGGAGAAGGAGATCTTGGAAATAGCTGCAATATGTCTCTATCTCTTTCAAGGTGGTGCGTTGCTGCAGATCTGGTTCATATTCAGGGGGAGCATGAGCTTAGGGGGAGCATACCCTTTGCCCTTGATGTCAAAGGGGGAGAATGAAGCTGAAGTTTGTGAGGTTGCCATCAAGTCCAAAGGGGGAGATTGTTGGCATTATGTTTTCTGGTATGACTGTATGTTACAGATGTTGTACTTGATGGCAACTCCAGTGGTAAGGCTCTCAGTTTGTTGAAAATTAAGAAGGACACAGGCAATCGGTTCAGAAAGTGCGTCCCCACAAGTATACCATACAGAACCCGCGTCCAGGGACGCCGGCCAGCCGTTCAGGGGGTGTGTCTACCCAGTGCACACATTTCAAGGAAGAGAAAAGCACGTGGGGGTTTCTTGTGTGGTATCTAGCCGACGGTTTTGTGTTTCTATGGTGTCGGCTCGTGGTATTGTTCCATGTTTTGGGGAGAAGCTTGCCTATTTAAAGCAAAGGAGTTCATTTGGATTGAGCAATTGTCTTGGGTTGAATATCTTATTTGGTGAGATCTAGTCCAGATCTAAAAGGCGAATCTTCTAATGGACTGTGATCTCTATGGCGCATGAACAGATCGATAGATCTGACTGTTTGGGTTTGTTCTGAAGTCTTCATATCATTTATATCTGAAGGGTCGCAGGTTCAGTGAAGGGAAAGTGCGCCGGGACGCAGGTACTGTAAAGGGCAAGTGCGCCGAGACGCAGTACAGTAGAGAGAGACCTGCGTGGGGACGCAGGGCGATCAAGGTTCAGGTGCGTCTCTGAAGCAGAAGGACGCGGCGCAATAGTGTTTTCAGGTGCGTCTCTGTAGCGAAAGACGCGGCGCGATAGTATCCTTGGGTGCATCCCTGAAGCAACAGAACGCAGAGCAGTCAAAGGAACAGTGCGTGGGCACGCAGCGGAGCAGAAGGATATCTGCGGGTGGACGCAGAGTAGCAAAAGGTTAACAGCGTCTGGTCGCAGGCCACAGAAAGGAAAACTGCGTCTCTGTTTTAAGATGTTCTGTTGATTGAATTTCTCTATTGATAAGGTGTTCTGGGTTAGTTCTGTTGTTGCTGATATGATATCTGTAGTAATCTATATCTGTTATGTACTTGTTGATCATCTGATGCTTTATGAAAAGAAGTAGGGGGTTGTAGCTCCCTTCCAGGAGTAGACTGGAAAACGAGAAAGAGAGAGAGTTGTAGCTCTCTGCAGGTTGCAGCCTGCGTACTGGTAAAGGACTGCACCAGTACAAAATCATTGTAAAAGAAGTTTCTAAATTGAAAGAAGATAGAGACATATTGCAGCAGGTGGTTTTCACCCACATTGGGTTTCCACCTTACATCTTGTGTTCTTTGGTGTGACTATATGTTTTTCATGCTCATTATTTTATGGTACTGACATGCAAAAATAATTCAAAGATCAAATAAGGAAGATTTATTAAATTGCTAGATAATACTGATTCACCCCCCCTCTCAGTATTATTTTCAACAGTTAATATAGATTTCATTTTCATTTTCATCAGCAGCAGAGATACTGGGCCGATGCCATTAGTCCTTTATTTGATTTTAAGCTTTGATTTTATTGCAGTTGTTGTTCAAGCTTTCTTGTAGAATACTTTTCAAGTTTTGAATAAATCATTTAGAGATCACCACAATCATCCACATTTCACTTGCTTTATTCCATTTCCATCACATCACAGTAGGAAAGATACATTTGAAAACAAACTTAAAAAAAGCTAAAAACGACAAAAGATTAAGAAAACAGTTACCTAAGTACATATAGTACACCTCACTTCATCAGCTTACGAGCCCCGGGTTGACATTTAAAAGTTGCAATTTAGACTTCACTAAATTGACCAAACACATATTATGACACACTTGAATCTTGATGTTACACTTGTATAAGCCATGAATTAGCAAAAGATGACTTGGATCTTCATGATGATGTGTCAATGCCAAGCTTCTCTTCTTGCTGCTTCCTTCATATCTTCATGACAGATCTTGCATTTTTTTCATCTTCATCATCCAAGAGGCTAATTGATATGGATGATCTAGGTGGATATTGGTGGCCACCTATCTATTCCACTTGGACCCCCACCATCGTTTCTTTCAATTTCCTTAATTGTAGCACAATTTACTATTTTTGGTTTTTTTTCGAGCCTTAAACTTTCGGAGCTGTTTTGATGCCCTAAACGATGTTTTATTTTGTAAAACGGGAAAACTCGTTGTCCACAATAGGGGTTTGCAGTTGAAAGTTGTAGTCCTCAGATAGATATTTCTAACAAGGTATCATACGCGTCAAACACAGATCATATGCCAAAGTTACAACCTCGAGAAGTTGATGTACCAATTTACCCCAACCGGGCCCACAAACTTTTGACGCTTCATCTCTTAGGGTTATGTTTTTGGATGTTTAGGATTTTCCGTTGTTTCTAAACAATAAATAGGCCTGCAAGCCTCTTTGTAACACATTTTAGAAGACATGTAGCCACCACATCTCTTCTAAGAGATAAACTACTATCCCCTGAGCTAGTTTATTTCCATTTTGCATGTAAACAATTTTTAGTACTTTGTTATTAATGAATTGAAGTTCTATTTTCGATGTATCTATGTGTTTCTGTTTATAGCTGTATTTCATTTCGTTCCTTCATAATCTGGATCAGTGGTATTAGAGAAGTTTGCTCTTTCTATGTTTTTTTGTGCATGTCCCCAACGAGGTTAGGGTGTAAGGAGTTAGGGCTTGAACTGGTTGAACCTTTGCAAGATCACCTCACCGACCCCGACAACCTCCCATGGTGGAAGAAAATAAATGCGAGGGAGTAGGATATCCTTCCAAAATATTGATTGAATAATCCCTCAAGCGACAAAGGAACACGGTGATGGACACCTTTGTTTAGATCCTTTGGTGAATACCCATTAACGACACATATTCATCTAGCAACGACCCTGGAGGCGCCGCTCCCTTTAAGGTACAAGTCAACTTCGACATTCCCATATTTGAAGGCTAGATAGATGTAAATGTCGTAGATAAATGGTTAAATCTATTAGAAGGATATTTTTCGGTTCATGATTTTTCCAATAGGGAGAAAATTACTTTTGCACTCCTCAAAGCCGCCCCCATGTTAAGGACTAGTGGGAAACCTAGTGTGAGTAGAGGGACGAGAAGGAACCCTCGCTATTTTCAGCCGCACCCACTTGGAATTCTTTCTGAGCCACCATCAAGGAACAATATTTCCCTATTGGGAGCTATGAAGATAAGTACATAAAATGGACTACATTGTGACAGGGAAGGGACCAAGATGTGCCAGAGTTCAAAAATATTTTTCACACTCTTCGCATGAAGGTGGGTATCAAGGATTCTGAGCGACATCTGGTAGTCAAGTGTCGTGTCTGTCTACACAAATAATTCCAGGATGAGATGGAGTTCCTGGACATCTCCTCGCTTGGCATCGCCTATCGATACACTGTCAAGATCGAGCAGAAATTTAAACAAAAGAAGCGAGACTTTGGATCTACGAATCTGAAGCAAGATAAAGGCACCCCAAAATCACAGAACACAGGAAAAATCCCAGGCGGGGTGATCTAGGACAACCCACCGAAGCTGCAAGCAAAGAAAAACGCCATGAAGACAAAGAAGGATGCAGGAAAGTAGCTTGAGTTCCATAAGAGTTCCACCCATAACACAAGTGAGTGTCAAGCCAAGTAGTCACTGGTGGCTGAGTTGAAGGCTTCAAAGTCAGATGCATGTTCCGAATCTGAGTCGAAACCTAACAAGGGGAATGACAAAGGGAAGTAGATTATCATTTCGGAGCTCAACACCATTGTTGCCACCATTAAGATCTAGAAGATTGAGCCCGAAGATCCAAAAGAAGGGGAGTGTATCTTCTACTTACAGATGTGGGTGAAGGGGTCTCCACTGCAGTTCATTGTCGATAGTAGGAGAAAAAAGAATCTCATCTCAACATAGGTTGTTAAGTAGTTGGGCGTAGTGACCACACCACACCCGCAACCATACAATATCGGGTGGCTCCACCAAAGATGAGATCTTCACATCAGCAAGCAGTTCCATATTCCCTACAAGATTAAGCCATTCACAAATGAGGTACTGTGTGGCATTTCTCTTCTTGGAGTTTGTGATGTATTATTAGGCCAACCATACTTATTAAAGCGTCATGTTGTGTATGAGTCGAGGCCTCGCCTTGTTATTATTTATTTGGGAGGTAAGTTGTACAAAATACCAGAGGTAGCCTCACCAACCACTATCTCTTTTATCTCTGCTAAGAAATGCATTAAGATCATCTCCCACATTGGGAAATTTGATTTTTTCTTTCTTATTCGCTCTCATAGTAAGTTGAAGATCGTGGCCACATCCATAGCCCTCGCGAAGGGTTCCTCCATGCAACAAAAGCAGGTGGATACACTACAACAAAACAAGCAATTTATGCCAGATTTAGCGCCAGATTTTAGTGTATTTTTCTCTCCATTGGGATGATCAGCCTGGCGCTAAATCTGGCTCTATTGTACAATTTTTAAAGCGTCCTTTTTTTGTGCCAAATTTTGCATCTTTTTTTACGCCAAATTTTGCATCTTTTTTACACCAAATTTTGCATAATATTTTGCACCAAGATTTGCATTTGGTTTTACAATAGGTTTTGCTTCTAGTTTTGTGCCATTTTTTGCTTCTAATTTTGTGTTGCAATTTGCATCGAGTTTTACACCATCTTTTGCATATGATTTAGTGCCTTTTATTGCATCGAGTTTGTGCCAATTTTTGCATCTAGTCTTATGCCATTTTTTGCTTCTAATTTTGTACTTAGTTTTACATCTATTTTTGCATCAATTTTTCTGCCCTTTTTTACACCATTTTTTGCATCTAATTTTGCACCACATGTTGAATCTGATTTAGTGCCAAAATTTTCATCCATTTTTGCACCATTTTTTTCATCCACTTTTTCGTTTCATTTGTCTCCCTTTTTTGCATCCTATTTTGCACCTAATTTTGCATCATTTGTTGCATCCAATTTAACATCATTTTTAACAACATTTCTTGCATCCAATTTTGCATCCTTTTGAGCATCTAAATTTTCACCCTATGTTGGACCATGTGTTGCGTCCACCTTTGAATCCCATTTTGTGTCTAATGTTACGTTCAATTTTGAGCCATTTTTTTCATCTACGTTTGCATTTGTTTTTGCACCAAGTTTTGAATCATTTGTTGCACCTCATTTTGCATCCAATGTTGCATCCAAATTTGAGCCATTTTTATGCCCATTTTCACACCATTTTTTATGTCCAATTTTGCATCCTTTTTGGTGTCTAATTTTGCATCATTTTTGGCATCCAAATTTGCATTCTTTTTTCTACCACATTTTGTGTCCACATTTACATCTCATTTTGCACCTAGAATTTAGTCTGAATTTTCATCTAGTTATGCATCATTTTTGGCATCCTTAGTTTCACCTTTTTTTAGTCCCATTTTGCTTCTTGTTTTGTGTCTTTTCTTGCATCCTTTTTGCACCCAAATTTTCATCTTAATTCTACACCATTATTTGCATCCTCATTTTCGTGTCCATTTTTACATCCTTGTTTGCGTCCAATTTGGTATCTTTTTGTATGCCCTATTTTGTTCCCTTCTTTGTGTCTAGTTTTACACCCTTTTTTAATTCTACTTTAAAACCCTTTTTGTCTCATTGTTTGCATCTTGTTTTGATGGCTAGTTTAACATCCAATTCTACTCCCAATTTTACATCGATGGTTACATCCACTTTTTGGCTTGTTGTTTAGAGTTTTACTTTTACTTCCATTTTACTAATTTTATTACATAGTGAAATATATTACAGTTTCTAAATATCATTTTGCTGTAGGATTTAATGCACAGTTAGATGAACATAAAACCCTCTTAGTTTATCTTAGAAACATAAGATAGACTGATTAAGAGAAAGGTTGTTCAAGGGTTCAGGATTCTTAGTAGATCAAGATGTAGAGTATAAATTAAGAAAAGAAGAATGAATTCATGTGAGTCCTCGCATGCAGGTATTGTTGGAGTTTTTAGTGTAGCAGGGAAGCGCTCTTAGATAGCTCCAAATCTTGGTCCTACACACAAGAGAAAGAACAAAGAAAACTTCACAACATAATATCTTGATAATTGAAACTATCATAAACATATAAATGTTACTGAATACATAAATATAAACCAAAATCCATACATTCATTAGTTAAATAGGATAAGTAAAGAATGAATAGTCACATATGGAAGGAAGAACGAATAATCTATATTAATAAAGGAGTTGGAGGAAAGTTACAACCATAGATACAATTGCAACAACACCTCCCCCAACACCTAGCTCCAAAACTCTCCCTCTCAAGATAGATCTTAGCACCATGACAATACATGAATTCCCATCATTTCCTCAATGGCCAAGCCTCAATATATAGGAAAGTGAAGGCTATGAAGATTTCCGAGATTCCTCATTAGTTCAATTTTGGCAAAAGCTTTTGGGTGAATAATGTTTCCTCATATAAAAATGGCATTTTCCACTTTTTAGATGCTTTTCTGCTTAAGAAAAAGCTTGCCCATGCTTTATGGCCCTTTCCCACTTTTGTATGCTTTTATTTTTTAGGAAAAATCTAAATATGAGGATAAAGAGATCACATTCCACCATATGAGTTTCCGAAAGTGAACAAGAGTGTCAAACTCTAGTTAACTCAAGCTTTTTTTCCTCGCAATAGAGACATTTTTATTTTAAAATGTTAACATTGAATTTCCATGTCATAATGTGTAAGCCAATCAAAATCCTTTAAAATTTAAAAGACATATAGGTGTGACTAGGCAGTGGATTTTTTTACTAATATAACTTACCTAATTTAACTGTGAATGCTGCCCAAGTGACCCAAAACTATATTAAATATTAAAAATAAATTTAATATCTTAATCTATAAAAGTTAGAATATCTAGAATATTTTTAATGAAGGGTAAATCATGGCGTGTTAAATAAATAAATTTAAATATAAAATCCTAAATCCTAAATTTAACTTAAATTTTAAATTTACTTTCTTAATTTAAATTTTATTAAATCTTATATTGATAAATTAATTTAAATATAAAATATAAATATATAGTTATTTTGATAAAAGTGCATTTATATGAGTAACTTAAATTTATATTTTATATTTTCCTTTTAAATTTAAATTTTCTTAAATTTTGTGTTAATAAATTAATTTCAATATAAAATATATGTAGATGGTTATTTTTGATAAAAGTGACTTTTATTTGGGTAATTTAAATTTAAATTTAAATTTCCTTTAAATTTTGAATTTGTTTTTTTAATTTAAATTTTATTAAATCTTGTGCTAATATATTAATTTAAATATAAAATACATATACAATTATTTTGATAAATGTGACATTTATTTGGGTAATTTTGGTAAAAGAATAATAAAAATGATATATTAAATAATTGTCTACATGGCATTATTTTATTAGTTTCTTAATTTTTTCTTAGGTAGTTATTATTTTGTTAACAAAAGGGAGATGAAGGGGACAACTTGTTATAGACTAGGATACCGTGGTCCTCATGGTACATAACTTGTATTATAGGCTTATATAGTTTAGGAGAAAGGGGTATTTCAACCAACAACATAGTATTCTCCTCCAAGATGATGAGGAGGTATTTTCATGTATAACACATTTAAGAATATATCACAATTCAAATTCATAACTTAGTATTTAGAGAGAAATTCTTCGGCGAAAATCACATGGAATACCATTTGTCGACGCGTTTCGAACCAACCAGTGTGGTTCATCGTCAGGACAAGTTGAAGAAACAGATCCAGCTTAGCATGTTATATAGACCGAGCAGAGCCTCCAACGGCTAGTTTGACCAACCGTTAATATTGACTAATGGACCGGGATCAAAATAATAGTTTATTAATAAATATTTAAAAATTAAAGGTCAATTATTTTTAAAAGGAAATTAGTTGCAACAGACCGCTTCTATGAATAAATTAAGAGTTAAATGTGAATAAAAATAACTAAATGAATAAAAATAAAATAATAACAAATTAAATACAAAAAACACAAAATAAAAATAATAAAAATAAAATAAATAAACAAATAAATAAAAAAAATAAAAAAAAATAAAAAAATAAAAATAAAAATAAAAATAAAAATAAAAATAAAAATAAAAATAAAAATAAAAATAAAAATAAAAATAAAAATAAAAATAAAAATAAAAATAAAAATGAAATAAAATAATAATAATTAAAATAATAAATAAATAAAAATAAATAACTAAATGTGAATAAGAGTTAAATGTGAATAAAAATAACTAAATGAATAAAAATAAAAATAATAAAAAAAAATAACAATAAAATAAATAAATAAATAAATGAATAAAATAAATAAAAATAAAATAAAAATAAGAATAAAAATAAAAATAAATAAATAAAAAAATAAAATAATAATAAAAAAATAAATAAAATAATAAAAATAATAATAATAATAATAATAAATAAATAAATAAATAAATAAAATAAAAAATTGATAACTAAATAAAAATAAAAATAAAAGGAAAAATTAGGTGTATAGAGTAATGTATAAAGTTAATTTTACTTTAAAAATATTATAAAAATTTTGTGTGCTAAATAATAAAGGTAATAAAGAAAAACAAAGGATGATAGATTAGAAATATAAGCAGAAAGGAAATTAGTTACACGGAGGCCCTTAAATAAAATAATCAATAAAAATAATAGGAAAGGCGATTAGAAAAATATAAAAAACAAATAAATAAAATAATAATAACAATAAAAAATAAATAAATAAGTGAGAATAACGATAAAAGACACCAAAAACCAAAGAGGACGAAAAAACGCCTAGGAAGAGAGGGTTGGGACCCAACACCTACTGACTTTCCAACCATCCTCTCTATTGAGATTGCTTGGTCTCTTTTCGATCTCAAGCGCTTCCCTGAATTTTCGATGATGGAAATGCGGAACCTTAGCAATAACACTGGCTTCTTCGATACAAACATGATGATTGGTTTTCTCCGCATGTTCAGCCAAAGCGGAAGATTTAAATCTCCTATGCTTCAGATCCGCTGGGTGCTCACTAATCCTCTGATTAATGGAACGACCAGTCTCCCCAATGTAGGGGGTCCCACAAGAACAAGGGATCATATAAACACCCTTCATATCTTTAGTGTCAATGGGATCCTTCACCGATCTGAGAGACAAACGAATGGTGTTCAGGGGCCTGAAGGACACCGGGATACTATGTCTCCTGAGAATCCTACCAATTCTATCAGTGGTCCCTTGAACATAAGGTAGATGGACACCAGGAACACGATCTTTAGGCTCTCTTTTCACCAGAGAATTCTTGGAAGCTTTAAGGAAAGCCCTGTGACCCATGTATCTACTATAACCATTCTCCACAAAGACATCCAGTAGATGGGATTTTTCCTTCTCAAAGCTCTTCTTGTCCGAGATCCTCAGGGCCCGAGTAGTAAGGGTACTAAGAACCCCCATCTTTTGAGCTGGGAAATGGTGGGAACTGGCATGAAGATACTGCTCCGTATGAGTTTTCTTTCGAAAAACTCGATGGGCGAGGGAACCATCCTCATTCTTAGAAATAAGAATGTCAAGGAATGGAAGGCATCCATCAAGTTCCTGCTCCTTAGTGAACTTAATGGCTGAGGATTACCTGGTGAGATGATCAAAGAAGAGATCAAGCTCAACCTGGCCATGAGACCAGATGACATTGGTGTCATCCACATACCTCCTCCATAGCTTGGGCAGGAGCCGGGCAGAATTCAGAGCCCTGGACTCAAAATCTTCCATAAACAGATTAGCAACAACAGGGGAAAGGGGGGATCCCATTGCAACCCCACAAGTTTACTTGAAGAGCTCTCCTTCAAAACTGAAGAAGGTGGAAGTGAGACAGATCTCAACCAACCTGGCCGTGTCAGGATCCGTAAGGCGGTTGATCACATCCATGGCCTCATTAATAGGGATGCAAGTGAACAGGGAGACAACATCAAAACTGACAAGAATGTCCCCAGGATCAAGCTTAATGTCCTTGAGCTCTTCAATAAAGGAAGCAGAGTCTTTTACGAAGGACTCCGTACGACCAACAAGGGGCTTAAGCTTCAACGCAAGGAACTTCGCAAGAAGGTAGGTAGGACCACCAATGGTGTTGACGATGGGCCTTAATGGGGCTCCTTCCTTGTTAATCTTGGGGAGGCCATAGATACGGGGAGTAATAGGGTTGCTTTCAATGAGCTTATGGTGCAAGGAACTTAAAGAGCTAATGGATTTAATGGCCAAAGCCACATTTCTAGCTATCTTCTTCAAAGGATTTTTGGGAAGCTTTTTGTAGCTACCACTATTATGAAGATGATCCAACATCTTGCTGCGGTAATCAACCTTGTTGAGAATTACGGCAGCACCACCCTTGTCTGCCTTAAGAACAATGATATCCTTGTTTTGGTTTAAGGATCTAAGAGCTAAAGATTCTTCTTTGCTGAGGTTACTCTTAGGTGGCTTAGCCTTTCTCAAGGCAACTGCACAATCCTGCCTGATAGTATCCTTGATCCTATCAGGTAAACCTCGGATCCCAAACTCAATATCACAGATAATATCCTCAACGGGGATTTTCCTAGGGGCTAAGGCGAAATTTAAACCTTTGCCCAAAACTTTAAAAACAGCAGGGGAAAAATCGAAACTGGAAAGATTAATAACCCTGTTACTAGAAGAAGGGTTAATACCAACAACCCTCTTATTCTTAATATTTTTCAAGTTAGAGATGCTATTGTTAATCATGTCCCTCCCATTGTTATAAAAAATAATATCATTATTGCTATTGTTAATATTAAAATTAATATTATTATTATTATTATTAATACAATAACTATTATTATGATTATTATAATTAATAATATCACAATTAATATTCATATTGTAATTATGATTACCATTACGATTATTAATGAGTTTATTAATAATATAAGTGTTATTACGATCATTATTATTATTGTCCTTAATAAAATTATTAGGGCGATCATCATAGTTCTTACCACATGCGTAGTCCACCATACCACTGCTATAAACCTTGTCCAATAGACCAGCGTTACCTTCGTTAACTCGGCCATTGAATGAAGCGAGGGGAACGGTGATCGAACCCCTGCTGGCCTCTACAAATCTGCCAGCCATATCACCAACAAGGAACGACGAGCCATCCTTCAGCGACTTGGAAAGAACAGGCTCCGCGAAATCCGACTGGTCTGCCAGATCAACAGATCTCTGCGCACCTGCGAAGTCCACCAAACTGCCGTTATAAACCAGGTCCAACGAACCATCGTTACCCTCGGGCAAAGCAGATCCCGTGGTAACTCCACCATTGGACGAAGAGAGGGGAACGGTGATCGAACCCTCGCTGGCCTCTGCAAATCTGCCAGCCATAACGCGATCCGGGAACCCGGACATGCTAGGGGGCGACGATCCATCCTTCGGCGACCCGGAAAATACAGGCTCTACGATATCCACATCCAACTGGTTTGCCAGATTACCAATAGATCTCCGCGCTGATGAATCAAAGCTCTCGGTGGGAGATCGTGGATCTAAAGCAACTGGATGGGAACCTACGAAAACTGGGGAGGCGGAGAGAACATCGGTCAAAACCAAAGCTGGATCCGAAACACCACAGCTGCTGTCCACAGGATGGGAGCAACCGGTTCCAGGACTAACGTTCCGCTAAGAACCCCACACCAAATCCCCCTCTGCGCAGAGATGAACAAGCTTGCATCTATCTGGTAAAACCGAACTCACTGCAGTTGAATGCATGCTTGAAGAGAACGAACCGGCTTCATCAGAGCGCGCTGAGGTGTCGAGAGATGGGAAACCAGAGACCCCCCCCGAGCGGCCAGTTAACCAATCATTCAACGCAGAGATTTTCCCAGAAGAGATACGGCTATGAGAAGCAGCTCCCACTGATCTATCCAGAAACCCTGAATTCCCAGCTAGCCTTAGAAACTTGGAAGCTTGTTTCTGCTTACGAATCTCCTCTACCCTAAGAGACTTTAAAGCAGAATAGGCATCTATTCTGGCCCAAAGGGAGGCCGAAAATAAGTTTCCAAGATCCAAATGCAAATCTAAAAGAACCCGAGAAAGCTGACTCAAGGATATTCTGATCCTACTGATTTCTGCCCTTATTAATGCCAAACTCGCCTTAACGAAAACCTGATGGTTTCGAGGAGTGTGAAGGCGGTGCTTAATCCGGGCAAAGATAGGGATGATGGAGGAGTCTCTACATCGTTTAAGAAAAGCTAGATCTGATTTCAACCTTGAAACCTGCAAGCGAGTCCGTTCAAAATGACGGACTTTGTTTGCAGTGGCTTCTTCGTGCAGGGATTCAATAATAGAGTTCAGGCTTATGTGAACAAATTTAAGGGTAATTGACAACATTCATAAAAAATATAGTAGTATCCTCATATATAACAATTCTCCATCAAAAAATCATTGACAATTTTCAATATACATATATTACTACTAAATCAACATTTATCACAAATATCATTATTCCAAGGTAAATTCACAACATTACATCCAAAAATAGTAATGTCATCATACATAATCATTCTCCATATAGTAATGTCATCACATAATCATTCTCCATAAACAAGCATTGACAGGTTTCAACACACATATATAAAGTAACAAGATAATACTAATAATATCTTCATCATCCTTAATCAAATCAACTAAGATTCAAATGTGTAATTATCATATCAAAATATTTCATGAACACCATTATTCTAAGGTAAATTCACAACATCCATGAAAAGATAGTAATATCATCATACATAATAATTCTCCATCAAAATAATGTTGATAATTTTCAATATATACATAGAAGAACAAGATAAAAATGATAATATCATCATATTTAATCAAATCAACTAAAAGTCAATGTAAGATTACCAAATAGAAATGTTTCATAGATATCATTATGCTAAGGTAAGTTCAGAACATCCATAAAAAAATAGGAATCTCATCATCCACAATAATTCTTCATAAAAAAATTGTAAACAATTTTCAACATATTCACAAGGTAACAAGATAGTACCGATAGTACCATAATCATTATTGAAATAAACTAAAATTCAAATGTATGATTACCATATTAAGACATCCAATTAAATATGAAAAATAATGCATGGCTAGCTAGCACCACGAAAATCATAGCCAAGCTCATCCTCATGATCATTTCCATGATCATCATCCTGACCATCCTGATAATATCATCCACATAATCATCACCAATGCCATCGCCATCCTCATCATCATCATCTCTGATATGTGATGTAATATAAACATAGTCTATATCATCATCTTCGTGGTCATTACCTATAGCGTTCTGGAAAAAAAACAATATTACATGTTAGTACTAATTCTATAGCAAAATGCATACTTTTATTACAATGCTAACAATAAAATGAGGTAGGACATAATAACATTTAATAGTACTAAAAATAAAATGAAAATATGGCTTAAGATATATTGCAGATCCAACTAAGATTACACTTGTAATCCATATTAAGTAGTAGAATCTTTTTTAATCCATATGAAGTAGGTACCCATTTGTTCTTCATATTATATTGTGAATGTTTCTTATGATTTCCATGCAGAATTGGTAAATTAATATTTACTGGAAGCTTTATTTCAAATTACAATTGTAATTCAGAATAGAAATAGAAGAAATTTTAACAAAAAAAGAATGTCACATGAAAAAGTAAATTGTTTTTAATGTAAAATAAGTTGCATACAATATGAAAGTCACATGAAATATTGAGTTGTTTTTAATGCATGTACTTTTCTCTATAATAAGATGGATCCTAATGTTCTTTCAAGAACAAATGCTCACAAATAATTACTTCATTTTATCCATTATCACACTTAATCCATTATACCTAGTGACGACAATGATTCCATTCAAATTGCTTTGAACTCTCTAAATATAATGTAAAATAGAAAACTCCACGACCACGACCATGACCACAACCCCCTCCCTTGCCTCGTCCACCATCAGAGACAATGAACTTGGAGTTATGACCATGATAGCAACCCCTCCCTTGCCTTGTGTCCACCATTAGAGGCATTGAACTAGGAATTAAGAGTACTCATGTTTTCTTTGCTCTAATTAATCTCCAAGGAATCAAAACTTGATCAATATATCAAGGACTCCATCAAGGAATAGATATATCATAAGAAAATCTCAATAGGCTTTGCCAAAAGAGTGTGAAATAACACTTATCTCTGTTTTATGAAATAACTCGAGTGAGTGGAATGAATGGTGGGAAACACTTACCAAGGAAAGGAATATTTTTGGTCCGTCCTTATTTCTATTATTATTTTTGCTTCTTAGAATGGAGGGAAGTGTTTAAAAAAATTCAAAAAAATATTTTAAATTAAAAAAAAAATATATATTTGCTTAAGTTTAGTTTTTTTTTTTTTAATATATATTCAGTTTAGTATTTTTTTATTTTCTAAAAAAATATATTTAGTTTCTGGTTTTTTTTTATAACAAAAATTATATTTTCTTTTTATAAAAATGGATTTTAAACATCCATTCATGCTAAATTTGTGATTTTATGATATAAGTTTAAATTATATATAAAAAAGTAACTTAATGCCATGCATTGTGTCGCTGAGATGGGTATTATACATCTCTTCCTTGCTAAGTTATAGAATGTGCTTGGGTTTTCTTAATGCAATAAAATTAATTCTTCTCTTCATTATATCTTGAGATGTTCAACTTGCACCTAATAAAACAATAAAGTTAAAATAGGTTTGCCTTTGTCCTTTGTAGATTTCTTCCCCATTAATCCTTGTCTTAATAGATTAATAGTCTTATGGTGGCCTTGAGTGGCCACTCCCATTAGTTGCATGATTTTTAGTTTTATGTTAGTGATATTTCTTAGGATTGATAACATGTTATTTAATTTAAGAAAATGTGTTATTTTCCATATTATTGTTAAATATTAATATTAAATATGTTGGTTTTGAACATGGTTTAGCAAAAAGTTCCCAAAAGGTTTATAGATTGTAATTTATAATGTAATGCTTCACTGCTTGATGAAATTGTTTTGGATAATTTTTTTTTTAAATTCATTGATTGATGAAATTTTTATGCATGCTTTTTTTAGTATATTTACTTGTATGCGATAAATTCAAAAGTCACCTCTTTTTGAGATTTTCATTGGTTAATTGTTGTGTGTGGAGCATGATTTTTCAGAGATCTTTGTTTCAGCCGGATGTATACCCCAGGAAGTCTTGTACACCCCTCCACGCGGGGGGGTGCGGGGGGGACTTGTCCCCCCCGCGGGGGTCCGGGGGCCAGCGGTCCCCCGACGGGGGCTCGGGGGCAGCGCCCCCGAAGCTAAAAACAAATGTAAAATTTCCTTGTAAAAGTATAGTAATTTCTAGTCAATCTGGGCCGTTCATTAGGCGGATGATCTGACGGTAGAACTTATGTTTAGTTTAGGGTTTTTTGCCCTAGAAGGAAACCCCTCTCTTTGTATGAGGGTATTGTATTTGAGGCTGAGATATAGATGTGTATTCTGTGAGCGAGAAACAGAGAGGTGAGACTGTGAGAGAAAGCAGAGGATATTACAACGGATTTGTTGTAGGTTGTATCTCTTCATTTTGCCGGATAATAGAAAGGAAGGACTGGCTGTTCAGGGTGGACGTAGCCCAAACTGGGTGAACCACGTATATCTGTGTCTCTCTTGTTTTGTGCGTTTTCTGTGTTTATATTTCTGCAATATTTTATGTGTTCCATTGCTCCGTAATATATAATTTTCTAACAACTGGTATCAGAGCCGAAGGTCTATTTGGCTGATAAACTCGTAGGAAAGAAGAGTTCCTAGTTCGAGTGGGAGTAATGGAGGAAGATGGTAAGTTTAGGGTCGAGAAATTTAACGGCCAAAACTTCTCGCCGTGGAAGATGCAGATGGAAGATTATCTGTATCAGAAAGATCTATACCTACCATTGGGCGGAAAAACAAAGATGCCGATGGGTATGAAAGACGAAAAATGGAACCTTCTCGATAGAAAGGCACTCGGAACAATACGGTTGTGCCTTGCTGCGTCAGTCGACTTCAACATTTCGAAGGAAACCACGACAGAGGGTTTGATGCAGACGTTGTCGAAACTATATGAAAAACCCTCGGCCTCAAACAAGGTATTTCTTATGAAACGGTTATTTAATATGAATATGTCGGAAGGTGGATATGTTGCAAACCATTTAAATGATTTTAATACACTACAAGTCAGTTAAGTTCTGTAGGGGTAAACTTTGATGATGAAGTTAGAGCTCTGTTATTCTTGTGCTCATTACCAGAAAGTTGGAATGGTTTGGTAATGGCCATTAGTAACTCCGTTTCTGGATCTAGTACTTTAAAGTTTGATGATGTTGTCGGTGCTATCCTTAGCGAGGAAATGCGATGGAAAAGCTCCGGTGAGACATCAGGAAATGCTTTGAGTGCAGAGTCTAGAGGAAGAAAAATGGAAAGAGGAAAGAGCTCAGGATATCGCAGTAAATCAAGGAAAGGCAGATCCAAGTCCAGATCAGGGATAGTGTGCTGGAAATGTGGAAAGAAAGGACACCTAAAGAAAGACTGTAGATCTCGGAAGGGAAAAGAAGGAGATGCACAGCAAGAAAACAATCATGAAGCAAATGTGACAGGTGAGGTGTTATAAGATGCTTTGATTCTTTCTTTCGAAAATATTACTGATTCCTGGGTGGTAGATTCAGGGGCTTCATTCCATGCCACACCTGATAAGAAATACTTTCATGACTATGTTCAAGGAGATTTTGGACAAGTTCGTCTGGGTGATGATAAACCCTGTAAAATCGTTGGAATGGGTAAGGTTCTTGTAAAACAACAGAATGGAAACCAATGGCTATTAAAGGAGGTAAGGCATGTTCCAGATCTAAAGAAAAATCTGATTTCAACAGGGCAGTTAGGCGGTGAAGGTTGTGTGACAACTTTCACAGATAAAGCTTGGAAGGTCACCAAAGGAGCCCTGGTAATAGCAAAAGGCGAAAAGGTTGGTACATTGTATTTATGCAATGGTATTTCTAACTCTGTTAATGCTTTAACTTCCAAAGGAGCAGATGCAACATTATGGCATCATAGGCTCGGACACATGAGTAAAAAGGGGATGAAGATTCTTCACTCAAGGAATTTGTTGCCTGGTTTGAAGAATGTTGATTTGGACTTCTGTGAGAATTGCATTTATGGAAAACAGAAGAGAGTCAGATTTCTCAGAGTTGAGAAAGAAAAGAAGAATGAAAAATTAGAGCTTGTGCATACAGATGTATGGGGACCTGCTCAGGTATCATCTCTCGTTGGATCTCGTTACTATGTTACTTTTATTGATGATGCAACTAGAAAAACTTGGATTTATTGTATTAAGAATAAATCTGATGTATTTGATACTTTCAAGAAATGGAAAGCTTTGGTTGAGATTGAGACAGGAAAGAAATTGAAGTGTCTTAGATCAGACAATGGAGGTGAATATTGCAGCAAAGAGTTTGATAGGTACTGTTCAGAACATGGAATTCGCAGAGAGAAGACAGTTCCAAGAACACCACAAGAAAATAGTGTGTCAGAAAGGATGAACAGAACAATCATGGAGCGTGCAAGGTGCATGAGATTGCATGCAGGATTGCCTTTACAGTTTTGGGCAGATGCTGTAGATACTGCTGTTTATCTAATAAACAGAGGGCCTTCAAGTTCCTTGGATGGTGGTGTTCCGGAGAAATCATGGACAGGTAAAAAGGTAAACTACTCTTTTTTAAAGCCTTTTGGTTGTGAGGCCTTTGTCCATATTGATAAAGAAAATAGAACAAAGCTTGATGCAAAGTCAAAGAAATGTACCTTTATTGGATATGGTGTTAATAATTTTGGTTATCGCTTATATGATTACGAAAATCACAAAATCATTAGGAGCAGAGATGTAATATTCAATGAAAAGGTCTTGTATAAGAATCAGTTGCAGGAAAAGAAACAGGAAAAAGAAAACAAAGAATATGTAGTTCTTGATGAAATCACTGAAAAGGTAAAGGTGCCTGAAAATAATAATAATAATCAACAACAGCAACCACCACAACAGCAATAGGCACCCCAAACACCTGAAAGTGGTGTTAGAAGATCTACCAGGATAAGTAGACCCCCTGAACAATACTCTCCATTATATTATTTATTGTTGACTGATTCTGGTGAACCCGAATGTTATGAAGAAGCAATGCAGGTTGAAAGCAGGAAGAAGTGGGAGGTAGCCATGGAAGAAGAGATGGACTCCTTAATGCATAACCAGACTTGGGATTTAGTCAGGTTGCCTGCAGGAAAAACTACATTGAAGAATAAATGGGTTTACAGGCTGAAGGAAGAAGATGGAAGAAAACAGAGGTACAAAGCTAGACTTGTGGTGAAGGGGTTTGCACAGAAGAAAGGTATTGATTTTGATGAAATATTTTCTCCTATTGTTAAAATGACTTCAATCAGAACTATTTTAAGTCTTGTAGCAGCTGAAGATTTGCATCTTGAGCAGTTAGATGTAAAGACAACCTTTCTCCATGGGGATTTGGAGGAAGAGATATATATGCAGCAGCCACAAGGATATGAGGTGAAAGGGAAGGAGAAACTAGTGTGCAGGTTGAAGAAGAGCTTGTATGGCTTAAAATAGGCTCCAAGGCAGTGGTATCTAAAATTTGACAAGTTTATGTCTGAACAAGGTTATACTAGATGTCACTCTGATCATTGTGTTTATTTGAAAAAGCAAAATGATGGCAACTATATTATATTGTTATTGTATGTGGATGACATGCTTGTTTCAGGATCTAACATGCAGGAAATAAATGTACTCAAAAGAAAATTGGCAAATTCATTTGCAATGAAGGATTTGGGAGCTGCAAAACAAATCCTTGGTATGAGAATCACTAGAGACAGGACAAATCGCAAATTAACATTGTCTCAAAATGAGTACATACAAAAGGTGTTGAAAAGATTTAATATGCACAATGCAAAACCAGTTAGTACACCTTTTGCTAGCCATTTCAAACTTAGTAAGGAAATGTGCCCAAGGACCCAAGAAGACATGGATTATATGTCTAAAGTTCCATATGCATCAGCAGTTGGAAGCTTAATGTATGCAATGGTCTGCACAAGGCTTGATATTGCACATGCAGTGGGAGTTGTAAGCAGGTACATGAACAATCCAGGAAAGGAACATTGGATGGCAGTGAAATGGATTCTCAGATATTTGAAAGGTACCACAAATCAAGCAATATGCTTTGGTGGTGCAAACATTTCTCTACAGGGATATGTTGATGCAGATATGGCAGGTGACAGGGATAACAGGAGGAGCACTACAAGATATGTATTTACTGTTGGTGGAACAGCTGTCAGTTGGATTTCAAAAATCCAAAGTGTTGTTGCACTTTCAACAACAGAAGCAGAGTATGTTGCTGCTACAGAGGCTAGTAAAGAAATGATTTGGTTACAAAGGTTTATGGGTGAATTGGGTAAGGAGCATGATATGCGCACGTTATACAGTGATAGCCAAAGTTCCATTCATCTTGCAAAGAACTCAGCATTTCATTCTAGGACTAAACACATACAGCTCAAGTACCATTTCATACGATCAGTGTTGGAAGATGGAGAGTTGAAGCTGGAAAAGATACACACTAGCCAGAATCCTGCAGATATGCTAACAAAAGTTGTAACCAGGGAGAAACTGAGAATATGCTCAGTTTCAATTGGTCTTCAACGATGACGATGAAGATGAGAAACATCCACGTCCAAAGAGGAGTCATTGTCCAGCAAATGAAGTAGCGGTGGAGTTTCTACAATCATTCTCCAAGTGGGAGATTGTTGTGTGTGGAGCATGATTGTTCAGAGATCTTTGTTTCAACCGGATGTATACCTCAGGAAGTCTTGTACACCCCTCCATGCGGGGGGGACTTTTCCCCCCCGCGGGGGTCCGGGGGCCAGCAGTCCCTCGACGGGGGCTCGGGGGCAGCGCCCCCGAAGCTAAAAACAAATGTAAAATTGCCTTGTAAAAGTATAGTAATTTCTAGTCAATCTGGGCCGTTCATTAGGCGAATGATCTGACGGTAGAACTTATGTTTAGTTTAGGGTTTTTTGCCCTAGAAGTCAACCCCTCTCTTTGTATGAGGGTATTTTATTTGAGGCTAAGATATAGATGTGTATTATGTGAGCGAGAAATAGAGGTGAGACTGTGAGAGAAAACAGAGGATATTACAACGGATTTGCTGTAGGTTGTGTCTCTTCATTTTGCTGGATAATAGAAAGGAAGGACTGGCTGTTCGGGGTGGACGTAGCCCAAACTGGGTGAACCACGTATATCTGTGTCTCTCTTATTTTGTGCGTTTTCTGTGTTTATATTTCTGCAATATTTTATGTGTTCCATTGCTCCGTAATATATAATTTTCTAACATTAATTTCCCTTAAGGCTATCAAGTTCACCATTCAATCCCAGGTTAAGGAAATATAGGAGTCATCAAGTGGCATTGTCCAATAACTTAAATCTTGGAACATGTTTTTTTTAGTCACATTATACTTCCTTTTTGTGTAAATTCTCCATGAAAATAGTCTCATGGAACATGAGGGACCTCAATAGCAAAGGAAAACAAATACTCCTAAAACAAAAATGGTACGCAAAGCACCCATCAATAATGTTGATATAAGAAATAAAAATATTAAGTGAGGTTATACCTCATATAATTAGAAAATGGGGGAGGAATTTCCAAGTAGTAGTGATTGATGATTAGATATACTAGGGTGGAATGACTATTATTTGGAATGTTTAGGACATCAAGGTTACTAATATGTTTACCTCTTTTCGCATTATGACAATATAATTTTAGTTAATTGACATCGAGGACTACTACCATGTATCCAATGTCTATGACTCCAATATCGCAAATGGAAAACCTCTATTTCTCAATTCTATTTCCAGCATAAGTAATTTATACTCCCCATCTCCGTGGATTATTGGGAGTGACTTCATTATTATCAAGTGTCTCGAGGAACAGAAAGGATGAATCACAATGTTTACCAAGAGATTTTGTAAGATATACCATCAAGGCCCTAAAGTAGTATCCATTAAAGTTCTCAAGCAATGAGTCTCCAACCCACACATGTGGATCAATGACATGTAATACATGTGTGTGTGGTGAGTAACTTAACACACTGTTCTAATAACTCCACAAACTTAAGTATTTCACTCAGTCACATGGTTGACTGTAGTGTGAGATAAGTAAACCAAGAGTAGATATGAAACCCTTAGGCAAGAAAAATTCCCTAGATCCTCAATTAGTTGCTTAAAGGATGAAGTGAAAATGAAAGGGGAAAAGAGGACTTCATGATTTCACAATCACAAACATGTGATCAAGTGTGACTAGGAGTGTATATATTCACATGTTTTCCAAAGAGGGTGTGAATACATGAGTTACCATTCATTGGGCCTTATTTTTCTTTCTTTTGATTTTTCTTATATATAGGACTTAGGGAATAAGGTTTTCATAAGTTTTGAACAACCCATAGATATAATATTTACATAAATTTTCACTTTAACCTTAGAGTTTAGACTTAGATAAATCATTATAGTGTATATTTAATGATTTTGGCTTTCACTTTTTGATTTTCTTTCATCACAAATGAAAAAAGGGGAAATATTTTGCCACAAATCTATGAATTCTTAATCATAAAGGTGTCATGCGATGAAAAAAATTAATGATGTTATTCCCTATGAAAATGATGAGTATTCTTGAGAAATGCTTATGCTTGTGGATGTCTCCTCCATGGTTGAGAGGGAGTGAGCATTAACACCATATTATCCATTTGTCATGTACTATGGCCGAGACTAACAGTCGTAAGCCTACTAAAGACACCAATAGGGAGGATGGTGGATTAGATAAACAGATGGGACCATTATTCTTTGAGAATTTGTGCTTTGACTAGGACTAACCGCCATAAGTCAAGTACATTAATCCAAGATAAGAATAGTCATGAGGATCGACTTTTCCTGGTGTCAAATATTATGATAGTGGATTAGGAAATGATGATGTGAGGACATGCCTGATGAAGATCCTAGTGCAGTAAGTGCCTAAAGAGGTAGTGGTGTCCAAATTTATGCCTCCCAACATTGTGCTATGATCTAATGGAGATCTATAACTTGTTAGTCAAGGCCTTTCTATTTTGACAATGTTGGCTATGATGATTTAAATCATTGTTGATGCTTATCAATCCAGATCCCTTCTTATATGAATATTTCAACTTGATAGTACTTTTTTGTCTCATTATGAGTATCTCCCTAGTTTAGAGGGAGTGTCATCATCTTCATTATCATCATCATCACCACCATCAATCTCATCATTTCATTATCGTCATAATCACCATTCATGTCGTCATCATCATCATCATCATCATCATCATCATGATTATGGACATTGTTGTCAATTGTTCATAATTATAGGTGTTGTAAGAAATATCATCAACCCAAAAAATATTACGAGTGCTCAAAAAGGGTTGTTAGGACACATGATATATGCAAGAGAAATGACAACTTTATTTTTTAGAGATGATCGATGATCATCATCACCACTACCATTATCATCATCATTATAATTTTCATCATCCCCATCATCATAATTAATGTAATTTATATCATCATTGTTGTCAACTTTGTCATGAACATCATAATCATCATTCATGCCATTATTGTTGTTGATGATGACCAAGATGAAAATAATGATAATGATGATCAAATGATGATGACTTGGAAGATGACTCTAAAGATAATGATTATGATTATGACCATGACAACATTTAAAAATTGGGAAGATTGTCCAAGTTCATTAGCATTGGCATCATCATCATTTTGATTATCATAATAATCACAATTCATGTCATCGTCATCATCTTCATTATCATCATCGTCATAATTATTGACATTGTCATCAGTTGTTCATAATTGTTAATGTCATAAGAAATATCATCAATGCAAAAATTATATGAGTGTTGGAAAATGGATGCAAAAGTCAAAAAAAAATGGGGGCAACAATAGATGTAAAATTGGATGAAGAGTGGACACAAAATAAGTAGATGCAAAACAAGACAGAAAAATTGACACAAAAGTGGATGAAAAAGTAGATGCAATAGTTGATGCAAACTTGGACACAAAATAGGGTGCAAACATGGATGAAAAAGTGGAAGAAAACATGGGTGTAATAATAGGCATAAAACTTAGCATGAATTGTTGTGAAATAAATGTGGATACAACAATGAACAAAAAAAAAAAGACACAAACTTGGATGCAAAAAGGAGGCAAAATTGGATTAAAAAATGGATGTAAACATGGACCAAACATGGGTGCAATAGTGGACACAAAATTAGATTCAAAATTGGACACATCAGAAGTGGATGTAAAAGTAGATGCAAAATGGGATGCAAAAAACAGAAAAATTATTTGATGCAAACTTGGACACAAAAGGGGATGCAAATGTGGATGCAAAATTGGAAGAAAATGTGGGTTTCAATGATAGGCACAAGATATGGCACAACAAAAGTGGATGAGAAAGTGGATGTAATAAAAAACACAAAAAAAAATATATGCAAACTTGGATGCAAGACAAGATGCAATAAGGGATGAAAAAGTGGATGCAAACGTGGGTGCAACAACATAAACAAAATTGGATGAAAAATATGGATGCAATGGAAGTAGATGCAAAAGATGATACAAAATGAGATGCAAAACCCAACACAAAAGTGGATGCGAAGATGGATGCAAAATTGGAAGCAAAAGTGGGTACAACAGTAAGTACAAAACATGGTACAAATAGTGTCACAACAAAAGTGGATGTAATGATAGATGCAAAAAAAAAGCAAATGAAGATGAAAAATAAGATGCAAAAAAGGATGCAAAAGTGGACGTAAACATGGGTGCAACAATGGATGAAAAATATGATGCAAAAGTTGATGCAACAAAATTAGATGCAAAAGTAGATGGAATATGAGACAGAAAACTTGATGCAAAGGGGATGCAAAAAATGATCTAAAAATGGATACAAAAAATAATTTAAAAAATTATGCAAAAGAGGATGCAAGAGATGATGAAAAAGTTGATGCAAGTGTAGGCGAAAAAAGTGGATGCAATAAATGATACAAAAGTTGGTGAAATAAAATTAGGTGCCAAACTTGATGCAAAACATGGTGCAAAGGATGGCACAAAACTTGGCATAAAACTTGGCATAAAACCTGGTGTAAAACCTGATGCAAAACCTATTGCAATACCTGGTGCTAAAGTCGGTGCAAGACTTGGTGAAAAACTCGGTGCAAGACTTGGTGAAAAACTCGGTGCAAACTTTGCATCAATTTTTGCACCATATTTTATAAATGGACACAAATAGCACCAAAAATGGGCTCTAGACCCAAAAAAGGAAGAAAAAAGGGATGCTAATCAAAGGGTTTTGTTGTAGTGATAAGGTCGTGGAATAATACAGGGACATCTTCTCCTCACCCGCATGGGTATCATTGCACTATCGGGTCGAGCATTTGATCTATTTGACTCCTGGAGCACCTCTACTCAATTGATAGATATACCACTGCTCCATTTTGGAAAATGAAGAGATCAAGCGATAGATCTAGGAGTTTCTACAAAAAAGGCACATCTGACGAAGTTCCTCACTCCGTGGGAGACAAATTGTACTTGTACAAAAGAACAATGGGTCCTGGAGGCTATGCATTGATTATCAGGCACTAAATAAAATCATTGTCAGGAACAAGTATCCAATCCCATGGATTTATGAGCTTCAAATCGATCTGAAGTCTGACTATCACCAAGTTCCAATAAAGGCCACAGATGTATGGAAGACCACCTTCAAATCCAAGGATGGTCTTTTTGAATGGTTGGTCATGTTCTTCAGGTTGAAAAATGCTCCTACTACTTTTATGAGGCTAATGGATGATATCTTGCAATCCTTCACCAACTAATTCGTGGTTGTTTATTTGGACGACATGCTCATCTTCAACAATAGTTGGGAATAACACTTGCAACACATTTGGTAGGTCCTTCAAACCCTGTGGTAGCACAAACTGTGTGCCAAATTGGAGAAATGCACATTTGGCATGTGCTAGGTCCAATATCTAGGCTACATCATTGATAAGCAAGGCATACATGTGGATTAGGCTAAGATCCAAGTAATTCGGGATTGGCAAGTGTTGAGGAGAATTAATTGCTTAATAAAAATAACTAATCACTTGAACATTAATTATTAACCTGAGAAGCATAGTTTTATTTCAAGGCAATCAATAAAATATATGCATAACAAATACCAACAGCTAACACTGGTTCTACACGATTGTGTTCTATACTATCAAGCTCATTCAACAAGAAATAAAATGTAAGACTTGAATAATAAAACTAAAATTAAAAAATAAGAAAGTAAATGACATGAAAAACAATTATGCTAATCACACAACTTGAATCATTTCTAAATTAAACCACACATTGCTAAATTGGAAATTTAATCTATTGCACCCAACATAATTCAAATGCTAATCTAGAGTAGTAAATTAAATGAAATCTAGAAATTTGATGAAATAACAAATCTGGAAAATGCAACAAACAACAAATTAGTTAAAAGAAAGGAAATCTACTTTAAGGAATAACAATTGAAATTCAAATAAACAAACACATAACTACACTAATTTACATGTTCAAGGCAGCACCTCATCCAAGGTAGTGGGCCCAATTGCCCAAGACTCAGTTCTGCCTTGAGAAATAATTCAGATTAGATTACAAGTAACAGATGTAGAACTCAGTGGATAACTTCATTAAAATATATGAGAGAAATAATTACAACATAATGAAGCTCTTAGCTTTGCCTCAAATTCAACAATTGTTCATCTCCCATCTCTCATCTCTTATCTCTTCTCCTACATCTTATCTAATAATTTTCCATCTCCTATCTCCTAATTATCTCCCCCTTCTTTGATCTCTGTTTTCATTTAAATACACAGAGAGCAAAGGGAAGTTACAACAAAGTTGATTACAAAATGATTTCCATTACAATTTTGGATTGATTACATAATCTCAATAAACAATATAAGATCTGAAAGATCTTGCCATCATCATTCAGCGGGAACAAGTCGAATCTGGTATTGCAATTGGAAGAATTTAGAAAACAACCACAACATCAAATCTGATAAAATCATCTTCGAAGAACCTTACGTTTCTCTTAATATAGGCCGAATTTTGGAAAAATTCTCTACATAAAACTAAATTGGTTCGTTCTGCACAAAACCCGTGTCTCAGAGTTTCAATATTCACCATCATTTGTTCGGAAAGTCCAACACAAAACTGTCACTTCTTATCCTAGCGAATTTCTGAGTTGGAATATTTGATTATGAGCTGTAAATCAAATTTGCAATCTCGAAAAGATCTCGGAGGCTAAAGTTGTGAGTGATGAAAATTCATTAATAAACCATCATTGGAAATATAATGCATAATAATCTTCAATATATTAAAAATAAAGGAGAAAAAAAAGGCAGAAATAATTATAAAATGGAATTATATGATAAATTATGATAAATGATGTGATAAAGAATGGTAGAAATGGATGAAATAGGCGTTAAAAAGTGATAATAATAATGACAAATTAGTGGCCCAACAACAAGCCCTGACCACTCTAATAGAGCTTCACAACATTTTGGACCTTGCCAATTTTATTAGAGGTTCATGCTGGGATTATCTCATATCACTTGGCCTTTGAGTCAAGTTACCAAGGGCAGAGTGAAAGCAAAGTTGTCTGGTCCAAGTCCCAACAAAAGGCGTTTGTTGAGCTAAAGAACCGCCTCTACTTTGCATCAGTACTCACATTTCCAGACCTTCAACAACCATTTGAAATTGAGACAGATGGCTTTGACTATACTATTGGTGTAGTTTTCACCCAACAAGGGAATCTGATGTCCTATCACAGTGAGACACTTTCTGACACCATTCGGAAATACCCCACCTATGATAAGGAGATTTATTCCATTATGCAGGCTTGATGGAAATGGAAACATTTCATTATGGGGAAGGAGATGGTCATCCACACAGATCACCAAACCCAGTAATTTATGCAGACCCAAGGGAAGTTTCAAAATGATTTCCATTTTAAGTGGTCCACATATCTACAACAATTCTATTTGAATATCAAATTCTAAAAGGGAAACACCAATCATGTTGTAGATTTCCTCAGTCGTCCACCGGTTGCAACACTGACCACTGTTCTCAACCCTTTTGGCCACGAGACCTCTGGATGGACACAACTATATAAAAATGACCTAGAGTTCGCCACCACATACTAGGTGCTAGTGGATGACAGGAAAGTTATAAAATTTCACCTCCAGGATGCATTATTATGCTACCTAGGCCAGCTTTGTATTCCTTCAAGCGAGTGCGCCAAGATGATTTGAGAGACATAAAGTATTCGGCTTGTAGGACACTTTGGTGTGGAGAAATCTATGGCCATAGTACAAAATTATTTTTATTGGCCAAATCTCCGACAAGATGTTGGAAAATACATTAGATCTTGCATTTTTTATGCCATTGCCAAGCCAACTATTAAGAAGCAAGGCTTGTGTACATCTATACCTACTCCTAGCTAGCCCTGGGAATCCATCTCCATGGACTATATGTTTGTCCTTCCTTCTACCAAGCATGGAAATGACTGTCTATTTGTGGTCATCGACAAATTTTCTAAGATGGTCATATTGGATGCCTCCAAGAAGAGTATCACAATAGAGGCCACTTCCATACTCTTCTTTGAATGAGTGTGGGAACATTTTGGTATCCCGCAGACCATTATATTAGATCGGGATAGTAGGTTGCTAAGTGTGTTTTGGTTGAGCCTTTGGTCATTGTTGGACACCAAACTCACCAAGTTGATTGCATTCCACCCTTGGACTGATGGTCAGACAAAGGTTTTCAATAGGATGATTGTGCACATACTATTCGTGTACAAGTCTAAGCATCCACAAACATGGTATGAGAGTCTTCCCTATGTACAACACAACAAATTGATGACGAAGTTCGCCCCTATTAGGCTACGTCTCCGGGTCCAGCTTCCAATGGTAGCCCTTTTTATTATATGTTAAAATTCTCAATTACATCAACATACAAGTCTTAATTTGCAAAATTAACATTGCCATTGTGTCAAGAATGCCCAAAAACCCATGTGTAGGCTCTTCTTGAGCTTAAAAAGGTTAAAAAATGATCAAGTGAGGCCTCCTTTTCCAAAGTTGTCTATTAATTGCTCTACAAAATCGCTTCCTCTACAAAATTGGGCAACAAAGTGGTTCCAACCCAATTGGTAGGGTGTGTAGTTGGAAACCCAAAGGTTATGGGTTCGGTCCACAATTCTCGCTGGTTGGTTTTGTTGTATTTAATATAAAAATTAAATTTTTTTAATCATGGTTGAAGCCCCGCTGATCCATATGGCCCAACCCCCACGTACCTTGTTGTTGGTCGTTTGGTGTGCAACGAGACCACAAGCCATTGGCCCTTTCTCTGCGCCCACCTCTGCTGTTTGCGCCTTGGTCATGGGTGACGCATATAACCAAGCATCGGGCTTGGTGGGTTGGCCTTTCAGCTCGATGTTAATGCCAACGAAAATACCATTCCACTTTAAATATAATATTTCCACCCTCATTTAATAAGAACCACCTGTGGCCTAATGGTTAGGCAGTCCGTTGGTTTGTTGCAGGTCATGGGGTCAAACCCAGTGGAGCCTTTCGGTTACCAAAATAAATTTTTGGCACCAATCCTAGGGCCACGTGGTGACCTCTCATTGGGCTACATGACACCCTCGGATTGGCCCACATTGTGACCTATGATTGGTTCACCACATCAACCGTACACCCATTCACCATGCGCCACGTGCCCTCACGTAACTGGTCCATCTACCTATCTGTACAACCCAGTCAGCGGATGACATCAACATGATTTCAACGTATGGACTGCCACGTGGCATACGTACCTTGCACAATCAACCCTGTAAGTGTAGAAATTCTCACTGCAGATTAAACTGATTATGCAAAGTACTAAAGTAAAATACTTAATATACTTCTACAATCAAACTTGCAAAAGCTTAATCGATTTTGAGCAAGATCAAACAGAATGCATATAACAGAGAAGATGATTCAATCACACATGAAACACAGAAGAAGACTTTGGGGAAAGCCTCAACTAAAAACCCCACTATCTGTATTATCATACAAGTGGAAATATCTCAGGATTACACAAAGCTTTAGATCTCAATCTATCCAGCTCTCAGTACAATCCCTCACTGCTGCTCATAGACAGAATAAACAACACATATGCCTTCTTCAGTCCTCCAAGCCTCCTATTTCCTTACGCAGTTTCTTCTGGGTCCTCCAGCTGCCACCTGTGTGATTCTCCCCTCACACACTGCTCTGACCTCTGTGGTAACTACACAATCCTCAAGGAACCTTCCCTTGATTGCATGGATGAGTTTCCTTTATAGGAAAATTCCTCCAACTAATAGTACAATGTCCCTGTCATTAATCTCAACTGGGTCTTTGTCTGAACTGCCATGCATGAGTTATTTATGAGAGAATATTAAGTTATCTAGTGAACACTAGTTGCATGCATGCATGCATTAACTGACTGAACTCACAATTAGTTCCACAAACTGTTTGGAACTAATTTAACTAGACTTAACTCAGTTAACTGAGCTAACTAATTACAACTCAAATACAATTCATCCTTATCTCCTTAATTAAGGGATAACTTCCTCAATCAAAGGGATAACTGTTGCATGTCTTCACAATGACTTCATGTTTGATTTTCACCAACTAATTAACTTAATATGAATTAATTAATTATTTTTCAAACAACTGGTGAGACTAAATTCGAATTTTAATTCAAGGACAAATTAAAATTGGAATATATCCTGAAATGCTATCTATAGCAATGTTATTTTTAGCATTTCTTGTTGCTATTTTCAACTCTCCATCTCAACAAGAAAGGAATTCAACTCGAACCTGATCCTAAACCTTTGGAATTTTCTACATGCAACTCTTCTCTCAATTGTTGTTGCTCTAGCAGCTTCAGAAACAAAAAAATATCCAACCTGAATTAGAATGATGCCTCTGTCATCAAAGTCTCTGACTGTTATTGCCTCTGTTGACTGAAAACTCTGCGCTTTTGCTGACTCAACCTTTCTGCACTGTTGTCAATCCTTCTCTATGCTCTTCAGTATCTCACTGCTCTAGCCTCTGTCACTTTGATCTCTGACTACATCAATCTCACTGATTCCTCGCGCTACTATGTACTTTGGGCTCCCGTAGCAAGGTATGATCCATGAGATAAAACCTCTCAATGGAACCTGCCCAATTTCAGCCTTCTTGGGATTATCACTTCACATCGCCCCACCTCACACCTAGAGGTATGGCTGCATATGATCCCTCTACCCACTTGGCTCGAAATTTCCCCCTACTGGAGGTCTCTACATGAGTGGATGCCTCCACTCGTTCTCCTCTCAGCATCTCCATATGTGGCTCCTCCACAATTGTCTGAGACTTCTTCTGGGGCTGCATATTGAGAGATAATTTACTCTCCCTCTCAACCACCAAGTCTCCAACATTTGCCTTGCTCCTCAAGGCTTTGCATGCATCTTGAACCTCAAGAGCATACAGGTTCTTGACTCGTCAACCAATCTGCCTCACCTGTCTCTTGGTGATGTGTCTAAGGAAAACCTTTCCCTTACTGAAGACAACATCACAGCCTTTGTCCTCCAACATTGCGATCGATACCAAGTTATTCTTCAATCCAGGCACATACTTCACATCTATCAAGGTAATGAGAGCTCCATGCTCCCTTTGAAAAGCAATCGTGCCCACTCCTGAAACACTATAGCTTTTGTCATTACCCATCTCTATGCATATCTGGAGGTCTTTCTCCTCCAAGGTATTGAACAAACTCTTATCGCTGGTCATGTGGAATGAGGCTCCACTTTCAATAAACCAACCACAACCCATCATCGATGAAACCATGCATGCGATGAGGGTAAAATCCAATTCGAACTGAGAGGCCAATGCCTCACCTTCAGATCCTTCTGAGGATCCCTTCTTGGATTTATTCAATGGACAATTAGTTGCATAATGTTCCACCTCATGACAATTAAAGCATCTCACTTTATATTTGTCAATCTTCTTCCCACCATGGGAAGAACTTGATTTAGAATGGGAAGCCTTCCCTTTCCCTTTCCGCACCTTACTTGCTAAGGGTAGATTTTCTCCATCGTGATGCTTTGATGAAGAACCATCTCCAGTGCTTCTTCTGATCTCCTCCTGCATCAGATCTGACCGTAGTCGTTCCCAATCTGGCAGTTTCTCTCTTCCATACACTGAGTCCTGGTAGCTATTCCAGCTCTTAGGAAGATCGAGGAGAGAAAGACTCACCATATCATCATTGGCTGTCGTGATTCCTACACTTCCAAGCTTATCTCTGCAGGTGGTGAGCTTGTTCCGATATGTAGAGATTGTGTCGCCCTTTTCACACTTGATTTTCCGAAGCTTGTCTTTCAGCACCAACTTCCTCTGATCGCTGCTGTTCTGATATAGATCCTTCAATGTCTTCCACATTGAAAATGGAGTCTCCTTCCCATGGAGACTCAAGACAATATGGTCTCGAACTCCCTCCAGAAGAATCCTCCTTTCTCTCGCCACACATTTCTTCCATTCCACTAATTCTTGGGCATTAGCTGCTGCTGGCTTGGGGACTTTTTGATCAATGAATTCCTTCAAACCATTGTTCTCTAATACCGCTTCCATGCGATCCTTCCATGCTATGTAATTCGAGTTGCCATCTAGGGCATACTTGATCTGGATTTAAATAGTAACGCAAAAAATTACAGAGATAACCATATACACAAAGATGCAGCGGAAATAATACTTCATTTCATTAATGGAAAATACTGAAATATGCTTATAACCAGAAATGGAAATAAACTAGCTAGGGCAATGGTAGCTTATCTCTGAGAAGAGATGTGGTGGCTACATGCCTCTGAATTGTGTTACAATGAAGCTCGAAGGCCTATTTATTGTTGAGAAACAATGGAAAACCCTTAATATTCAAAAACCTAACCCTAGAAGATGAAACGCCAAACTGTGGGCCCCGTTTGGGTAAATTGGTACACCAACTTCCCGGGGTCGTAACTTTGGCATACGATCTCCGTTTGACGCGTACAATAGCTCGTTAGAAAGATCTATCTGAGCACTACCACTTTTGGAGGAAACATGGGTCATGGATCGCCCCATATTTCCCAAAAAACGTCGTTTAGGGCCTCAAAACGGCTCCGGAAGTTCAGGACCCGAAAAACTGCTAAAAATAGTAAGTTGTGCTACAATTAAGGAAACTGAAAATGCTGAAAGAGACAGTTGTGGGGGTCCAAATGGGATAGGTGGGTGGCCACCAACATCCACCTGGATCATTCCTCCCCCCTTAGGAAGCAATGGTCCCCATTGCATTGAGTTCCTCCCTGAGATGAGGAAGCTTCTGCCGAGCTGGGTCTTTGGTGAGTTGTTTTGCAATCTCTGATGTGTCCAGAAATGGTGGGAATCATGGTTGACGACGGTCTACTTGAACACTCGATGCAAGCCAAGGAATGGAGGAATGTTTTGCTTCAAAGCATTGTTTCCTGTAGCCTTGGTACTGGTGTAAGGACCATGTTGGAGTCCCCTGAGTTTCTGATGGGTTCTGGTAAGGAGTTCTCTCTGTAGATGTAACCAAACTTTGTAGCCCCCCTGAAACTTGTGTGGTAACCCTGTGGGTGAGGAGAAGTTCTTCCTGTGTCTTGTCATGATTGTATCCCTTTGCTGCTGCTGCTGCATGGAGGAACCCTTCGCGGGGGTCATGGATGTGATGACAATCTTCCCCTTACTTTGGGAGTGAACTAGACAGATGAATTTCCTGGTCTGGGAGATGAGCTTGTTTCCTTTCTTAGCTGTGATCAAAGATGTGGCGGTAGGTGGGGCTACCTCCGGTATCCTGTATAATGAATTATTCAAAGAAATAATGACAGCACGAGGCCTTGACTCATACATAGCATGTCGCCTCCACAAGTATGGTTGGCCTAGTAATACATCACAAACATCCAGAGGTGTAACATCACACAATACCTCGTCTGTGAAGGGCTTGATGCTGTAGGGAAGGCGACATTGGTGGCGAACTTTGAGATCTCGTCCTTCATGAAGCCATCCGATACTGTACGGCTGGGGGTGTGGTGTAGTCGATAGGCCCAATTGCTTCACGACCTCTGTCGAAATAAGGTTCTTTTGGCTGCCACTGTCGACAATGAATTGCAGCGGTGAACCCTTCACCCACATCTGTGAGTGGAAAAGACGCTCCCCTTCCTCTGTATTTTCGGGCTCATTTTTCTGGATCTTGGCGGTGGCAACAGTGGCACTGGGATCTGCATCAATGATCTGCTTCCCTTTGCCATTTCCCTTGTCAGGTTCTGGCTCAGGGTTGGAACATGCATCTGATTCGGAAGCCTTCAACTCGGCCACCAGTGACTGCTTGGTCTGACACTCACTTGTGTTACGAGTGGGACTCTTGTGGAACTCACACCACTTTCCTGTGTCCTTCTTTGGCTTCGTGGTGTTGTTCTTTTCTTGCGGCTTCGACGGGTTGTCTTGGGTCACCCCGCCTTGGATTTGTCCTTTGGGCTTCGGATTTGCAGATCCAAAGTCTCGCTTCTTTTTTTTAAACTTTTGCTCAATTTTGATAGCGTATCGGTATGATGTGCCGAGTGAGGAGATGTTCAAGAACTCCATCTCTTCCTGGATGTATCTGTGTAGGCAGCCACGATATTTGAGTACCAGATGCAGCTCAGAATCTTTGATACCCAACTATGTGCGAAGGGTATGAAAAATGTTTGTGAACTCCAGCACATCTTGGTCTTGTCCCTGCCGCAGTGTGGTCCATTTGATGTATTTGTCCTCCTAGCTTTTGACAAGGTAGTACTGCTCCTTGATGGCATCTCAGAAGTCATTCCAAGTGGGTGTGGCTAAAAATAGTGAGCTTGTGCTTTCATCCTTCTACTCACAGTAGGTTTCCCACCAGTCCTTGACGTGGGGGGCTGCTTTGAGAAGAGCGAAAACAATCTTTTCCCGACTTGAAAATTCATGAACAGAAAATAGCCCTCTAGCAGATTTAACCATTTATCTACGACATCTGCGTCTATCTGACCCTCGAATATGGGGATTTCAAAATTAACTTGTACCTTAAACGGTGTGGCGTTTCCAGAGTAGCTGTTAGAAGCCGATGCATCGCCTCTGGGTAGCCACTGAAGGATCTGCGCAAAGCTTTCCATCATCGCGTTCCTTTGTCGCTCGAGGTATTCTTCGAGCAATATTTTGATAGGATCTCCTGCCCCCTCGTCTTTCTTCTCATCCGCCATGGGAGGCCGTTGGGATTTGCGAGGTTGGTCTTGCAAAGGTTCGACCAGTTCAAGCCCTAACTCATATCCCGACCTCGTTGGGGACATGCAAAGAAAAACAGAGAAAAAGCGGACCGCTCTGATACCACTGATCCAGATTTAAACAGGAACACAACAAATTACAGAGATAACCATATACACAAATATGCAGTGGAAATAATACTTCATTTCATTAATGGAAAATACTAAAATATGCTTACAACCAGAAATGGAAATAAACCAGCTAGGGCGATGGTAGCTTATCTCTGAGAAGAGATGTGGTGACTACATGCCTCTGAACTGTGTCACAATGAGGCTCGAAGACCTATTTATTGTTGAGAAACAATGGAAAACCCTTAACATTCCAAAACCTAACCCTAGAAGATGAAACGCCAAACTGTGGGCCCCGTTTGGGTAAATTGGTACACCAACTTCCCGGGGTTGTAACTTTGGCATACGATCTCTGTTTGACGCGTACAATAGCTTGTTAGAAAGATCTATCTGAGAACTACCACTTTGGGGCCCCAAATTTCCCAAAAAACGTCATTTAGGGCCTCAAAACGGCTCCGGAAGTTTAGGACCTGAAAAACTGCTAAAAATAGTAAGTTGTGCTACAATTAAGGAAACTGAAAATGCTGAAAGAGATAGTTGTGGGGGTCCAAATGGGATAGGTGGGTGGCCGCTAACATCCACCTGGATTAATACTCGAGTCTCAATCCATTGAACGCCATTGGTGAACTTTGAGATGTGATAAGAAATCGATTTTGTACCTACAATCAAGAACTTCAAACTTCAAACTTCTCCCTTGTTTGTATACTGTTCTCTGCTTTTATCACCTTTGCTTTGATACCATGTAGAAATTCTCATTGTAGATTAAACTGATTATGCAATGTACTAAAGAAAAATCTTAATATACTTCTACAATCAAACTTGCGGAAGCTTAATCGATTTTGAGCAAGATCAAACAGAACACATATAACAGAGAAGAAGATTCAATCACACATGAAACACAGAAGAATACTCTGGGGAAATCCTCAACTAAAAACCCCACTATCTGTATTATCATACAAGTGGAAATATCTTAGGATCACACAAAGCTTTAACTCTCAAGCTATCCAGCTCTTAGTACAATCCCTCACTGTTGCTCATAGACAGAATAGACAACACATATGCCTTCTTCAGTCCTCCAAGCCTCCTATTTCCTTGCACAGTTTCTCCTGGGTCCTCTAGTTGCCACCTGTGTGATTCTCCCCTCACACACTACTCTGACCTCTGTAGTAACTGCGCAATCCTCAAGGAACCTTCCCTTGAATGCATGGATGAGTTTTTTTTATAGGAAAATTCCTCCAACTGATAGTACAATGTCCCTGTCTTTAATCTCAACTAGGTCTTTGTCTGAACTGCCATGCATGAGTTATTTATGAGAGAATATTTAGTTATCTGGAGAACACTAGTTGCATGCATGCATGCATTAACTGTCTGAACTCACAATTAGTTCCACAAACTATTTGGAACTAATTTAATTGGACTTAACTCAGTTAACTGAGCTAACTAATTACAACTCAAATACAATTCATCCTTATCTCCTTAATTAAGGGATAACTTCCTCAAATCAAAGGGATAATTGTTGCATGTCTTCACAAAGACTTCATGTTTGATTTTCACCAACTAATTATCTCAAGATGAATTAATTAATTATTTTTCAAACAACTGGTGAGACTAAATTCGAATTTTAATTCAAGGACAAATTCAAATTGGAATATATCCTGAAATGCTATCTATAGCAATGCTATTTTTAGAATTTCTTGTTTCTATTTTCAACAGTAAGTTGACTTTTTAACTATTTTCCAAAAATTTCAGAATGCGATAACTTCCTCCTACAATATCAGATTGAGGAGATTCAAGCATCATTGGAACCAAACCGACATGATCTATGATTTTGCACCAGTTTCATTTTTGAGCACATTTTTGATCCCTTCGATCATTCCTCCCCACTAGAAGCTTTTGGACCACCAAAAGTCTACTTTTACTCAGCAAGTAAGTGAGGGTATAACTCCCTCACTTTCTCAATCTCTATCCACCTTGCTTTGCTTGGATTGGTACCTTTGAGCCCCACACAAAGATACTCCACATTGCCCCTATGTGAAGTTCTTATCCTCCTAGCAAGAATTGAGTCTTGTAACTCATTTAAATATTTAGGAGAAAAGTATTCTATATATGGAATTTGAACATTCTTTATCAACAATCATAGGAGGCTCATACAATATCAAGTTTTCCACATTCACAACAGAATATATTTGCATGTAAGGTGGAAAATCTAATCAAAATGTGTTGTTACCAATCTTCTCCAAGATTATGAAAGGATCTTATCTAATTGGCTTGAGCTTTTTACCTTCACCTTGTAGTATCTCCTTGCTGATATACAACCAAACTTGATATACCACTTCAAAATCATAATCAACTCGATGATTATCATGTCTTGTTTTTAACTTGGTTTTGATTTTCTCCAGTTATTCTTGTACCCTTTGATGCACTAGTTGAATTTGTTCAATGAAATGTTTGGCTTTGTCGACATCACTATGTCCATCTATTGTAATATCTTTACCAAAGATTAAATCCAAAGGATACTTTGGTAAATAACCCAAACATGCTTCAACTGGAGATATTTGTGTATATGAATGCTTGACACGATTGTAGGCATGATGGATGTAATGCAAATGCTCATCCCAAAGTTTAGGATGCTTACCACAATATCCTCGAAGGAGATTCACTACTGGTATATTCACTACTTCTATCCGGCCGTCAGTTTGTGGATGAAATGTTGTGCTCTTCTTAAACTTTGTGTCCATAAGTTCCCATAAACTTGACCAAAAATTCCTGATAAATCGAGAATCTCGATCAGAAATAATTGAAGTAGGTAACCAAAAATGAACCCATACATTTTGGAAGAACATATTTGTGGTTTGTTCAACTGTAACATGTTTCTTACATGGCATCAACCCACACATTTTGCTGAAACGATCCACTACAACATATAAGTAATCAAGACCTTTTGCTAGACATTGGTAGTCCCTTAACAAATTCCATAGATATACTTTCACTAGGATGAGAAAGCATAGGAAGTGGAGTGTACAAACCCAATTTCCTATTGATTGGCTTGCTGGTAGTGCACATAGAAAATCCTTTCACATATCTTGATACAGTTTCATTCATATGAGGCCAGTAACAATACCTCTGTAATTGAGCAATTTTTTTGCCTACACCAAAGTCACCAACAATAAGAGAAGTATTGGATTCCCTTATGACATTGACTCTTTCACCCTGTGGACCACATAACTTGCCAAGATGACACAACAACTTGTTATGAACATGATAATCCAATTATTCAACATGATTTCCTTGACTCAAAGTTGCATAAACATATTTAAAATCTTCATCTTGAGCATACTATTCAATATAAATAACATGCATGATTGAGTTATGCTTAAGAATAACATATGAATTAACAATAGGCCTTGATAACATATTTGCAACTTTATTGTATATAACTTTCTTATACCTGATTACCAAATGAAATTTTTGTAGGAATACCATCCATATGAAATGTCTAGCTTGTTGTATCTTAGTTTGCAATTGTAAATATTGCAAAGGTTGATGGCCAGTATGAATAATCGTTTCTTTACCCATCAAGTAGTGCTTCCATTTCTTCACGTTTTTTACCAAATCACACAACTCTTTATCATAAGTTGGATAGTTAATTACTGCATTGAAAAAGGTTTCAAAATGATAAAATATTGGCTTACCATGCTGCATCAAAACTGCTCCCATAACATATTCGCTTGCATCAGTTTAAATTTCAAATGGTTGCTTAAGATATGGAAGTGCTAGAATTGGTGTTGTCTCAATTTTCTCTTTCAAAGTGTCGAAGAATTTCTGCTGCTTGCCTCCCCACTAAAAGACCTACTTCATACTTCTAAAAGAATGTAATGGTGCTGTAGTGAATGAGAAGTTAGCGATAAATTTGCTCCAATATTGGGATGCTCTTAAAAAGCTCCTAACTTCTATAACATTGTTTGGTTTAGGCCAATTCACAATAACATCAACTTTGGAGGGATGAATATTCAATTCACCACCTCCTATAATATGACCCAAATAAATGAAAGATGTTTTCCAAAATTCACATTTAGACATATTTAAATATAACTTTTCTTTTTTCATGACATATAGAACTTGATTTACATGCTCTTCACGAGTCTTACTGAAAATCAAAATATCATCTAAGTAGATAATGAAAAAATCATCAAGGAATGGTCGCAATACATCATTCATAACTCTCATGAATGTGGTAGGTGCATTGCAAGCCCAAACAACATAACTAACCATTCAAATAGACCTTGTTTTGTCTTGAAAGCAGTTTTCCAAATATCATCTTCAGCAATCCTTATCTGATGATAACTGCTTCTCAAATCTAACTTAGTAAAATGAACAACATCCTTTGACTAATATATCAAATCATGAATGCGAGGAAGAGGATAACGATTCTTTACCGTGATCTTGTTCAAAGTTCAGAAATCCACACACATGCGCCATGTACCATCTTCTTTGGAACCAAAACAATAGGATATGTACTAGTTATGATAATCCCTTTGTCAAGTAGCTCTTGAATTTTCTTCTTTATTTCTGCATTATCTAAAACTGACATTTTGTACATGCCAATATTCGGAAGTGGTGCATCCTGTTGCAATTGAATCTCATGTTGGATTCCTCTTTTTGGAGGTAACCCTTCACGTTCCTAAAAAATATTGTCATAATTGCTAACAACTTCAACCAATTCAAGCTTGAGTTTAGAATCACCTCCCGAGAAAGCTTCAGATTCAACAATATCTTTAGCTTTAATCATCAACAACACAAAATTATTACTAGTGTCCACAAGCCTTTTCATTTTATCAACACTAACAAGAGATAAGTTCATCTTCTTGCGATGTGCTCTAACAATATGATATTTGTTCTCATGATGATATAATATGGATTTTCGGTCATGTAAGTATGGACTCCCTAAGACAATCCCACAAATATCAAGTGGTACAACATCAAGCTCTACATCATCTATAAAATTAGTAGTGATGGAAAATTTGAGTTTGCATTTTCTTGTCACTTGCAATTTGGTATCATCACATACCCAACCCAAAGGGTAAGGTTTTGCATGAGGTGTAGTATCTAAATTAAGTTTCTTGACAATTGCTTAAAATATAAGATTGAATTGAGATCCAATATCAAATAATGTATCAACCATTGTATGTTTTGTAATGACCCTTTTAGGGAAAAGCTCAATTCTTTCTTTATCATTTTGAGATTCAATATGATTACTAGAAGAACTAGTACTTGCATTAGAAGCTATATTTTTCATTCATATGGCTGTGATTTTGGTTTCATCACCTGAATCAGATTGTATAAGGCTTGTTGAATCGTAGTAACAGTCTTTTGTTTCCCCTTGTTATTGAACTTGTTTGGTCTCAATTCTAGATGTAATTTCCAACAGTGGTCTTCATCATGGCCATCTTTTGAACAATGTTTACAAGTAAGTTTTTTTCTCTCTTTCTTGACAATAGCATTCTTCTTTCCTTTACCTTTAAACTTTCCCTTTCCTTTGTCTCCATATTTAAAAGGTTTCTTGTTGGACTCCTGAGGGAAATTCTTACCTCTTGATTCTAAATGAGTTGCCTGAACACATACTTCATATAGATTGGTGGGATTAAACATAAGTATAATATGTATCAAATAACTATGTAATCCACCTACATACTTTTTGATAGTATATTGTGAAGTCAAATCAACACCCAAGATTAAAGATCTTCTAAATTCTTGTGTGTAACTTTGGACACTTTGACCTTTAGCTTATCTAAAATTTTTCCAATCAATAATATCTTTTTAGCTATAATCTAATGGATAAAATTTCCTTCTTAATGCAACTATAAAGTAATTCCAAGAAGAGATAATTTTACCACTTTTCTTCAAATCTTCTTGAATTCTGGCCTCCCACCAGATGAGGGCTGCACCTTCCAAGCAAAGAGAGGGAAGCTGGATCTTTGCGACATCATCATCAATCTATTGAATCCTGCAATATAATTCAATCTGATGAACCCAATTATCCAACATTTCAAGATTTACTTACCCATTGTACATAGGCAATTCAAACTTGACATGAAGCTTAATCAAAGGAGACTTAGCATGTACTCTTGGAGATGTAGGAGGAGTAGGTCTATGGGATGGAGGTGAAGAAGGAGGTGAGGATGGAGGTGTAGATGGAGGTGAAGGAGGAGGTGGAGGTGGAGGCTTGCTCCTACCACCATTACCTTTTGATTGATTATAAATTTCTCCTTGAAACCTTGTTATTCTTTCATTATACAACAATTTCACCATCTTAGTCATATCAAACAAAGCCTTTTTAAAATCTATCTCATCCTCAAACATCAGCTCTTATCCTTGTCCTTCTTCACGTTCCATCTTGTGGAGTTTGTGGCCTCTTAGAGCTAATTTGAGGGTTTGGTTCTTCAAGTGCTCCTCCTCCTCTTCTCAATTTAGACATTGTAAGCATTCAAAAACCTTGCAAATTTGGTCAAACCTTCACAAAAACCATGCTCTGTTACCAAAATAATCTAAAATTAAAAATGAAGGTTTCATAAAATGATTTGCAAGATAGTTTATGTATTTTAGACAATGGATTTTGATTGTAAAAGAACACAAACTAAGGTAAATTTTGCAGATTTTTAATAGTTAAAATGGACAATAAGTAGCATCAAAACACAACAAATTGATGACGGAGTTCACCCCTGTTACACTAAAAAATGTCACCTTGACTACTTACAGTTAGTATGGCTCAAATCAACAGTCATGCTACCCTCTTAGGCAAGTCTTATGCTGATCCAGGTGGATATTGGTGGCCACCTGCCAAGTCCACCTGGACCCCCACCATTGTCTTTCTCAGCATTTTCAGTTGCCTTAATTGTAGCACAACTTACTATTTTTAGCAGTTTTTCGGGTCCCGAACTTCCGGAGCCGTTTTGAGGCCCTAAACGACGTTTTTTTGGGATTCTGGGGCAACATGGGTCCATGGACCGATGTTGCCTCCCAAAGTGGTAGTACTCGGATAGATCTTTCTAACGAGCTATCGTACGCGTCAAACGGAGATCGTATGCCAAAGTTACGACCCCGAGAAATTGATGTACCAATTTACCCAAACGGGGCCCACAATTTGGCGTTTCATCTTCTAGGGTTAGGTTTCGGGATGTTAAGGGTTTTCCATTGTTTCTCAACAATAAATAGGCCTTCGAGCCTCATTGTAACACAGTTCAGAGGCATGTAGCCATCACATCTCTTCTCAGAGATAAGCTACCATCGCCCTAGCTAGTTTATTTCCATTTCTGATTGTAAGCATATTTCAGTATTTCCATTAATGAAATGAAGTATTATTTCCGCTGCATCTTTGTGTATATGGTTATCTCTGTAATTTGTTGCGTTCCTGTTTAAATCCGGATCAGTGGTATCAGAGCGGTCTGCTTTTTCTCTGTTTTTCTTTGCATGTCCCCAACAAGGTCGGGATATAAGGAGTTAGGGCTTGAACTGGTTGAACCTTTGCAAGACCAGCCTCGCAAATCCCGACGGCCTCCCATGGCGGACGAGAAGAAAGACGAGGGGGCAGGAGATCCCATCAAAATCTTGCTCGAAGAAGCGCTCGAGCGACAACGGAACGCGATGATGGACAGCTTTGCGCAGATCCTTCAGCGGCTACCCAGAAGCGGCGCATCGGCTTCCAGCAGCTCCTCTGGAAACGCCACACCCTTTAAGGTACAAGTTAATTTTGAAATCCCCATATTCGAGGGTCAGATAGACGCCGATGCCGTAGATAAATGGTTAAATCTGCTAGAGGGTTATTTTTCTGTTCATGAATTTTCGAGTCGGGAAAAGATTGTTTTTGCTCTTCTCAAAGCAGCCCCCCACGTCAAGGACTGGTGGGAAACCTACTGCGAGCAGAAGGATGAAAGTACTGGCTCACTATTTTCAGCCGCACCCACCTGGGATTCGTTCCGGGATGCCATCAAGGAGCAGTACTACCCTGTCGGAAGCTATGAGGATGAATACATAAAGTGGACCACGCTGCGGCAGGGAAGGGACCAAGACGTGCCGGAGTTCACCAATCTTTTCCATACCCTTCGCACAAAGTTGGGTATCAAGGATTCGGAGCAACATTTGATACTCAAATACCGTGGCTGCCTGCACAAGTACATCCAGGAAGAAATACAGTTCCTAAACATCCCCTCGCTCGGCGCAGCATACCGGTATGCCGTCAAGGTCGAGCAGAAGTTTAAACAAAAGAAGCGAGACTTTGGATCTGCGAATCCAAAGCAGGGGAAAGGTGCCCCTAAACCACAGAACAAAGGACAAAGCCAAGGCGGGACAGCCCAAGACAACCAGCCGAAGCTGCAAGCAAAGAACAGCGCCGCGAAGCCGAGAAAGGACACTGGAAAATGGTGCGAGTTCCATAAGAGCTCCACTCACAACACAAGTGAGTGTCGGGCCAAGCAGTCACTGGTGGCTGAGCTAAAGGTTTCAGAATCAGATGCATGTTCCGACTCTGAGTCAGAACCCGATAAGGGGTATGAAAAAGGGAAGCAGATCATTGATGCGGATCCCAGCGCCACTGTTGCTACCGCAAAGATCCAGAAAAATGAACCCGAAGATCCAGAGGAGGAGGAGCGTCTCTTCCACTCCCAGATGTGGGTAAAGGGCTCCCCGATACAGTTCATTGTTGATAGCGGGAGTCAAAAGAACCTCATTTCGGCAGAGGTCGTGAAGCGGTTGGGCTTACCGACCACAGCACATCCACAACCATACACCATTGGGTGGCTTCACCAAGGACGAGATCTTCGCGTGAGCCAGCAGTGTCGCCTTCCATACAACATCAAGCCCTTCACGGATGAGGTATTGTGTGACATTGCTCCCCTTGAAGTTTGTGATGTATTACTAGGACAACCATACTTGTGGAAGCGACATGCTGTGTATGAATCAAGGCCCCGTGCTGTTATTATTACATTGGGAAATAAGTTGTTCAGGATACCAGAGGTAGCACCACCTGCCGCCATCTCTTTGATTACTGCAAAACAATGCAGTAAGATCATTTCCAAAACCAGGAAATTTGTTTTCCTGATGATACGCCCTCAAGGGAAGAAGAAGACAGTGGCCGCGGCCTCCAAACGGGGTCCCTCTGCACGGCAGCTACAGATGGACAAGATTGTGGAGGAGTACGAAGACATCTTCACCTCCCCGGCAGGGGTTCCTCTGCACTGTCAAGTCAAGCACTCCATCGATCTGACCCCAGGTGCGCCGCTACCCAATGGACCAATTTATCGGCGCTCCGTTCTGGAGAACAATGAAATCAAGAGGCAGATTCAGGAGCTCCTGCAGAAAGGTCACATCCGTCCGAGTTCTTCGCCCTGTGGGAGCCCGATAGTGTTGGTACAGAAGAAGGATGGGACGTGGAGACTCTGTATTGACTATCGGGCGCTGAACAAGATCACTGTCCGTAATAGGTACCCGATCCCGCGGATTGATGACCTCCTAGACCAACTAAAGGGGGCGAAATATTTCAGCAAGATCGATCTGAAGTCAGGATATCACCAGGTACCAATCGAACCCTCAGATGTGTGGAAGACTGCCTTCAAATCCAAGGAGGGCCTCTTCGAATGGTTGGTCATGCCTTTCGGATTGACGAATGCTCCTGCAACCTTTATGAGGCTAATGGATGACATCTTGCGGCCATTCACCAACTCCTTTGTAGTAGTATACTTGGATGACATTCTGATCTTCAGCCAGAGTTGGGAAGAGCACCTCCACCACATCCGACAGGTTCTCCAAACACTGCGGCAACACAAGCTATGTGCCAATTTGGAGAAATGCACTTTTGGCATGACCGAGGTTCAGTATCTGGGATACATCATTGATGAACAGGGGGTGCATGTCGATCCAGCCAAGGTCCAAGTCATTCGGGATTGGCCCTCTCCAACCACTCTAACAGAGCTCCGCAGCTTTCTAGGTCTTGCCAACTTCTACCGCAGGTTTGTGTTGGGGTTTTCTCATATTTCTTGGCCCTTGAGTCAAGTCACCAAGGGCGGGGCGAAAGCAAAATTCTTTTGGTCTGAATCTCAACAGAAGGCATTCAGGGAGTTGAAGGATCGCCTCTGCACGGCACCAGTGCTCGCGTTACCAGATTTACAACAACCATTTGAGGTCGAGACAGATGCCTCTGACTATGCTATTGGGGCAGTCCTTACTCAACATGGACATCCAGTGGCATATCACAGTGAAACACTTTCAGACACAGTCCGGAAGTACCCCACTTATGATAAAGAGATGTATTCCATTGTACAGGCCTGCCGACAATGGAAGCATTACATTTTGGGGAAGGAAACGGTCATCCACACAGACCACCGACCTCTGCAGTTCATACAGACCCAAGGGAAATTGCAGAATGATCGCCATCAGAAGTGGTCTACATACCTGCAACAGTTTCACTTGAATATCAAGTATAAAAAGGGCAGCACCAATAATGTTGCAGATTGCCTCAGTCGACCACCGATCATGGCGCTAACCACCGTGCTCAACTCTTGCGGGCACGAGACTTCTGATTGGCCACTTCTCTACAAAAGCGACCCAGAATTCGGCCACACATACCAGACACTCTTGGAGGGTCGGCAGGTTGCAGATTTTCACCTCCAGGATGCCCTATTATGCCACCTCGGTCACCTTTGTGTTCCTTCAAGCGAGCGTGCCAAGATGATTTGGGAAGCACACTACAGTCGGGCTGCTGGGCATTTCGGGGTCGAGAAAACAGTGGCAGTACTGCAAAATTATTTCTATTGGCCGAATCTTCGACAGGATGTTGGGAAGTACATCCGATCATGTACTGCCTGTGCCATTGCCAAACCGACCATTAAGAAGCAAGGCCTCTATACCCCGTTGCCTACCCCTAGTCGACCTTGGGAATCCATCTCCATGGATTACATGTCAGGCCTTCCTTCCACTAAGCATGGAAATGACTGTGTTTTTGTGGTCGTCGACAGGTTCTCAAAGATGGCCATTATGATGGCCTGCAAGAAGAATATCACAGCAGAAGCCACTGCTAAACTCTTCTTTGAACGAGTGTGGGTGCACTTTGGGATCCCACAGTCTATCATCTCAGATCGGGACAGTCGGTTTCTCAGCACATTTTGGTCCAGTCTCTGGTCAATGCTGGACACCAAACTCACGAAGTCCACAGCCTTCCATCCTCAAACTGATGGCCAGACAGAGGTTGTCAACAGGATGATTGTGCACATTCTGCGCATGTATAACTCAAAGCATCCACGCACATGGGACGAGAGCCTCCCCTATGTTCAGCACAGCTACAACCGAGCTCTTCACAGCTCCACTGGCCATAGCCCTTTTCAGGTGGGTTTGGGATTCCAGCCACTATGCCCCATTGATGTGGCCATGCCACTTGCAGCTACTCACATGAATTCAGCTCATGTCCAGTCCGAAACAGATAAGGCCACCAGCTTCATTGAGCGCATCCAACATATTCGCCAGCAGGTCCATGACATTCTTGAGAAATCAAATGCCAAGTACAAGCAGCGACATGATCAACACCGGGTGCCACACAAGTTTCAGGTGGGCGACAAAGTCTGGTTGCATTTGCAAAAGGAACGCCTTACTGGAGCCTATCGGAAATTGAGACCACTCCGATATGGTCCTTACACCATTACTAAGGCTATGGGAGACAATGCATTTGAGCTCAGCATTCCCCCATTCCTTGGCCTGCACCCAGTGTTCAATGTGGACCGCCTTCGGCCATACTTTCCACCATTGCTAGACACATCCGACATTGCAGAACAGCTCAAACCCACAGAATTAAATCCAGATTGCATGGAACAAGCTGCAACTGATCGGATCATGGACACACAGATCAAGAACACTCGCCAACAGAATATCCAACTGTATCGAGTTGTCAAAGCAGGCCAACTCCTTCAGCAGGGCAAGTGGCTCACCAGGGAACAAGTTCAGCAGAAGTTTCCTCATCTCATGGAGGAGCTCAACGCAATGGGGACCATTGCTTCCTAAGGGGGGAGGAATGATCCAGGTGGATATTGGTGGCCACCTGCCAAGTCCACCTGGACCCCCACCATTGTCTTTCTCAGCATTTTCAGTTTCCTTAATTGTAGCACAACTTACTATTTTTAGCAGTTTTTCGGGTCCTGAACTTCCGGAGCCGTTTTGAGGCCCTAAACGACGTTTTTTTGGGATTCTGGGGCAACATGGGTCCATGGACCCATGTTGCCTCCCAAAGTGGTAGTACTCGGATAGATCTTTCTAACGAGCTATCGTACGCGTCAAACGGAGATCGTATGCCAAAGTTACGACCCCGGGAAATTGATGTACCAATTTACCCAAACGGGGCCCACAATTTGGCGTTTCATCTTCTAGGGTTAGGTTTCGGGATGTTAAGGGTTTTCCATTGTTTCTCAACAATAAATAGGCCTTCGAGCCTCATTGTAACACAGTTCAGAGGCATGTAGCCATCACATCTCTTCTCAGAGATAAGCTACCATCGCCCTAGCTAGTTTATTTCCATTTCTGATTGTAAGCATATTTCAGTATTTCCTATTAATGAAATGAAGTATTATTTCCGCTGCATCTTTGTGTATATGGTTATCTCTGTAATTTGTTGTGTTCCTGTTTAAATCCGGATCATATGCCTCTGTTATCCATCTCAAACTCAAAGAAGAGAGAAAGTCTTGTAAAAACTATGTTTATCTCTGGGGTCGCAGGTTCTCTCTAGCCTTACCTGCGGGGACGCTGACCATGTTCACAAAATCTGCGTCCATGGACGCTCTGTATGTTAAGGGACAGGTGCGTCCCTCTGTAAAAGGCAAAATGCGCGAGTTTTATCTTGAAAAAGTTACTTGTGGTTACTTCTAGAACATTCTAGAGGTCGGTTTGATGAAATGGATGCGCCTCCAGTTGGTTCATGTATCTCTATTAAGGGGGAACTTATCCCATCAATAAGGGAGCTATCCCACCCAAAGAGGGGGATGATCCCATTGATAGTGGACCTGAATAACCTCTTTACAGCACTATAAATAAAGACATTGAGCCAGAGGGAGAGGAGGTTGGAGCTATACATTTTCTTTGGGTAAATGCTGCAGGATTTAGGTCTTCCATTAGAGCCTTTGTGAGGAGAGATTGTCTTCACTTGATTCTACTTGGAAGAGGGTGAGCTTTGTCAAAGTAGAGGAAAACCCTTGATGGACCCTGGGAGGAACTTGCACAACACCAAGGCCAGGTTGTAAGAGTTTCTTTGTTTCGTTATTAATACAAACTGGTTTATTTTTCTCAATAGCTTGTGTTAATGAGTTATTTCATGTGTTCCTTGGTCTGCATGTTGAATATATGTTTTATTATATGAAATGCAAGTGCTTGGTAATTGTTTGATTGTTTGTGGTTGCAGGAATTGACTTGAAGGAGGAGCTCATCCGGATCGTCAAGAACGGACTTCAACAACAGCGTTTTGGAATAAGGTAAGCCTAAACACTTGTAGTTTTCATGTTGTAAAAGGTGTATTTAGAGAAAGATCACTCCATTTTGTCTTGTTTGTCATTAGAATGTCTTAGACTTCTAGGAAGGTCAGTCGTGTCCGCACCCTTGACAATTCCGTGTGACAAATTGGCGACTCCGCTGGGGAATCCATTAATGAGAGAGTCTTTTCCTTTATATGAACTTTGCTTTGAGAAAATCATTTTTATTTTCTGGTTTTTGACTGTGAGAATTAGTATTTGGGTGGCTTAGCTTTAGATTTAGTTAGATTTGGTTTTTCTTCATTTTTCCAGAAGGACGCACCCTCTGAGTACTGCACAGTGCGTCTTTGGACGCGCTGTTGCCGTTTGCACAGAGCGGGGCCGCACCTGTGACAACGGGTTGCCTGCGTCTTCCTGTAAAACTTAAGAAAATTCCATTTTTGCTTTAAATTGCTTTTAGATTTTGTTTTTCCTTAGTGTTTTCTGCCCAGATCCTTTAGTACCCTGTCAAGAATTTTCACCTGAACTTGTTTTGTGAGCTTTGAGTGTTTTAGTGGTTTTCAACGAAGTTTAGACCTAGGGTTTGATTTTTGGATAGGTTTTGTAGTGACTTTGATAGTAGAAAGTTGTCCAGCCTTAGATCTCTCTGGTTAGTCAACCTTCTTAGAAGTCGGGCCTGTCGTAAAGTCTCCTTGTGTGAGCAACTTGCCATTTAAGTTGTTTTGGGTCAAATTTCGAATTACTTGTTTATAAAGTATTGATTTCCATTTTACAAAAGAACAAAAAGATTAGAGTTTTGTTTTGACTAGTTTTTGGTTCTGCAATAAGCTAGTCCTTGATTTGATTGTGATCAAGTAAAACACCTTAGAATAATCATTGTTAGTTTTGGCCTCGTTAAGATTGCTTAGAATAAATTTGCCTTTAGTTTGCTTATGAGTGCATTTTCATAGATTTTAATAGTTGTTAAGATTGATTTTTGGTTATATTAGATTTATTTGCTTTATTAAAAGAAAAATACAAAAACATCTTCTTTAAAAAGTCTTGTTTCAAGTAGCTTTTTGTTTTTGAAAGAAGAAAAGAGTTTTTTCGTGCATGTAAAGAGAGGTTATGTTTTTATGCTTGGAAAAGAAAAACGAATTGTTTCTTTGATTGTCTTCAATTAAGAAGTTGCTTTTATAAAGATTGCATTCTCTCAACTTTTTAGTTAAGCAATTCATCGAAAAAGTAAAGTAGTGGATAAATCATTCTAGGTGCATTTTGTAGTGGTTTCGAGTCGAGTCAACACACCACTGGTTTCACTTCCATCACCTTTTGACTTAAGAAACAACCTTAAAAGTAACGCTTAAATTAAAATCAATCTAGTAATCTTTATTTTTCTAGGGCTCTGAAGCACCAACATAGCTTAGGCTAGGGTCTTGGAGTAGGTGAGTACTTAACTCTCCAAGACTACAAAACCAAACAGATAGTCTATCTTGAGTAGAACAAATCCAATTGTTTCAGTTACATTCTGGGAAAGCTCCTCTTAAAGGAGAAGCACGAGCTCGTGTCCGAACCAGTGAGGGGATCATTCCTCCCTCGTTGGGAACGACGCCAGGCAGTACGTATTACAAACGGTAAACCTCGGATTAACCATTGTCGAGGAGCCAGGGGTCACTTATCGGTAAACCTTGGATTGTTGTCAAGGAGCCGGTAAGGGGATTGGAGCTTGCTACTCTGCCCTTGCGTGCTGTCGGAGTTTAGACTGTTCCCCCAGGTGTAATTGTTGTGATTGGTAACCTTAGTGGCCATAATATCTAGGATTCTACCCAAGGTGACGGTGGAGGGAAGGTCCCACTGTACCTGGAGCAGACGTCGGTTATACTCACTTGGATTTTCTGGGGGGTTCGCTTCACTTCGAGACGGTTAAAGTGGAGGAACTTGTCCAGTCTATTCATTAAGCAGGTTGCCGGGGTAACTGTTCCACCCGCCATTTCTGTACTGAATCCTGCGAGGTTGGGCCTAATCACCAACTAGCGCTTTTGGTCCGGAAGACTACTGTTTGTGTGTGGTTTGACGCTCTAGATTATTTAGGCGTGTGCTTCAAATTTGTTTGGTTCTTTAGAAGACTTTAGGTGGTTTGATTTGAAATTTTTTACTTTGTTTTCGTGTGTTGTAGTTAAAAATCTTTAATTGTGGCGGAATTACCGAGAAGGTCCCGTCGAATTGCGGGCCAGTCTCCTGAAGTTGTTTCTGTGGCCGAATTGTTGAGAAGATCCCGTAACTTAGGGGATCCCCTCCTCGAGACGACCCAGGTAATTTAGAAGGGTTAAAGGTCCTTGTAACTCCTCCTAGTGGCAGTAGAGTAGGTTCACCTGAAGAAGGAGAATCTTCCTTGGTAGTCCATCCAGATTACCAAAGTTTAGAAACAGGTTACAATCCCGAAGCTGTTACAGTTTCCGAGCTTGCTGGTAGTTTTTCATCTGCCAGTGAAACAGGCGAAGAACCTGAAATTTCCGAACCTGTTACTCCAACTCCTAGTGTTCCTGATTCACCAAGAATAGAAAGAATTATCACCGAAAATCTTCCTGTTGGATTAATTGCTATAGAAGAACTTGTTCCAGAGGAAGAAATAGGCGTTTCTGATTCTGAAGATCTAATTACCCTTGATCTAAGGGAGCGTGAATCCATCTTTTACAGTCCTCCTAGAAGTGAATCTTGGTACCTTGCATTAACCAATTTTTTAGACAACTCAGTAGGTTTTTCTACACCTCGTACTCCTTTCCACCTAGAGGAATTCATTCTCCTGTAAATATGTCTGGTCAGTCATCTGTGTTTTCACAAAGTCCTGAATCATTTTTACATGGCGGTCCTTCTGTTCCTACTGGGTATCAATCACTTTCTGGTACCTTTGCGGGAGCATCTCCTCAACCCATTGATCATGGGTTATTAGTTGGAAACAGTGGTAATGTACCATTGAGTATAGGTGACGTTTATATGATGTCAGGTTCAACTCCCATTAACCAACCTCAAGGTGGCCAATTACCGCCTGGGGGGCAACCTTCGTTAATGCCTGGGGGGCAACCTCAAGGTACTTCATTCGTGACTGGGGGGCAACCTCAAGGGTATCAACCCCAAGGGTATCAACCCCAGCCTCAATATGTACCCCAAAGTCAACCTCAGTATCAATATCAACCTCAAGGATGGCAACCTCAAGGATGGCAACCCCAAGGGTATCAACCCCAAGGGTATCAACCTCAAGGATACCAACCTCAAGGTCAAGGTCAACCCCAGTATTCGTATTTACCTCAAGGTTATCAACCTACGGGTCAATACCCTGGTCAAGGTTATCAACCACCTCAAGGGCAATCATATGGGACTGCACCTTACAGTTATCAACCCTATCCTCAATACGGCTATGGATCTCAGTATCCTCAACCTGTTACGAGTCAATACCCTGGAATGTTAACATGGGATCCGTCACAGGGTCAACAGATGTCGCAACCAAGTATACAGTCGGTACCTCAAGCAGGACAACCTGCAGTTCCTGGTCCACCCCAGCAACCGCAACCTGTCCAGTCAAGTGTTCAGACCCCTGTAACTTCCGTAGTTACTCAGCCGCCAATTGCACCTGGTACTCCACCTCACACGGCTGCAGCAACTACCGCTTCATCTACCATGCTTACTTCTGGAGTATCGGCAGCTCCGGTTTCTACTGTCCCTGTAACCACTCCTCAGACATCTGTACCGTTGTCTGGACCTACGGTTCAAACCACAGTCCAGATGCCTGCAGGCCAACCTGGTACAAGTACGGTTGTTACTACTCAACCTCAATTTGTTCAACCTCCGTACCAGGGACAGTATCAACCTGGGCAAGCTGCCCAACAACCGGTTTACCAGTATCAACCGTATCCTGGGTACACTTATCAACAACCTCAGCAACCCCAGTACGGTCCGGTTAATCCTGGTTTTCCAGGAGGATATAATATCCCAAATGCGACTCCTGTTCCTAGTTATCCTGGATATCCTCCTCCTGGGGCTGGTATTGTGACTCAGAGTTTTAGAGATCCTAACCGGCAGTTACCGTTTATTGCGACTTTAGATTTACCCGACTTGACGCGCCTAACGAACGATCCAATTCAATATCTTCAGTTCTGGCCGCCAATGCCAAATAAGTTGCCCAGCGATATACCCAAGTTCGAAGGTAAGTCTGGAGAGGATCCGTCTAATCACGTGATGACTTACCACCTCTGGTGTGCATCAAATTCCATCTCAGATGATTCCATCCGCTTACGTCTTTTCCAGCGTACACTCATTGGTCTCGCAGCCAAGTGGTACATTGAGTTACCACGGGCCTCTTTTTACAACTTTAGCCAGTTAGCTACCTCGTTCTTAACTCATTTTCAGTTACCAGTCAGATACGATAATGGTACAGAATTATTAACTTCGCTAAAACAATCGACATCCACGTACATTTCTGATCACATCCATGAGTGGAGACGTCGAAGAAGATTAGTGAAAGTTTTTATCCCGGACCAAATCTTAGCTGAATGGTTTGTCAAATCATTATTACCAAGAATTACTGAAGATGTAGCTAAGGCCGGAGTAGTTACTGAGGAGCAAGTCATTGCTCAGGCACAATACCTTGACTTAGTTTACACTCAGTCGGGTACGTTACACGAGAAAATTCCGGATCTTCCAAAGTCAAACCAAATCGCTGCTGCTCCTTCGGGATCTCATGCCGCTGATGGTATGATTGGTATCGTGACTACGAAGAGTAAGAAGAAGTCTTCCAAGGCCTCCAATACTCCAATTATCACTTTGCCTGATTCTCCGACAGGAGAGTCTTCTCCTCCTGAACTTACCGCCGACATTCACGCTGTAGAGTCATCTACGGCCAAATCAAAAAACGGTGGAAAGAAGAAAGGAAAGAAGAAGGCTAAAGCAGACAAGGCTCCAAAGGAGAAAACGGAAAAGTCGGAAACCAATGACGAAAAACGCAAACCTCGATATCCTTGTCTCATTTGTGAAGAAGATCATTTTACGAGAGACTGCCCTCATCGGGCCGAGGTAGTGAAAATAGTCAAAGGTTCTCCCACTCCTGCTGTGTTAAAAAATCCATTTCCAGAGCAGGAGAATAAGATGATAGGTTCTTCTTCGAATGCCAGTGAAGAACCCATTTTGATGATGTCTCATGTCAGGATTGCGACTCGATCGCAAGATTATGGTAGTAAGGCTCCTGTTGATGGTAAGGAAGCAGAATCTTCTCACTCTAACCCATCAACCTCAGCTCCTGGTTCCGATCCACTACAGATCGAAAAACCTAACCCAGACTTAGTGATTAAGCCGCCCGCCAAGGGTGTACTTCGAAGGTCTGCTTTCAATCCACATGCGAGAGCAGCCCAGAATTACAACATTGTTGAAGACTTAGCTGTTTCACCTTCAGCAATGTCGGCACTCGAAGTGCTGCAATCATGTCCAGCGCAACGAAAATTGCTTTTGTCGGCTATTGGAGCTGTCGATGTTCAGGACCCGAACCTAATGATCTTTGATCTAGAAAATAGTACACCGCGTCTCCCCCATCAAATGGCTTTCCAAATTCCAGTGATAGTCAAAAACAGGCCTATTCATCGGACTGTGATTGATGAGGGAGCTTCTACGTGTATTATGTCGATTCAATGTTGGAGATCGCTTGGTTCTCCTTCGTTGAACCAATCCCCCACCATCCTTAAGGCCTTTGATGGCCGTGGGTTCCGTCCGTTTGGTATTCTACAAGAATTGCCTATAGGGGTCGAAGGTAAAACCGTTAGTCTGGATGTGGAAGTGGTTGATGCCCCTCTAGACTACAACCTTCTTTTGGGTCGAAGTTGGTCATATGCTATGACAGCGGTCGTTTCATCGGTCTTCAGAGTCATTAAGTTTCCACATAACGGTAAGATCGTGACTATTGATCAGCTGACATACTTTTCATCCGACCCAACCTCTTCAGAAACTATCCAGCATGTTGGTAAAACGACAATCCCTTATAGGGACATTGGTGTAGGTTTAGTTAAGGATTCCGGTTTACTGGGAACTTTTCCTCTCCCTCCACTCAATGCAGACCCTTCGTTTGCAACAATTCATATGATCACGTCAGAAAACATTATTTATGATGATCCTTGGTATGTTCCATCTGACTCTGAGCTAGACTCACTCGGTGATGTTATGCCGTTGAGTCCGTATGAGATTGCTTATGAAGCTCTTATGTCTTTTACCGACTTTCATTCAACCGAAACCGACCAAATGAATGTGGTCAGTGAAGAGTCACTTTTCACCTCACCCTTAGAACGGATAACGTTTCCCGAAGAAGTGTCATCTGACGAACAACTTCGCGAAATCCTAAGTGTAGATGATCTACCATGGGAAGATCTCCATCACAGATCTTCGTTTTTACCTAAGGATGATGCATTTGAAAATGATTTTTCATCTATCTTTACCGCTGAATATGTCAAAGACGCTCAGGATCCAACGAAACATTCTGATTCAGAGCTGAATTTAGGGAATATTTCTCGTACTATTCCCATTGATATTTCAGTGAAGCCCGGAATCGAGGAGAACATTCATATAGGTGCCGCATGTACTGAAGAAGAAATCCAAACTTACAAGGCCCTATTCCAAGAATTCCGCGACGTGTTTGCCTGGTCTTACGAGGAAATGCCGGGAATTGATCCTGCCATTGTTGTTCATGAAATCAAAACCTACCCGGATGCTAAACCCATTCGGCAACGGTTGCGTCAGATTCACCCTCGAAAAGCGGCTGCGATTAAAGCAGAAGTCGAAAAGCTGTTGAAAGCAGGTTTCATTTATCCGATCCCGTTAACGGATTGGGTATCGAATATTGTTCCCGTCAATAAAAAACAAGGAACAATAAGAATCTGTATCGACTATAGGGATATCAATCGAGCTTGTCCAAAAGACAACTATCCTACGCCTTATATCGATCAAATTATTGATGATTGTGCCGGAAGTGAGATGTTTTCCTTCATGGATGGTTTCTCAGGCTATAATCAAATCAATATTCTACCTGCCGATCAACCAAAAACGGCATTCATTTGTCCATGGGGGACATTTGCTTATTGCAAATTACCTTTTGGGCTTAAGAATGCCGGCGCTACTTTTCAACGGGCGATGTCTTATGCATTTCATGACATCAAGCACATTGTGCAACCCTATCTCGATGATTTGCCTGCTCATTCTTTACATCGAGCTGATCACCTTGTCCACCTACGAGCAATCTTTATGAGGTGTAGGCATTATCGAATTCGGTTGAATCCCCACAAGTGTGTTTTCTGTATAGAAACAGGTCGATTGCTGGGATTTGTTGTTTCAAAAGCCGGCATTCGCGTCGATCCCTCGAAAGTCGAGGCTATCATCAAATTGCCTCCTCCTTCGAGTTTGCGCCAACTCCAAAGTTTGCAAGGGAAAGCGAACTTTTTACGCCGATTCATCCCAAACTACGCCGAGGTCACTAAAGGTTTTACACGGTTGTTGAAACAGAACGCACAATTCTTTTGGGACGAGATTGCCCAACAATCTTTTGATGCACTTAAACACGCGTTGACCCATGCACCGTTATTGCATCCTCCCAACTACAACCAGGACTACTTCTTATACCTCGCAGCTTCGCATTCCACCATTGGAATGGTGTTAGTTCAAGAAGATGAATTCAAAGCAGAGCATGTGATATATTATCTTAGTAGAACCTTAAATCCCACTGAGTTAAAATATTCGCATGTGGAGAAATTGGCCCTGGCAGCCGTTCAAGCTGTCCAGCGTTTTCGTCACTACATTCTTCTCCGCAAAACTACAGTTATTTCGGATTGCAACCCTATGATTTATATTTTGACAAAACAACTGCTAGGGGGCAAGTACTCTAAATGGATTGTTATCCTGCAAGAGTTCGACTTGGAGTTCGAGAAGTCCAAGTCTAAGAAATCTTTAGTTTTTGCGGAATTGATGTGTGATTTCCCGAGTGCTGACACAGAGACTGTGGCAGAGGAGTCCATTGCGGACGAATCTTTGTTTCTTATTAGCACTTTAGATCCGTGGTATGGGGATATAATCATCTATCTCCAAACCCAAACCTTTCGGCCTGAAGCTTCCAAGGAAGACCGTCGAAAAATTCGGTTTCGATCCCAGCAATACAGAATTATTGGAGATACACTTTATCGCCGGGGGCAGACTTAGTTTTTCGACGTTGTTTAACTCACGAAGAGGCTGAGAGAGTTTTGAATGATTGTCACTCTGGAGCATGTGGCGGTCATATGTCTGGGTATGCCACAGCTCAGAAGGTGTTGCGCGCTGGCTATTTCTGGCCGTCTATGTTTAAAGATTGTATCCTTGCTGTCAGAACATGCCACAACTGTCAAGTGTTTGATCGAAAGATGCGCGCTCCACCTGCTCCTCTCCACCCTATAATTGCCGCTGGTCCATTCGCCAAATGGGGCATTGACTTTATTACTTGTAACCCTCACTCGGCCGGGGGGCATGCGTATATCATCCTCGCGGTTGATTATTTTACAAAATGGGCCGAGGCGATGCCTACATTCGACGCAAGCGGCAAGACAGCTGCAGTTTTCGTATTCAATCATATCATAACTAGGTTTGGTGTCCCACAAGCAATCATTACTGACCATGGGAGCCATTTTCGAAACGTCATGATGACTGAGCTTACAAGCCAGCTTGGTTTGCGCCACGATAGCTCTACTCCTTATTATCCGCAAGCCAACGGTTTGGTTGAGTCAATCAACAAAGTTCTAGTCATCATGATTCGACGGATCATTGGTATCCATCGAACGAATTGGCATAACATGTTATTTTCGGCGCTATGGGCATATCGAACTTCAGTGAAAAATTCAACAGGTTTCACCCCTTTCCAGCTAGTTTATGGCTTAGAAGCTGTGTTACCTATTGAATGCGAAATCCCATCACTTCAAATGGCTGTCGAATTACTTCCAGCTACTTCCGAAGAGGAGAAACGGTTATTATACTTGGCTAAATTAGATGAGACTCGACGTGACGCTACTTTAGCTATCGAGACTCACGCGAAACGAATGAAAGCTCAGTACGATAAAAATGTAACCCCTCGAAGTTTTTCGGAAGGAGACCTAGTACTATTATATGATCAAGCTAACGATAAGCTAGGTGCCGGAAAATTCGTTCCCATGTGGCATGGGCCCTACATTGTAAAGCGAAAGCTAGCAAAAGGGGCTTATGAGTTAGTTGATTTTGATGGGGACTCTTTGGGTAAACCCAGAAATGGACTTTACCTAAAGAGGTATTATGCTTAAAATGATGGGTATGGAGAAATTTTTAGATAGGTTAGATTTCCTTTCTAGCTAGCAAGTGTGTTAGTTTAGTCAGTGTGCTTAGCTTAGCGAGTGTGGTTTTTCGTCATTATTCTGGCTTATCTTGGTTTTACTCTTGATATTGTAGATGTCGACGCCTCTCCAAACATACATTGGATTTGCTGATGGTGCTTGTCGTAATACACGGAATATCTCTTCCGCAGCTTGGGTTATCTATTCGCCCTCTGACGAGTTAGTTTCTATGCATGGGGTAAGCCTCGGTCAAACAACGAATAACATTGCAGAATACAGTGCAGTGGTTGAATTATTATCCGAATCTATTTCATTTGGAATTCGACGTTTGATAGTGAGGTTAGATTCTGAACTTGTTGTATTACAGCTTAATAGAGTTTATGCCATTAGAAATCCTGTGTTATTAAGGTTGTTTTTGAGAGTGCGTCTCTTGGAACGTGAATTTGATTACATTGAATATCAACATATTCCAAGGTCTTTGAATACATTAGCAGATGCAATTGCTTCTCGAGTGTTGGACAGACATTTACGATAATCATGCAAGTAAATTTAAAAACATTTCATCACATATGTTAAACAAGATAAGCCGGTAATAGTGATATATATAGATAGAAGTGTGTCAAAAAATATATACATCGTCTTCGATCATAGGTTTAAAACACCTTATGATCGGCAAAATGATAGTACAAAAAGTCAAAAATGTCACATGTGACTACAAAAGTGACTAGTCAATCACTGGTGGTGCTCTCTGTACGACACCACTGCGCGGGCTACCTTACGCAAAAATCTCCTAAACGGTCCAGGGACCGCGACTACGAAGCGCTGAAGCCTGATAGGAATGTCGTCCATAGTAGTCTCAGGTATATCTGCCGTGAGACGCTCTAGATCATGCTCCAACTCAGCTAGTACTTCTGCTGCCGCGTCCTGTGGGGCCGGTACCGGTGCAGCTGGATGTAGTCTATCATAAGGCCGGAGGTTGGCTGGACGCTGTGGACCAACATCTGCATTTTGAAAAATTTTACTATTAGTTTTGAGACGATATATATAAAAAATACAAAAAATACATAATTAGAAAACTTGTGAAAATAAAAGTACCTCTGTCGTCCCATTGTTCTCCCTGTGGAAGAACCATGTCCGGATCACCTCTGAAATCCATTCCGGCATACGGAAAGTCCTGTATCACAAAAAGCTGGCCCTCTAACCAGTCAAAATAACTATCTGAGAATCGAACTACTGTCGCGCCCTCGTCAGGATGCCGGGCCATCACCGCAACCCATCGTATCAGCTTTGGCTGCCGAGGACCCAAGATATCAACAGTGAGTTGCTGAGGGATCAGCATTGGAATTCTCTCCAAGGCAAAGCTCACGACTATAGGCCCATATCCAAAAGTCTTTAGTCGTCCGTTCTTTGCCTTGGTCAGTTGGCTCTTCATATGAGCCGACACAGCTTCACACCAGTTGAAAATGGTGCCTTGGTAACAGTCAATTGCCATCCGCATTTGGGATCCGGAAGCAATGTGTAAAGCGGCCGCGCCGCAAATTCTGGTAACCGTGAACGCTATGACTTTGAGTTCCGGTAGAGTGATGTGTTTTATCTCTATGCCTTTTGAATGGTGAGCCCCACGTGTGCACCAATCCTCGCGGAGACTATCAAGGGATTGGCCACCCGGCCTAGTCCCCGCAAGACTGAGTTGCTCACCTCTGTTTGGCAAGCCAGTGAGAAAGTATACATCCGAGGGCTCTATCTCGAGCTGGTGCCCTCCTATGTAAAAGCATTGTTCTTGAACGTTCCATCGCTCAACCAGCCATTCCAAGAATCTTACCTGGCCCCTCATGCCCGGTATGGTCCAATATTTGTATAATCCGCATGCTCTTAGGGCATCCAGGGAAGGTTGATGATTTATTGCAGCTTCATCTTCCTCTACATGCTCTCTTTCTCTCCAGTCTAACATGATTAATGCCCTGCATATCAAAAATAGCAATTAGAAATTGATTTGGGAATTTTTGGTGGTTTTTTGAGAGAGTTGGGGTTTTGAAATGCGCGTTTCTCGGAGGACGCACCCCGGCTTTGTAGCACAGGGCGCCCGGACGCAGCTGGCCTGAAGGCGGGCTGCGTCTTCCGACCGTTTTCCCGTATGAGAAAAAGTCGGGGGACGCAGGTCACCCGAAGGGCACCTGCGTCCGCCGAGAGGCGCATTCCAAAACCAAAACCCCCCAAAAAATGAAACTAAGACCTAAAAATTAATTCTAAACGGATAGAAATGCAGAGTAGGATGTGTAAAATACCTGGATGAGACGGCGTTCGATTCCGACGGTCAGATTTTCCGCAGCGACCACGGGAAGTTTCTTGTCAAAAGCTCCTTTTTCAACCTCAACAGTGAAACGGTAAAAATGACATGGTAAAAGGTCTTTTTATAGGTTTTTTGGATGAATTAGTTCATTTTTTACCATGAAAAGATGTTTTTGAATGTATTTTTGCCTATTTTAAACAGGTATGAGTAATGTGTTGCTTTTGTGCAGGACAAAGGGATTTCGAGGGAAATTGTAATTTTTCACAAACAAAAATATCAGAGTCATCTTTTAAGCCCTTTTCTGACTCCTAAAACATGAAAAGATCGCCGAGTGTTTCTTTTACACTCGTTAAAACGGAATTAAAAGACGGTCCCCTTTTAGCTCTTTTCTGACCGCAAAATCAGGAAAAGATTGCCGGGTTTTTGTCGTTTCAAACTCGATAAGGAAATAAAACGACGTGTCCTTGATCGCTTTTTACTTTTCAGGTCAACGACACTATTATGAAAGTACTCCTTGGTCGCAAGATCAAGCGGTTCCCCCAGGTATTATTTTATACTTTTTCGGGCTTGAGGGACACAAATATACGAAAAAGTTCAACGTGGAGTTTCCTTAAGTTTTTTCAGACTCTCTAAAAATGAAAAACGCCGAGTTTCTCCTATACTGGGCTCGTTAAACTTTTACAGTAGAGGACCTGTTCAATTACAAACAGGAACGAACCACTCCTTCCTAGGGTTCGAATTTAAACTAGGTTGGACTCGTCCGAAGGATGAGCTTATAATCAAGCATATGTTATCCTCCTCAAGCTTGTTAAAAATAAAGAGGTACTTGCCAGAAATGGTGGGGGAAAAGAGAGAAGAATGAACCTGTTTGTCACCTTTTGTCTCAGAAGAAACTTTATTACCACTCTTGAACACGACACTTTTCATTCACCTGGGTTGGGAAATCTTTTACCTCACAGTTGACCAAACCACTTTGAAAGTCTTTAACCGGGTTCCGGGGATTAACTTTGAGTTATTCGTCACCAAGCCATCTGTTGTGTCGTTATGTGTTCAAGAGGTCTGCAAGAAAAACTTTCATCTGCAAAATACTTGTCATCCATTTGACCATCCCTGAGTCAGTCCTTACAGCAACATTTCTTCAACTTGAACAATGATTTCGTGTTGCGGGCTTGCCTGCAACGGGTCGCTTTCTATCGACATCGACACATTATCTAGAAAGATGACTTAGGAATCGACAGTACCTTGAAGTCTGCATGCATCAATGGCAGGTTTCTCGCCTTTGACGTCAGTTTACATCATTGACTTTCGATCAAAGGATTCCGTGAAGTGTTCGACATCAAAACATCTATTCACATTTCACGGGTTGTGCTTGGTACTTTGAGAACCATTGACATTACTGGTGGTTTCTCTCACGCTTGTTAACAGTTTACATCATCGACTGGTAATCAAGTGGTTTCTAACATGTTCGACATCGAATCATTTAATCACATGGCTAGAATCGTACCAATTCGGGAAGTAGAAGTGAAGACCCTGGATCTAGTTTCTACCATCCAGGCTGCGAGGAGTTTTGTATTCATTATCTATGTAGACTAATCATAAACAGATGGCTGCGTCCATACTGTGTCTACAAAAGTCTATAAAAATGATGTACTGCAAGATCATTCCTGTATCAGAATAGTTAGTCCATTAGTTAAAGTTTTGAATCTGAGTATGGGAATGCCTACCTCAGTGATGATATAATCTTATCCATGTATTTTGTGTTGAAAATTGCAGGTTCCAACCAGGCCATCCACAAGACAATCCTTGAAATGATAAAGCGCTTCACCCTTCCTAGAATTACAAAACCCTACTCTATTCCAGGCTTCGCACTTTAGGGGGCAATCTGTTACACTAAAAAATGTCACCTTGACTACTTACAGTTAGTATGGCTCAAATCAACAGTCATGCTACCCTCTTAGGCAAGTCTCATGCCTCTGTTATCCATCTCAAACTCAAAGAAGAGAGAAAGTCTTGTAAAAACTATGTTTATCTCTGGGGTCGCAGGTTCTCTCTAGCCTTACCTGCGGGGACGCTGACCATGTTCACAAAATCTGCGTCCATGGACGCTCTGTATGTTAAGGGACAGGTGCGTCCCTCTGTAAAAGGCAAAATGCGCGAGTTTTATCTTGAAAAAGTTACTTGTGGTTACTTCTAGAACATTCTAGAGGTCGGTTTGATGAAATGGATGCGCCTCCAGTTGGTTCATGTATCTCTATTAAGGGGGAACTTATCCCATCAATAAGGGAGCTATCCCACCCAAAGAGGGGGATGATCCCATTGATAGTGGACCTGAATAACCTCTTTACAGCACTATAAATAAAGACATTGAGCCAGAGGAGAGGAGGTTGGAGCTATACATTTTCTTTGGGTAAATGCTGCAGGATTTAGGTCTTCCATTAGAGCCTTTGTGAGGAGAGATTGTCTTCACTTGATTCTACTTGGAAGTGGGTGAGCTTTGTCAAAGTAGAGGAAAACCCTTGATGGACCCTGGGAGGAACTTGCACAACACCAAGGCCAGGTTGTAAGAGTTTCTTTGTTTCGTTATTAATACAAACTGGTTTATTTTTCTCAATAGCTTGTGTTAATGAGTTATTTCATGTGTTCCTTGGTCTGCATGTTGAATATATGTTTTATTATATGAAATGCAAGTGCTTGGTAATTGTTTGATTGTTTGTGGTTGCAGGAATTGACTTGAAGGAGGAGCTCATCCGGATCGTCAAGAACGGACTTCAACAACAGCGTTTTGGAATAAGGTAAGCCTAAACACTTGTAGTTTTCATGTTGTAAAAGGTGTATTTAGAGAAAGATCACTCCATTTTGTCTTGTTTGTCATTAGAATGTCTTAGACTTCTAGGAAGGTCAGTCGTGTCCGCACCCTTGACCAATTCCGTGTGACAACCCCTCCTATGCTATGTCTCTGATTCCAGCTTCCAATGTTGGCCTTTTTTAGTATATGCTCAAATTCTTGATTACATCAACATATAAGTCTCAATTTGCAAAATAACATTGCCATTGCATCTAGAATGCCGAAAAACCCCTGTGCAGCTCTTCTTGGGCTCAAAAAGGTTAAAAAATGACCCAGTTAGGCCTCTTTTTTCAAAGCTTCCTATTAATTGCTCTGCAAAAATGTTTCCTCTCCAAAAATGAGCAACAAAGTGGTTCCAACCCAATTGGAAACCCAAAGGTCCTAAGTTCGATCCACAATTCTTGGTAGGTTGGTTTTGTTGTATTTAATATAAAAATTATTATTTTTTTAAACGTGGTCAAAGCCTCATCGATCCTCACACCCCCGACTCCCGTGTGGTTCCATGTGGCCTTGGGCCATGGGTGTGGGCAGTACGACACACGCCCCAACCCCCGAATAACCCCGATGTTGATTGTTTTGTGTGCAATGAGACCACAGGTAGTTGCGCGCCCACCCCCCCCCCCCCCAATGCCCCCCTCTGATGTCTGCACCCTGGTCACAGGTGATGCATATAACCAAGCACCGGGCTCGCCGAGTTGGCCCACTGGCCCGATGTTAACACTAACGCTAAAACCATTCGACTCTAAATATAATATTTCCACCCTCATTTATTAAGAACCACCCGTGGCCTAATCGTTAGGTGGTTTGTCGGTCTGTTGGAGGTCAAGAGGTTGAACATCACAGAGCTTATCAATCACCAAAACAAATTTTTGGCACCATTCCGATGGCCATGTGACAACCTCTCATTGGGCCATGTGGCAGACTCTCATTAGGCCATGTGGCGTCCTTTGATTGGACCATGTGGTGACCCATGATTGGTCCACCACATCAACCATACACCCATTCACCATGCATCATGTGCCCTCATGTCACTGGTTCGCCTGCGTATCCCTACAGCCCAGTCAGTTGATGTAATCAGCATGATGTCATCATATGGATTGCCTTGTGGCATTTGTATCCTACACAGTCAACCTTGCAAGTTGATGTTTTAGTTGTTTTCCAAAAAATTCAGAGCGTGATAACTTCCTCATACGGTGTTAGATTGAGGCAATCCAAGAATTGTTGGAATCAAAATTATGAGATCTACAATTTGGTACCAGTTTTGGGAGATTTTGAGCACTTTCATTTTTGAGCATATATTCGATCCCTTGGATCATCTCCTTTACATCCTCCTTGAGCATCATCTTGTCATATCAAGATACAATACCTGTAGACGGAATTCACTCATGACAAGATGACATCAATCTAGAAATCTCCTAGTCTATCCTATTCTTCATGCAATTCAGTAATTCATATGAAGTTGAGTGTAGGACAGAGGAGGAGGCTCAAAGATTGCACAGTGCCTAGTTCTATGAGATAGTAAGGAAGGTCCGATGATTGTGACTGCACAATGCGCAATGGTTGAGGCATTGGAAGAAAAAACTACGCAGTTGAGGGAGACAATGAGGCATGATTTCCCACTATGACCGCGTAGTTCACAATTCAAGGAAGACTAGGCCACATGATTGTGCATTTCAGAGAGACAATGATACTTATTGCTGACAGAAACTATGCAGTGCGCCATGGGAGGTTGACTGGAAGGAATTATTGGACATGGGGAAACAACTGGGCACTGTGACTGTGGAGTGCGCAGTTCTTGGAGGTAGTGACTGCATAGTGCAATGTTCTCGAAGGCAGGGGATGCTGACTAAGGCTTGAAACTGTGCAATTCGCAGTTCAGGGAGGAAAAGTGAAGTAGGGTTGGTCGAGCGAGGAACTCTTCAGAATTTGACTAAGTGTGGGATTAGTAAGGCGAAAGATGAACCATAACATGACTTGAACATCATCACACACTCATAAATGATCGACGATACAACAATTAACACTTAACACCCAAAATCAACATGTATCCATTGCAATGACGACAAAATGATACTTACCTCCAAGGGCAATACTTAAGGTACACTTTGCGACACAAGTGACGACACAAAAAAAAAATGCATAAAACTTTGGGAATGAGTCTAGCACATGTCTATATGATAGATAAGACCCAGTATCACCAATTTTTCCTTTGAAAGATGCACTATATCTCCCTTTCACAAAGTGCGACACTTCTCTCACCAAAAGATGAAACTTGGATTTTCTTTACAAGGGGACGTAGAAACTTAGAGAAAAGACATGGAATGACTTTTGTTACTAGAAACGACAACTCATATGGCTAAAGTAGGCTCCATAGTTTGAATATAGGCCAAAATTTGGAGGGTTCTATGGCAACGATAAAACTTGGTGACATACTGGTAGAAATCCACCTTCTCTATTCTAGTCAAGATTTAAGCACAGGGTCTCACTTTTTAGGAAGTATGATTCATCATACATATTACTTTGGATTCTCCATTTAACCTGGTTATAGATGTATTCCCTTCTATTCCCTTTCTTAGTTAAACACATTCATAAAATATGCCATATGGAAATTGTTTTAATATGGTAGAAGGGTGGTATGTAGTCACAAGTTTGAAATGATTAGAGTTTTAATTTCATCTTCGATGTTGCTCTGCTGCCAATAGGCTTGTTTAGTACCCTGGTGAAGTCACTACAAGAACACAAGAATTGCTTCACTGTCAGCGAGTCTATTTAGTACCTTGACGAAGTTACTTGCTTCAACTCTTTGCACATGAAGCCTTTCTCTTCTTTCACCCTTTATTTTTATTTCAATATGTTCATTGGCATTTTATCAACATTTATATAGCCAAGGGGGAAGATGGATCCCGAATTATTGAGAGTAAGAGAGGTTGTTTCTTCATAGACTGTTATATACCTTTGCAATTAATATGCTCACTATTATTTTCCCCTTTTCCTTCTCTACTTGATAGGATTTTCTTGTAAAACACCACTTAATTATAACATCAAGTTAAGGAAAGAAGGTCCTAGAAAAGATGCAGGTGTCATCATTTTGTCTGAAGCTTTCTATCATAATGGATCATATTTCTAATGAGACATCAATTAACTAAAGATATCAAATCACGATAAAGAAGAAGGGTTGAAAGTTAACCAAGTGTTGTTTTATGTCCCAAAGCCATTTTCACTGTTTCCATATTCGTTGGAACGAGACAAAACATTTTCACACAAGAATTATTCACAGAAAAATAAATACAGATAGAAATAACACAACATAACATAGCGGAGAAGCAAACAAGATACGAGGAAAGAGATATGTAGAAGGGTCGAGATGTTGAGAAATCAATGCTAGCAGGATTTAGGGTTTGATTCCTCTTTCTTGATAATTACTTGTGAATTTCTGTTGGCTTCTTTTACTTTTTAATTAGTTAACTTTCTTCAAGAAATTACCAAATTATATGTGTATGAATATCACAAGAACAAGAGACACAAGATGTGGGAACTCAGACAGGGTAAAACCCTTACAAGGGAAAAACCTAGTCACACAATGTTCCTTCAGTAGATTCAAATCAAGATGAGACAGTTTCCAGACTTCTTAGACCTAGAAAAATACCTCCTCCAACCACCAAGTTAACCCTTCCTCCTAGTATATATCCTTTTCTCAACCTTCCAAGTGTCATCTCTTCAAAGTGTAGCTTCAGATCATAATTCCAGTGCTTAGCTTCAGATTTTCGGCCCCCAACTTCAAAAATTCGACCCCAGCTTCATTCCAGAATTTTCAGACGTGTGAGAGAAAGGTAGCCCAAAAATCGTTTTTCATTCTTCTAGATTCTCTCCTCCTTCTTCTGCAACTTCACACTCTTTTTATGCTATTGTTGGGCGCGGGATCCACCAAGGGAAGTTTTGGGGCTTAGAGCCAAGATTTTGGTCAGTTTTGTAATTCCAATGTAAAGACTCCGCATTTTGTGGGCACGAAGCGTGTAGTTTGTTAAAGATTCATAGGGTTGTCTACCCTTAATTTTGATAATGTAATGTCAGTTGTAGAAGATCTACCCATATAATAGAGCGAAGCTCTAAGTAGTTAAGGCAGCTGAGCTAAGCAGATCACAATATGGAAAAGATATGATGTATGCGAGATATTTTTGAAGTGTAAAGTCTAGTTTTGGGGTCGTAATGTAGGAAGAGGCTCTGCAGCTGAGTGCGCAGAGGCTAAGTAGTCTGTAGCTAAGTACGCTGTTAGTGTCGGTATCTTCATCCCTCCGTCAGAGATCAAATCCTCTTGTTGCATTTCATATTAGGTGTCCCGCCCAGTTATTTGCATTCCATTAGGCGCATGGATCGTCTGACGGTAGTGGCTTTACTACAGTTTCCCTCATGTTATCTACCTATTGGCTCATGTCTATTCATTAAAAAGAATATATAGTCTTCTTTTTATCTTAAAGATTGCAAAGGTTGTCTTTAGGGTTTCATTGTCAATTAGGTCTAGGGTTTCATTAGGGTTTCGTCAAAAAATGTTTCAAAGTGTCTAATAATAACCAGCAGGCCATGAGGAGGTTTTAGCATCAACAAATTTCATCACCAAGTGTTCGAAAATGTGTTTTTCCTCAAAACTCTGTTTTGAGGAAAAAACAAAGTATTTTGCTTTTATTGTACAAAAATCATGAAATTTTGTTTTCTTCATTGTGTATCACTCCATCTGCAACCCTGGTTTCTTTCCTTAGCCCCAGTAGTTCCAACACCTGGAAACAAGCAAAGCTCAGGTCATTTAGTTCATCAAAAAACTCAAAAGAAGTGAAAAAGTCCAAAAAAACAGAGTGTGAAAATAAAGTCATTTTCAAAACATTATGAAAATGGGTTTTATGAGCCAAAAATTTAAAAGCTCCTTGTTTATAAGCCATTTCTTCATTTCAGGAGTTCATTTGCAAAATAGAAGCAAGGCAAAGTGATTTTGGTGAGCAAGTGAGGATATTTGGTGAAAATCGCTCCAAGTCACTGGCGCGGCACACTGGGCAGGAGGCACGGTGCATTGGGCCACATTTCTCAGTGCAAAAAGACACAGGCACGACGCATACACTGAGTGCGGAGCATTGGGTTGGATGCGCGGCACACATAGCCAGAGAGCCCCAAAACTGCCAGAACTTGCTCCAATCGCCCAAAACACATGGATTGTCACTTGATGGTTGTTTGATGGTGTTTGTGGCATGGTGAATGTTTAAAGGAAAATAAACCCTATCTCTTCAAAATTTTCAAAGGAGATTGCTGCTAGGGTTTTGTATTGGTTGTTTTGCTACCAAGTATCCTCTCACCTCATCACTCACTTATTCCATATTTTCCTTGCTTTCCTTATTCCCCAAATTCACATACCCCTAAATTCACTAATCCCATACCCCAATTCCCTTTCCTAAAATCCCAAATGCACCAAACCCTAGTCTCATACTTAAAACTCCCAAAATACACTCTAATTCCCTGTTCCCTTAATTAACCCTACCTCAACAGTCCCTAATTCCCTAAATTACCCCTCCACAGTCCCTCATTTCACTATTTTCCCTTGGTGGCAGAGGTCAAACACATCATCAAAGACAGTTCAAGACAGTTTAACACATTAGCACCTACAACTCCAAGATAGTTTATCCATCAGCAGACATGGCATCTGATCCTTCATATGATTATGAAGAGGATACCCACAATGACTCACCTACAGAGGGACATGCACCTAGGAGGCCTCATAGAGGTGGCAAACACATTAGAGAAGAACCAATCACTCTTGCTGAATTACAGGCCTGCCCTCTTGCCATCTCTTGTTTCCAACATCAGTCATGTTATGAATTTTGTGAGAAGGTTGCTAGCATTCAGTTTCATCATGAGTTGGCTCATTTGTTTGTACTGCATTTACATGGTGATCAAGCCACTTTAGCTGGTGTCACTTTCACATTAACACCAGAATCCATTTCTCTAGCAACCGGTATTCCCAACATTGGAGAGCAATGGAACAAGAGGCAAAAAATTGATCGACAACATTATGAACTGTACATGAAGCCCGAATTTTTGAGACATCTCAAGAGAGTGTTTCCTTTTCGGTACCTCAAAGATGAATATGCTCCTTTAATGAAATTGATCATGAAGTATTTCAGCTGTGAGGGCCGGTTCTCCCGTTTATATGCTTATCATATCAGGCTGCTGATGCATTTTACCCGGGTACGGATGATGAACATCCCTTACTTCATGTGCCGAAACATAGAGAAGATGACCACCCTTGTGCAGCACAAGACTCCTCAGCAACAGTTCAACAATATTTATTGTTTTGCTCTCATCAAAATTGTGGTCGTTCATTAGCTTGGCTTACAGGGCATCACTTGGGAGAACTTCATCTCTCGTGAGTTTTTCAGAGCCCAACAGGGATCTTCATAGGCTTGGCATGAGACAGGTGGACCTTCTTATCAACATGAGGGCCATGAGACATAGACCGCTAGCATGCCGGTGTTCATCACCTATTAGAAGGGCACTAGACGGTTGTTTGCAGCAGCCAAGCGAGTGTTATCTCCACCCAGGGTGGAAGGGGCCTCACTTCCATCATCATCACAACAGGTTCAGGACTAAGGCAAGAGGCCACTGTAGGAGGAAGGACCATCAGGTGAGCAGGAGACTGATTTCATTCTTATCGAGGGTGATGATACTGATATGGGCCCGCAAAGCACAAATCTTAGAGAAATCATTCAGGAGCAGCAGGCGGACATTGATGCCTTGTCTACCAACTTGGATAGAGCCCAATGGAAAATACAGTACCTGGAGCAAAGGAATAAGCAGCTTGAGGACCAGCAGGTGATTATGGAGTTGCAAAACATTCGGGAGAATCGCCAAGCTGCCCAAAGGAGGAGGGTGGAGTTCACTTCATTAGAGCAAGAGATCAATGCCGATAGGGAGTCATGGCTTGAAAGAGCCAATATCCACTTGGAGAGGAAGCTAGAAAAGGCCAACAAGGAGAAAAACTTGTTGAGACACATGGCTGTTCATTACATGGCGAGGAACAAAGTTTGCAAGGCGAGAATCAAGAATTTGAAAGCAAAATTGAAGAAGGAATCAAAGAGGCAAAAGGAGCATGGTTGACTTCAGATATTGGCCGAGGTTTCCTTGGCTCAACATAGCTCTTGATAGAGAAGACTTAGCCCAAATTTCAAAAATTTGGAGCAATTTTTGCATTTTGGAAATTTTTTGGCACAAAACAGGATTTTTTTCCCTATGCGCCGCACCACGTGGCGCTCGCTTTTGCTAGGAGTCTCCAAATCACAAAAACTCAGAGTTTTTGGATTTGGCATGAAACATTATGCTTGCCTACCTATGGCCAAGAAATTTGGGCAGGTTTTGAGCCCTGAAAAAGGTCAAAAACACTCAAAAAATGACCTCACTGCCCCTATTTTGACACACACGAAGAAGTGTTGGGAGAATGGACTTTTGGAGGGGCAAATGGAGGCCAAATTCAAAAATTCCACTTAGGTTCGAAAGTAGATAGGCAGACCGTTCCAACAAGCACACCTGGAGCTCATTTGAACACTGGGAAGACCTCCAAAAGTGGGTCCAAACAGGCGTGACACATAGAGAATCAAGGGCGGCGCATAGAGGAAAAATTGCCCGTTTGACCAAGTTTTGCTATGTTTTTCGCCTAGCTTTGTCTAGTTTGACTTTTTCACTTTCCTAATGGAAAATTTTTGATGTAATTTGATGAACATTGATGGATCATGATGTAAATATGTTAAATTTTCACTTGTAGAGGTAGATTCATCAGTTTAAAGGTTGTTTGAAACTGAATGAATCAGTTCCCTTGTTTCTAGAGGCATGCTGTTATGTTGCCTAATTTCTAGTTCTCAGTTTAGAATCAGTTGGATCAGCTCCTAAACATGTGTGCTCGACCCCTAGAGGCAAGAACGAGATATGGTTGTCTATATTATGTTGTTTTTCAGTCATTAGCATGGTTGGACTCTTGAGAAAGAAAAGAACTTCATTGTACAATCATATTTTCATTTTGGCTAAGGAATTAAGACCAGGATTTGCAACACTCTTTGGGATTCATGTGGAAATTTGTCTTGGTACAGTTCTTTTCTTTTTAATTGTGAATTTTCTTATGTGTTATGTATGCCATTCTCTATCTTGTTTCTTCTGAACTAAACAAACAAGAGTGTAAGTAGAATCCATTGAAATTGCAGTGCTCTATTTGAAGTTTGCTTTAGTTATTTGATGTTTTTAGCTGTTTGGGGAGGATCCATGATTTCTCTTGCCCTCTTCAACACCTCACCTTTATATTCCTTCCATCTCATTTAATTTGAAGTGCCAAAAAACAATTGCCTACCTTGCCCTATTGAGATCTCTGCAGGACTGAGCCTCAATCCCCACACCCAAAAGCCATCTTTCCATCTGAGCCAAAAAAAATCATCATTTTATCAAATCAAACTCTCTTGCACATTTACCTAGCCTAAGATCAGAAGATATTTCAGTCATCTCAAGCCCCCATCGATCGTAATTTGCTGAGATTGACCTGGAGAGATCCCTCTCCTGACCTGGTAGGGCTAGCTACCAGGCTGAGCGTGGTTTGATGTTGGCCTTAGATCCTACCTTTTCAGCCTGAGGTAAATCTAGGCTCTAACATGCACAAACCTCTAAAGATGAGTGAGCAGGGTGAGTCGAGTTTGTAAATAGTGGAAGTATTAATAAAGAGAAGTTTCTATCAATTATGCATCTTTATTTCCTGTTTTATGCATATGTTATATTGGGTATGAATTTCACTTTTAATGCTTATATGATGCTTGAATGTGTATAATTTAATTGGCTAAGTGAATGCAATATAGAATATTTGTTTACGCGAAGATAATTAAGACCTGTTAATAAGATAAGTAAGATACTTGGCGTAGTTTAGGAGATATCGCAGTTCGTTGCCTTAACAGTGCGAAAGGTCTTCAACCTTTGGTGAGGGCTGCGCGAAAGTCAATTATAACAAATCGTGAAGGTACCAAAGGGTAGAACAGTGAGCGAAGCGACCTGCGTGAAGGTAGGTTTAGTTGGACTAAACCGACATCACATCCATCTCAAGGGTGCAGAAACTTCGTTCTAGCATCCCCCCATACTGCTTCGTGTGAGACTTTAGTTCGTTCTCTGCGGGATAATGCCGAAAGGGCCAATAGTGTAGGGATTTGTTTGGCTAAATAAATCTGAACCTAGGTCAGGCCCGCATAAGCCAACAATTGGTTCCGTTGCCGGGACCAGAATATGCATGTGATATGTGTGATGTCGTATCATTCGAATCCAACTAAGAAAGAAATTGAAGGTTGGTTGGACAGAAGAATTCACGGGTTCGCAGTGCAGGAGAACATAAAGCTGCGACTATCAAAAGAAGAGTGGCTAGATAGCTACCTATATACGAAGATCCACAAAATCGTTTTCGCGTCCTACTGAGCTATACGAGTGGATCGCGAAGCTAGAAGATAGCCAAGGAAGGTGGAAACTTGACGGTCCTATTGTGTGGACCCCGGAGCTGGTATGGAGATTGGAAGCATTGGAGGATAAGATCACATGCGTTGTCAATCATTGGCTTGATCATATTATAGGAGGATTCATAACTGAGTTCGCGGTTGACACCTTAGTTAGCTACAACGAGGTAGAGGGACACTTTCTCAAAGGACCGCGAGATAAGTACGTAAAGTATTTGAATACTTGGATTAAAATGTTGTTGTAAGAAAAGCGGGTTATGCAGTTACCTTGATGTTTGGGGCTATGCAAAGTGGAAGGGTTTACAGGGATGAAGGAAATAAGGGTCCAGAAAATAGCCCCTTTATTTCACCTCCGCGAGGAAACGAGGAAGAGCTCGTGAAGGTTTCTCTGCGAAGTGCTATTCATCTGATAAGACAAAGAATTCCGTGAATACCACCTCCACCCACACCACCACTGACTTCATGCCATCACCTCCATCTTCAACCATACCAACTTCACCACCATTGTGATTCAATATGGCAAGCACAGTGAAGTTGCTTGTGTTTAAAGGTTTGGGTAATGAGGATCCAGACTGATTATGGTTCGTTGTAAGGGCTGTATGGGAAGCGTAAGGTGTTACAGATGACCATATAAAGAGAGCGACGTTGGTTAGCACCCTGCAGGATCGCGCATTGACATGGTATATTAAGTACTCCAATGATAACCCGAATGCGAGAGTTGCGGATATCCAAGCAGCGCTAAATAGAGAATTTAGCAGGCCTAAATATGAAGCGCAGTCGATCATTGGATTTAAAGAGATTACGATGCTACCAGGTGAGACTCCTTGGGAGCTGGATCAGAGGCTGAAATGTACGATTCATGAAGAAAATATGAATCTGACAGATGGAAAACATCGAAGCGGTTTGTTGCTTTGCTACTACCACATTTAAGAAGTGCGCTATTGCAGCAGAAGATAACAACTCAGGCAGAGGCCTTAGAGATCTCTATGAGGCTACATGAGACCCCGATGCAGGATCCTAATTTGGGAGTTCAGCAGATCCACGCACAGCTAAAGAATCTGTGCCTTGAGATGCAGAGTTTGAAACAGGACAGGACGATTCGACCAGAAGTGCACGAAGAAGTGTGGTGCGTAAAATGCAAGAGCCAGGGTCATGACAAAGACCACTGCCCAGTTTTTACAAATTACCTTGCAGGAGGAGGATCGATGCCTTTAAGGCCGAAAGCTTAAGCAGGACCTAGTGCGGTGCCTGCTTTGTGGTGCGCGGTCTGTTAAAAAGAAAGAAAACATGCCACTGGAAATTGTCATTTGTGGTGCGCGGTCTGTTAAAAAGAAAGAAAACATGCCACTGGAAATTGTCACTTGTTACAGAAGTATACAGAGTATTCACAATAGTTCTACAACTTTTGTAGGTCAGTGGGACATGACTAGCATACCTGCAGAAGTTATGAGTTGATGATGGATAGAACCCCCACCTACAGGGTTCAGGCAAAAACGTGGCCCCTTGAACAAAATGCAGGAATGGCGCGAATAGGACTTCAGGGGCGCAGATGAGGCCAAGGCGGAGGAGGACTTGGTAGAGGTCGCGGACAGTTGATTTGCTACAATTACAGAGGGCCAGGACACTATGCCCGTAATTGTACCAATCCAACGTGCCCGTCATGCAAGTATTACATGTTGTTCGATAATGAGACAAAAGATTGTCCTACGCTGATAGCTAGAATACAAGACAAAGGAGCGCTATTGCCTCCCTCGACTCAAAACTTGCAAATGATGAGGTCTGAGTTGCGCGAGGAAGACCCAAATGTAAACATTGTTCTCCGAAGTGGAATTGTGATGGGATATGACAAAGGAAAACAACCTGAAAAGAGTACTTGGGTTCACAAAGCTCCGAAGAAGGAAGCAAATTTTTATTTGGAGTGCGCTCGGGAAACCTTCATGGAAGCCAAGAAGAGCTTCGCTGATGCCTCCACTTCAAGAAGTAGAGATAAAACGGAGCCGGAAATGGACCCATCCATGCTGACAACTTTCCTTGAAACATGTATGAAGTTACTACACGACAGTAAGGCTATGAAAGGGTTACAAGAACTCATCAACAAATGCACTGAGACCGCGCCAGGAGAACCGCGCATAGTCCAAAAGATCAGAAATCATAAGAAAAGGATAGGCCGTGAAATGAGACTCACTGCGCAGATCGGAGAATATGGGATGGATCAAGTCATTCTCGATTTGGGATCAGATGTGAATGTTCTACTAGTAGACATTGGAGCGAATGGGAAAACCTGCACTGTAATGGTCTCCGATTCAGCTGAGAATGGCGAATTAGCAGAAAATAATACCTATGGGGCGATTGTAGGGAATAAATGTGGATATTGAGGGAGCGAGCACGCTGGCAGATTTCAAAGTAATCGAGATTTTTGATGATAGAAATCCCTACCTCGTGCTCCTAGGAATTGATTGGGCCACTGACATGAACGGGGTAATTAATTTGAAGAAGCGAAAAATGATATTTTAAAAGAAGTCACTACGTGTAATTATACCCTTAGACCCTGCTGAAGGATCGCACTATACGGAGCCGATCCACGACTATGAAAGTGATGATGATCTGCACTGCATCTACAGGATAACAGTGCAATACCAATACTAGGTGAATCCCACCCCGGATGGGCGAATTACATGGGAGCGCGAGAGTTCCTGCACTTCAGATTCCGACGAAGAAGTAGAACGATGGCAGAATCGGTTACACGAAGTAACTACACTGAAGTGCAATATGATGACAAGGTCCTTGTGTTGTGTGTCAACAAAAGTAAGAGACCTGATTACTTATGATGGTCTAAATGAGGTAGATACCCTTTTGGATGCATTTGAAAGGGAGGTGCTGGAAAATTAACGCTTCTAGGCCTTGGACTAGGTATTGCGCGCTACACCTACGAGATGGTGGGGTATGCACAAAGGAAGCTTTGATGATTGGCGCGAATGTAGGAGAAGGATGAGAGCGCGCTTTGGGAAGCCTAAGATGCGATTGGCAGACAAGTATGATGAACAGGATGATCCATGCACACATCTGGCCAAGTGAACGCAGGCATATGGAGAAGAGCCACAATCTGCGCAGATGCACACGAACTCCGTGCTAAAATACATGGTCAATAAGCATGTGTTGGGGGGGGTAACCTTTTAGGTGGCTCTTAATGTTAGGAATACATTATGCAGGAAGAGCAACAACGTAGAAGATTCTACGCGCAGAAGCATTCAAAAAAGCATGCAACGCGCTGACAAAGGTATGCAATGTGCAACAAAGTGATTGGGACTTACACATACCTATAGTTTTATGGGCTTATCGGATGACATACAAGAAACTAACGAGACAGACACCTTTTAAGCTTGTCTATGGAGTGGAAGCCGTAATCCTATGGAATACATCATGCCTAGTCTGCACATAGCATCTCTCACAGGTATGATGGATCACAGAGCCCTGGAGGAGAGGCTTGCGCAGCTAGAAGAGCTCGAAGAAGAACGATTTTTGGCTGGATTCCACTAGTAGGTTCAAAAGCAACGCGAAAAGGCTTGGAACGATCGACATATTAAGCTGCACACATTCAAGATAAATGATCTGGTGTTGTTGTATGATAGTAAGTTTGATAAATTCCCAGGGAAATTCAGAATGCATTGGTTAGGGCCGTATGTTATTAAGGAGATTATAGATGGAGGTGTGGTACAATTGGTCAAGTTAAATGGAGCGCCCTTCCCAGGAAAAGTTAATGGCAGTCTTTTGAATCCATATACAGGTGGCCCGACCACTTGACTAGCTGATCGAAGCACAGTCTTTGCGCTCTGGAAGTTGAAAGGAGACGCGGGACTATAGACTACTCTGCCCGGGGACAATGCGAGGGTAGCTACATTGGCACGCGGGTCGGCTGGAAAGTGACTGTTAAAGTCACTATTCATGATGTGATGCTTGGTTTGAGACCAAATGGAGTGGGCGATAGGCATTTAAGGCGAACTTTATGGGCTAGATTCTTGAAAATCTGTCGCCAATCTAGCATTAATGGACCGAATGTGGGGGGAACAGTCGAATTCAAATTCAAAAGGCACTATAAATTACAAAGGACTGTCCAATAAACAACACTTGGCAATTTGAGAACTGAGTTGTTGCGTGCTCAAATATTCATGAATCGAGACTTGTTAGATATTCTGAAGGTGAATTCGTTACTTGAGAAATTACCAGAGACGCTGAGAGTACTGTGGAATTGCACTATGGAAGCAACCGAAGAAGTCATGGATATCAGAGCAATGACCACCGAAAAAGCCGCGCAGGCAATTACGGAAGTGGAAGCCCCATAGAGCGCCGGGATAGTCATTAAGATCCCTAAATCACTGCACACGCTGAGACCTAAGAAGGATAACAAGGCCATGATACTAGTGTGCGTCTCGCCTAGAAATACACTGAGGGCCAAGCTCACAATGGAGGAAAAGGGGAGGGCCATTAATTTGGAGGCCGATGAGGAGGAAGAGTTTGAAGAAATCTTGGTTGAGGAGGAGGATGTAGAGATGAAAATCGAACCCCAGGGCACAGACCCTCCCACTAAGTTACCTGCATATGTTCCTCCGTGGAAGGGTAAAGCCAAGGTACCCAAGGATATAGATGAGAGCAAGAGATCTCTACAAACTCCGCTACTCCTTGACAACATTATTTTTGAAGGAGCACACTTGGGATGGGTGCCCGTACTAAAATTTGAAGATTGGGACCTCGCAGACCACGAAAAGTTCCCGCATTTAGCGACCACGTAGCTAATGTGCCAGAAGATAGACACGTCGGCTGGAATGATAGAGTTGGAGCCACACAAATGGCTCAGAGGTGTTGAGAAAGCAGGATTGCTAAACCTGCTTTGGGTGCTGCATTACCATCGCGCCCCAGTGACCATTTTTGTCATCAGGCAGCTGCTCTGCTTGGTGCATGATGGGTGCTTGTGGCTGGAGGAGCCCATCCCCATCACAGACCATCTGATTCACAGGATTACATGACTCCTTTGCGTAGGGGAGGACCCAATGAAAATTTCAGAAGGAAAGAGTGATGATTTGGCCATCGTGGAGGCCATGAAAAATAAATTTAAGTTGGAGAAGAAGAAGCGAGGGTACGCCATCTCTAGAATCAACAACCATGTAGTTAAGGTCTCGACGCAGATATTGGAAGGGAAGGTGATGTGAAAGTGCTGCGTGGATGAGGTGCCGACGCTGGTGGTTGCACTGGCAGCGGAATGCGCAAAAGGGGTCCAATTCAACTAGGAAAACTATCTATGCGGTGAGTTCCTCCAGAATTGCCATGAGGTACAAAAGTAGGGTAAAACATTCCATTATGCATGGCTCCTGTTGTCGATAGTACTGGTGGCATGGGAGTTGCCTGAAGATAGCCAGTTCTTGTCGATCGCGCAGGACCTTCCAGAGGCAGTGAAGTACGCTTCACTATGGGCAACCAGGGATGCACAAAGGATAAGGGAGAGCAAGATCTTTTGGGTGCTCATGGAGATGAACATCAGAATGGGGATTATTTGCAAGCCATGGTTATCACCCACAGTCTACAACAATCTGCAGAGCTTTGTGGAGTTCAAAGAAGACTTCCAAAATGTCTTCATCAAGGCGTGGAAGGAGCCTATGAAGACGTGGCATGAGCTACCTTACTTAGTGATCGACGATGTAATTTTCGCGGTCGTTGAGTCTTGGCCACTGGAGTGGCGTGCTCCAGTTGGCTCTGCGGTGGAAGCAGAGAAGTCCGCCGTGTAGTGGAAGAAGGAATAAATGAAACTGTAGATGGCGCAGCTAGCGGAAAAACACAGGAAGGAAGAAACAACGACTAAGGCCCAGGCAGCGCATGACATTGCGAAGTTGGCTGAGGAACAATAGAAGACAACCGAAGAAGAGCGCGAAGGATAGAAGTCGCCTTCGCTTGAGCCAGAAATAGACACAAAACAAGGTGGCACGGACCTACAGACAACGTCCACCCATCTAAAACGTCCGCACCCAATAGAGCAGGTAAGGCCGCGAAAGAAGACAAAGGCCTCAAAAACATATTTTGACCCTATCACCCTTACTAAAGGAGACTTGCACGATATTGGCGAAACGGTGAGGGATGTCACCATGGAGGCGCTCTAGCAGTTTGAGGAGCAGCACCAGATGGTATTCGGGGCTCTCCGGATGCAAATACAGGAGTTGTAGGTGCACACTCCGCAGGCTAGCACAGTGTCAACCAACCTCGCAGTCGGCACATCCACGACCGAGGAAATGCTGCGCACTAGGATGACAAACACAATAGTGCTACCAGATGGAGCGCTCATTATAGAAAGTGAGGCCGACTGGCCTACCGTCAGCAGCTTGAAAGGCATCAGGTTAAACATGGCTACGCTCCCTTGGGAGATGCTCTATATTTTGCTAGATGGAGTCACTACAATACTATGTGCCAGGGAGAGTTGTGCACTACAGGTAATGAGTGAGCAACGCATCAACATTGAATAGTTGAGCCTGCAACGCAACGAGGTAGTGGCGCAAAACATACAGATAGTGCTGGTGGTGGAGGAAACTTGCCAGATGGTACCGGAGTTGGCCATCCAAGCAGAGGAACTGGCGGAAGCGCGTGTCAAAAAGTTAGGAGTAGGGGTACGCGACACCATAGCAGAAATGGTTAGGGTTCAGTTGGAGTTGAACCTTCAGATAGCAGAGCTATAGTTGAAGGTGTAGCCTTCAACTCCACTGGAGGTTAAGGAACAATGCACCATCGCGATCACAACAGTAATGGCGGCAGTTAACAGTGCAGTGACAAACTGCATGAAGCTGTTCGAGCAGTCGTTCAAGGTCCTCACCACCTTGCAGGAGGAACCGAACATAGAATGCCTGGAGATAAAGGCGCGTGAGTTGCAACATAGATATGATGAGGTAAAATGGACTGCACAGATGATTTCCCTTACATGCAGCAGGCAAAGGTGCTCCAGGAGCAGGTGGATGCTGCTCAGCATAAGGAAGCAATTTTGAAAGTGCGCCTACAACCGTGGATTGATGAGGCATATACCATTATAGCCTCCATTGACGCAAAGCTCACGCAGCTGCAAGCAACTCAAGAAAGGATTCAAGGCAACAGTTCAACGACAGCGGTCACCGAACAATGCGTAGAGGAAGTTTAGCAGGCAGCCACTCAGTGCGCTGCCAAACTTGCAGCGATCCAATTAGAGTTGGGAGGTCTTCACACAAAGATCTCCGCACCTACAGAGTGACTCGAGGGTGAGTCACGATGTTTGTGTTGGGGTCCTGTTGGGTGCGGGATCCCCCAAGGGAAGTTTTGGGGCTTAGAGCCCAGATTTTGGTTAGTTTTGTAATTCCAATGTAAAGACTCCACATTTTGTGGGCGCAAAGCATGTAGTTTGTTAAAGATTCATAGGGTTGTCCGCCCTTAATTTTGATAATGTAATGTCGGCTGTAGAAGATCTACCCATGGTCCGCGGACCATGGGATTGTATAAATAGAGCAAAGCTCTAATTAGTTAAGGCAGCTGAGCTAAGAAAATCACAATATGGAAAAGATATGATGTTTGCAAGATAGTTCTGAAGTGTAAAGTTTATTTTTGGGGTTGTAGCGTAGGTAGAGGCTCTGCAACTGAGTGTGTAGAGGCCTAGTAGTCTGCAACTGAGTGCACGGACCCTTACCGCTGAGTGCGCAGGGTGAGTCGAGTCTGTAAAAAATGGAAGTATTAATAAAGAGAAGTTTCTATCAATTCTGCATCTTTATTTCCTGTTTTATGCATATGTTATATTGGGTATGAATTTCAATTTTAGTGCTTATATGATGCACTAATGTGTATAATTGTATTGGCTAAGTGAACGTAAGATAGAATATCTGTTTATGCGAAGATAATCAAGACCTGTTAATAAGATAAGTAAGATACTTGGTGTAGTTTAGGAGATATCGCAGTTCATTGCCTTAGTAGCGTGAAAGGACTTCAGCCTCTGGTGAGGGTTGCGCAAAAGTCAATTATAACAAATCGCGAAGGTACTGAAGGGTAGAACAGTGCGCGAAGCGACCTGCGTGAAGGCAGGTTTAGTTGGACTAAATTGACATCACATCCATCTCAAGGGTGTGGAAACTTGGTTCCAACATCCCCCCATACTGCTTCGGGTGAGACTTCAGTTCGTGCTCCACGAGTTGATGCTGAAAGAGCTAGTAGTGTAGGGATTTGTTTGGCTAAATAACTCTAAACCTGGGTCAGGCCCCCATAAGACAACATCTACTCTGCTACTGCTTCTTAGAGATTAAACTTGAGATGACGCTCTCCAAATGAAGTTGAGTTGCTCAATATATAGGCTTCTTGTGAGGTCGAATTTCCCTAACTCAGGTCGACTTGATGAGGGTAGGGCTGACTTGGTGTGGAGGTGGAAAATATTTTGACTAAAAAATAAATCTTTTTACATGGAATAAAAGCCCAAGAAGGGTCTAATAAATATGAAATTGAATTTAATGACTGATGACAAACCCTAGAAGTATTCAAAGGAGACATTGATCTATAACAACATCGACCCAAGCATGAAACCCATGGTTTAATAAGTCAATTACATTAAAAATACAATTTCTTTTGATAAGTACAATTATGAAGACTGATACTAGCTACATTCTTATCCACTCCCTCCTAACTAGGGAGGTGTTCATAATCACACACATATATACAAGTACATGGAATATTTTAAAATGACATGAACTACAGAGAGTTCTAGCACACTTAATGTTGCAGAATAGATACCTGACCAGGGTTATCTATCCGAGTGGGACTAATATAGACTCAAACGTTCAACCAATCTAGGTACCATCATGATTACTTGCTAACCATCAACCCAGGATCTAGGTGCATATCCAAGGTCGGAGCTCCATGACCAATGCCATCCTCCCTCTTCAAGATCTAGATGTCAACAAATAGGTCAGCCAGATGTTCCCCCAAGCATCCACAATTAGATTATTCATCTCTCCCTATCAACTAAATATGTAATATCAACCAACCCAAGCATGCTTCTAAAATATTCAAACTTCTTGTTCAGAAGAGACTTCGTCAACACATCAACTACTTTTTCATTGTCAGAATATACTGTAGCTTCACGACCCCATGTTGTACCAAGCTCCTAATGTAGTGGTACATATTGTTTATATTCATCCTTGCATGAAATATAGGGTCTTTATACATCTTGATGTTACTTTGATTATCACAATTTATCACAGTAGGATCCAAAGGATTTCCAAACAAATTTGACAAGATTTTTCTTAACCAAAAAACTTATTTTCCTACTTCACATGCAACAACAGATTCTGCTTCAACACTACTTAACGCAACATGATCTTATTTTATACTCATCCATGAAATCGTTGTGGATCCCAAACTGAAACATCCACCGATAGTGCTTCTTGCATCAGTCTCACTACCACCCTAATCGAAATTGGTGAAACCTATTAACTTGGCTTATTTTCCATCATACTTCAAGAAGTGATGTATAGTGCCACGTAGATATCTCAAAATATGCTTGGAAACTATCCAATCGTCATGACGAGGCTCCAACTAAAATTAAATAAGAAAATTTACGACAAAACATATATAACTAGATACATCAGAGAACCCACCAACTTATGATAGCTAGTAGGATCAATAAGACTAGAGTTGGAGCTTCTCAACTTCTTGAGATTAGTGATCGTGGGAGTAGTCATAAGCTTGGAATACATCATACAAAATCTCTGCAATATATCGATTATGCATTTCCCTTGACCCAAATATATCTCTTTGAGTTTCTACCTGAATTCCAAACCCAAGTAACAGGGCATAAGTCCCAAATATTTCATTTCGAATTCGAATGCCAACATTTTCTTGTATTATTATATTATGTGCTCCACAAATTTAATAAAAAAATCATCCACATATAGCAGTATAATGAGTGGTTCATTCTTCACCAGCTTGATATAGATATTTTCATCTGTAGAAATTTTGACGAACCCAATTCTTAAGAGATATGCATCCATTCTTGCATACCATGCCCTAGGTGCTTGGTTCAAGCAATATAAGGCTTTCTTGAGTCTGCAAACATGTGTATCTTTGCTATTTATTTCGAATCCTTTTGGTTGTTCACTATATATTTCTTCATCAATAGTTCCATTTAGAAATGTTGTTTTGACATCCATTTGATTGATATTCCATCCCATAGTAGCAGCTAGAGAAACCAAAGATCTTATAGTAGTATACCTAGCAGTAGGAGCAAAGGTTTCTTCATAGTTTATGCCTTCCTTTTGTTGAGAAGCCCCTTACCACGAATCTAGCTTTGTATTTGTCTATGCTTCCGTTAATTGCATGTTTGATTTTGTAAATCCATTTTCATGAGGTAACAACCGATTTGTCACTTGGTCTAGGAATGATTTCCCAAACCCCATTCTTCATGATGGATTGATATTCTTCTTACATCACCTTCTTCCATTCTTCTTGATGAGAAACTTCTTCAAATGTAGTTGGTTTAAATTATATCACTTTTGTCATTTAAGTTGCATATCCTAAATAGTAGTTCCAATCCTTCAACATCTTCAAGGGTAAATTTTAACTAATTTGGCCTCTTCCTTGTTTCGGGAATAATTATAGGTTGAATAGGCTCACTTGGTGCTTCTACTTCTTCCTCTTGGTTTGTATTTGTCTTATCATGATGCTCTTCTTCTTCTTCAAACAGTGGTATATCTTCACCATCAGAATCGATTGGAACGTCCTTGGATATTTTGTAGGCATGATTTTCATCGAATATGACATCCATGCTTACTTCAATTTGTCTTCATTCCTTGATGTAGATTTTATATGCTTTTGAAGAAAGACTATAGCCAAAAAAGGTCCCTTTAATGCTTGTAGAATCTAATTATTTCACTTGTCCTTTGGAACATGGATGTATGCGGGACATCCAAAGATTCAGAGATGGTCCATGTTGGCTTGATGGGGCCTGACCCAGGTTCAATGTTATCTGTGCCAACCAACAAAACCCTAACTACTGGCCCTTTCAGAAACAACTTGCGTAGCGCAGGCTGCAGTCTCACCCGAAGCAGTATTGGGGGATGACAAAACTAGGTTTCTGATTCTAAAGGTATGTGTGATAGGTTTTTGTAGTCCTAGGGCATAGGTATACCTTCGCGAACCCTTAACCCTTCTAAACAGACAATTACTATATATTCACTTAAACAACTTCCAGATCTCTGCGAAGGTTCTTAATCATTCATAACATGCATATTATTATGGATCTACTACTTTTGAACACCATATAAGCATTAATTCATATAAAGTTTAACAAAGAACAAAATTATAGATACTTGTAGAAATAAGCTAACTCAGGTTTAGCATTATCTGCACCAACAAATAAAACCCTAACTGTTGGCCCTTTCGGGAACAAATTGCGTAGCGAAGGCTACAGTCTCACCCAAAGCAATATTGGGGGATGATAGAACCAGGTTTTTGCATCTAGAGGTCTGTGTGATAGGTTTTTGTAGTCCTAGGGCTTAGGTCCAACTTTGTGAACCCTTAACCCTTCCAAACAGACAATTACTATAAATTCACTTAGACAGCTTCCAGTTCTTCATGGAGGTCCTTAATCATTCATAACATGCATAATTATTACTGATCTACTAATTTCATGCACCAGATAAGCATTAATTCATATAAAGTTTAACACAGAGCGAAATTATAGATACTTGTAGAAATAAGAAATAATACGTAGATGCATCAAAATTGGCTCAAAATAGTCTTTATTAATTATAATCATTCAAGTAAAAACTTCTTTTCCCTGCTCACTCAGCTAAGGTCTCCGCGCACTCAGCTGTAGGAGCCTTCCCTTTTCACTTAAGTACAGGAAACAAACCTTTCCTGCCTTAGCTTACTTTCCCTTAACAATGATCTTCTATCTTAGTTAGATACATAGACCCGCTGTTACACAGTAATTTGTCACCGTCCCTGTTACCCCTTCTCCCACACATTGGAGGACTTTTTCCGGGACCTGTGAGAAGTGACATAACCTGAAAGCACTTGCATTGTATCCCCTTGAGTATGTACTTCATATGCCCTGAAGACACCTTCTGCAAAATACCCATAAAAATAGCCATTTTTCCATTGGCGCGGTTCCACTGTGTATCACTCGCGCCAATGGGGGAAATCCTCCAAAGAGGGCGCGCCAGCTGGCGCTCTGTCTCAGAGTCGCACTCGCGCCAGCCCAGTTGGGTAAAGTTTTTAACAAACCAACTTACGAAGGTTCTTCCTAACCCACTCATGAACTGAATCTATATTGAGTTGGGTATGTTTGGCTTTGAATCTCCATAGAAGGGAAGTAGTTCTCCACCTCTCATGGAAGCTTCTTAGTGATAAAGCCAATCCCATGAATCTTGTGGATGACCCTAACTCCTTCCCCTCTATCTATAAAATCTTTTCCTTTTGCCTTTGACAAGTTAGAGTCTCCAAGTTCCAAATTCTAAGTCCCAAAGTCTAAGAATTGCCAAGTTCATGCTACAAGGAGCCTTCTTCATTCCCATGAAGCTAAATCTAAAGTGAGGAGATTCTTGTCCAAGTAACCAAGGAGAGAGAGGCTTGTTCCCCATTCCCAACAAGCTTTGCAAGGCATGTGCTGCTGATCACCCAGCCAAAGGAGGATTTGACGTCAGAACTATGGTTGTATTCTTCTTTGTTTATCAATAATAGACGACTATCATTATGGTTCCACTCTTATTGTCTTTGTAATGATGATTGAGTTATATCCTTTCTGACTGATATATAGTTGCATCTATTGGATTTTATGCTTGTGTTTGTGTCGTTCTTTGCATGTGCAGGTGTCCATTCACGAGGATCGTGGGGATTGTGACCAGCTGGAGCAAAGGAACGGGAGCGACGACTCTTCTACAAATATTAGTGTTGGAATCCAGGTAGGCCCTCATCATCGGTCTTTGATTTGCAATTAGGAACCTGCGTGTTAGCGTTGTTTGATTGTTGCTAGACCCCATTTGGGCTAGTAGGGATCGCCTCTGTCCGCAGAGGGGATTTACCTCCACAAAAATTTGGCGACTCCGCTGGGGAGTTGGCTTTTTGCCTTGTTTCTTGGTTGTTTTTTGGTTTCTCCTACTTGATTAGCTTTCTGGGTTGAGTCCATGTATTGCTTCTTGCCCCTTGGTGTACCTGGGCACTGTTAACTTAGCTTTGTCTCATTTGTTTTTTATTTTTCCATAGAAAACTCGGTTGGCGCTCTTTTATAGTGTTACAGTCGCGCCAGTTGGCGCTAGTTGCTCATTGACAACCTGCGCCAATCCCTGAAAGGCACTCTTTTTGGCCTGACAGTCGCGCCAGGCCTGGGAACTTTTGAAGTTTGCTTGGATTTGAGCCTCTTGAGCTTGGTTTTTGTTCTAGGTACCTTTTTTAGAATACTTGAGTGTGTTGAGTGTGATTTGACTGGCTTTGATCATTACCCTTTGGCTGTTTGCTGTTTTCTATCGATTTCACATTTCTAGCCCTAGGGCATCTAGTGGCTTTGTGTGTCGAGCCTTCCTCAGGTGTTTTGATCTTCTAGTGGTCCAGTCGATTCTTTGATTACTCCCTTGCACTTGTTTGGTGGTTGTAAATCGTTTTGTTGCGTTATTTGGGTGACTTGCTTTGTCTTCACTTGAATTCCACTTCGTCTCACTTTGAGCCTAGATTACACGGCTCATTGGTGTCTTTGGGATCTTTCTTGTTCTTTGGAGTTTTGATTTGTGATTTAGGGAACTGAATGTGCTTGTATTGAATAGAATTTGTTTGTTGTCATTTCTCAAAGTTTGTTTAATGCACTTTGCCATCAACAAAAGAAAAAATCTCTTTTGCTTTGTATTAGTTAATGAGAATTAGAACTTTTCATTTTGATTAGTGATTAGTGATCTTAAAGAAAAGTTTGTTAATTTCCATTAGTTGCATTAGGGAAGTTCTTTGTTGTTTTGTGATCATTTCGTTTGTGTGAAAGCTCTCAAACCCTCTCATAACTAGCATTCATCGAATGAAATGACATATTTTGGCATATAGTTTGCATTTAGGGAATTTTGAGAGATTACATACGGTAAGGCCTGAAAAATGAAACCTAATCCAAGATCAACTTTAAAATGAACTGAATGAATCTAACAACGCATTGGAATATAACGCACACATTTAGAGGTCTAGGTTAGAGACGTGCTCCGACGTCGTTAAACCTAGTCACTTTTGTTTCCACTCAAGGTTGGGTGATTCCTCCTTCTGTGACTCAATAGTGGTCTAGCACGGATTTGAGCTCCCACGTACCGTCGAGTATATGGGGAGACCCCACTAGGTTGTCATCCTTTATCCATAGGAAGTCGTGTCTACCGCCTTACAAGCCGTAACGCACCGAAAATTGCATTCGGGAGGATTGACTGCCGTACGAAAAGTCCTTGGTTTTCATATGATTGCCAAGGTGTATATGTAGTTTTACGGGTTATCTGGTAAACCTTTTGCCTAGTTTCTCCAGAGTAGTCACTTTCGTTCCTTTTTGGACTCCCTAAAAGAAAAGGTCCATCTGAGCACTTGTCACTTCAGGCTCACTAAACATTCAAAGGCGACTAGAGTCATATTTTTGTCCTTTTCTCAATTCTTAAAACATGAAAAGGTCAAGTTATGTCCTTGCGTCTTAAAATTTATTCAGCCACGGTTCGCATTTACCCGGTTAGATCTTGTTTGCGTTAGTTTGAGTAGGGTTCTTTCTCGTTTGTGATGGCAACTTTTCCGGAGTTTACCAACCCAAGCATCCCATCTAATGGGAATCTTGGTCATTTCCCTCCTTTTGGAAATGTTGGTGCTCCTTACATGGAAAAGTTATCCCTTCCTGGGTTAACTGTTGGGTTGCCTGTTTGGTTGTTCTCAACCTCTATGGTCCCTACCATCTCAACTGCTGGTCAATCAGTTCCTCCACCCGAACAACATCATGTTGATTCTAAGGTGGACCTCGCCCCTTCTTCGCCTGTTTCTGCATCCTCATCTTCTACTTCGCCTGGTGAAAGTCTGGATTCAAGTAACCAGGTGGCTAAGAAGAAGAAGAAGAAGACAAAGAAGAAGAAGTCTCCTAAGCGAGAGGTTAAAAGTACAACTCAAGTCGAGCCACCTTTTGCTCCTCCGCGGAAGGTCAAATTTCCTTGTAGATTGTGCAAGGATGACCACCTTCTTCGTGATTGTCCTGGCATTCCCAGGATCTTAGAAGTATGGTCTCGCGATCCGGCCCGCCCCTCATCGTCCTCTGAAGCTCATGACGATGCCACCCTATCAACGGGCAATGGTAAGAAGAAAGGGAAGATTCGAATCCCCTGTAGGCTATGTGAAGGCAACCATCCCCTTCACCTTTGTCCGCTCATGGATAAAGCTTCCGCTGTCTTGGAAAGTCTTACAGCTTCATCACCCCAACTTCCCGTTGGTTATCAGAGGCTCTCTTCAGACCCTCTCCCTATTGACAAAGAGATTGACTTAGATTCTTCTCTTGTCCAGGCTCCTCTTCCCGAACCAGGCTGTGCCAAGCATGTTCCAGACCAACCATTGGTCGAAAAGAGTGTCGACTCGAGCTCACCACCTGTCGATCACTCTGTTTCGAAAGAGCATCATGCTCGTGTTCTTCTCATCTCCTCAGATTCTCCTGAGTCCAGAAATGACTCTCCTATCCCTGCTGCTCATGAAAGTCCTCCTTCGGTTCCTTTAGAACATGGGGGCAATCATACGATTCCCCCACCAAGTAGTCTGGTCACTTCCTTCGATTGGAATTACCTGACCGCCTTCTGCCTTCCATCCAATGTGCCTTTCCAGATTACAGTACATGCCTGTGCTAAGGCAATACTTGGCACTGTTTTGGATGAAGGTGCGTCTGTCAGTCTTATGCCATCCACTACTTGGAAAGCTTTAGGTTCCCCATAGCTTGTGCCAGTCACACAGAATCTGTTTGCGTTTGACGGAGGAACCAGTCAACCATTAGGGATCCTTCCAAAGTTCCCTATTACTTTGGGAGGGAAAACCGTCTATATAGACGTACTGGTTACCCAAGGTGCTCCAGATTTCAGTCTTCTCCTTGGCCGTGACTATGTTTATGCCATGGGGGCCCTTGTCTCTTCACTTTTCTGTGTGGTTTGTTTTCCACATGACGGAAGAATCGTGACTATAGATCAATTATCGTTCTTTAGTCCCCCGGTGCCTCCTGCACAGCTACCACCCCCTCCTGGTTTTTATACACCAGTTGTATCTGCCCCACCACAGATCAACTGCGTGGCCACTTATCCCGTGCCTGTATCCAATGATGCCACCATCGTGCATAGTGTCCTGGGGGCATTGGGTCCCGATTTCCAAGATGTGACCCTTCCACCGGGAGTGGCATTCTTGGAAACCACAACTTCTTGTTCATTATGATGAAGTTTGTGCGGAGCATAGTTCGCTTTCCTATGTCAAGCTCCTTAAAAAATGAAACTAGGTTTGGTCGGAGCATAGTTCACTTTCCTATGTCAAGCTCCTTAAAAAATGAAACTGGATCTGGTCAAGCATAGTTCCTGATCTTGTGTTAAGCTCGTTAAAAAATGAAACAAGGGTTATGAGGATAGTTCTTTTACTGTGTCAACCTCATTAAAAAATGAAACAACTCCCCTTTCCAAATCGAGTCTTTTGATTAAGATCTCGTAAAATCCCAGTCGAGTCTTTCCAAGATCTCGAAAGTGAACCTTCATTCCATCCACTTTGTTGAATGCAATGAAGCTTGGGGGGCATGTACCTTGTTTTGCGTCATTATGCTGGGGGCATGCGAACTTATAACAAGCATAGTTTTTCGTTTCAAGCTTGTGTAAACATGAAACAGAATCCAAGCAAAGTTCTCCATGGTTCAAGCTTGTGTAAAAATGAACCCATACCTAATTCACATCTTGTGATTGCCGCCTATCCGCTAAATTCTATTAGATGAGCCTTGGTTGTTTTCATCCCATTGCCACCATCTCTTTGGCCGATCATACGCTTTCACTTCGTTGTTTTTCCTTTCCTGAGGAACCATAGCGATGAGTGGTTTTATTAGCCAGCCTCTTGACCATTACATGTTTTGAGCAGTTCCACCATTGCCGGAACCAGTTGCAACCCTTTATACCACTCGTTCCTCTAGGACGAGTCACCTTTAAGCTCTTTTTTGACTCGTAAAATATGAAAAGATTCCGAGTATTTTTTTCCTTTTTGACTCATTAAAGAAAATAAAAATGGAGGTCACCTTTCAACTCTTTTCCGACTGTTTAAAGATGAAAATATGACCGAGTTTTCCTCTTGACTCGTTAAAAGAAACAAGAGGTGGTCGCCTTTAAGCTCTTTTTTCGACTGTTTAAACACAAAAAGATTGCCGAGTTTTTCCTCTTGACTCATTAAAAGAGGCGGTCGTCTTTAAACTCTTTTTCGACCTTGTAAAGACGAAAAGATCTTCGGACCCTTGTCGTTTCAGGTTCGTTAACGGTTACGAAGTGACGTGGTTTCGATCGCTTTTTACTTTTTCAGGTCAAAATCACTACTCATGAAAAGTACTCCTCAATCGTAATGGTCGGGCGGTTCTTTCGAGCATTGTTTTATACTTTTTCAGGCTTGAGAGACACAACTTTACGAAAAAGGACACCCCTGGAGTTTACTTTTCTGCTGTCTTTTCAAACTCTCTAAACATGAAAAGACGCCGAGTTTTCCCTTGTCAGACTCATTAAAATTTAATGACATCGGATGCCGTCGAAATGACGCCTTTCAAGCATATGCTATCCCCGTCAAGCTTGTTGATAAAAATTACTGGGGTACTCGCCAGCAATGGTGGGGAAAATGGAACCACAATTATTGTCGTTTCGGCAGTATGTCGCTCTTGAACATGGCACTTGTCTGAATTCGTGTCCGGGTGGGGACATCTCATCTTGTTTTTACACTTGCCTCCGTGGGTTTGGGTTATCCTGTTTGACCTCTCATCTGCTCATTACCTCGTCACCATGACCCTTGATCATTTGATGTCAAATACTACCAAGTCCACTGTCGTGCCGCCAATATTTTCAAGAGAAGTTGACCTCTGCAGAATACTCAACCTCCCTCTAATACCTCACACAAAACATCTTATCCTTCTCTGTCTCGTGTCGATGATATGGGAAACATTATGACCCACCTTCGATCAAGGTCACTTCTTGTCGACTTTAGCTCATTATCTAGGAAGTTGACCTAGAGACTCCCTTCAGGAGCCTTGGAGCCTGCATGCCTCAATGGCAGGTTCTTCGTGTTCAACGCGAGGTTTTCATCATTGGCCTCCAATCGAATGATTCTACGGGTGTTCGACGCCGGCTCATTGATTCGCACGCCGTAGATTGTACCTATAGTACCTTGAGGACCATTGTCATTATTGGTGGTACCTCTCGCGTCTGTTAACAATTTTCATCATTGACTGGTAATCAGACGATGTTCTTGCATGTTCAACTTCGACTCCCATATTCGCATGCTTGAGCTTGTACTTTATTCGGGTCGAGATGGAGCGCAAGACCCTGGATTTTGTCTGTTGAGATCTAGGTTGCGATTTTATGGATTATTATGATCATTACATGACTCATTCACTGGATGGCTGCGACCATGCCTGAGTCTACTTATCGATCCTTACTGGATGGCTGCGTCCATACCTTGGATCTGGATTTTTATGTGCTCTGCTATGGATGGCTGCGCCCATACCACATACGGCATGTACTTGAGATATCAGTTGTACTCCTTCATGCAGGTTCTCCGGCGTCAGTGTTTTCAGTTGGCCATGTTCTTGTAAACCATTTCACCCCTCTCTCTCTCGGGCCTCATGCTTTAGGGGGCATCCGTTACACAGTAATTTGTCACCATCCCTGTTACCCCTTCTCTCGCACATTGGAGGACTTTTTCCGGGACCTGTGAGAAGTGACATAACCTGAAAACACTTGCATTGTATCCCCTTGAGTATGTACTTCATATGCCCCGAAGACACCTTCTGCAAAATACCCATAAAAATAGCCCTTTTTCCATTGGCGCGGTTCCACTGTGTATCACTCGCGCCAATGGGGGAAATCCTCCAAAGAGGGCGCGCCAGCTGGCGCTCTGTCTCAGAGTCGCACTCGTGCCAACCTAGTTGGGTAAAGTTTTTAACAAACCAACTTACGAAGGTTCTTCCTAACCCACTCATGAACTGAATCTATATTGAGTTGGGCCTGTTTGGCTTCGAATCTCCATAGAAGGGAAGTAGTTCTCCACCTCTCATGGAAGCTTCTTAGTGATAAAGCCAATCCCATGAATCTTGTGGATGACCCTAACTCCTTCCCCTCTATCTATAAAAGCTTTTCCTTTTGCCTTTGACAAGTTAGAGTCTCCAAGTTCCAAATTCTAAGTCCCAAAGTCTGAGAATTGCCAAGTTCATGCTACAAGGATCCTTCTTCATTCCCATGAAGCTAAATCTAAAGTGAGGAGATTCTTGTCCAAGTAACCAAGGAGAGAGGGGCTTGTTCCCCATTCCCAACAAGCTTTGCAAGGCATGTGCTGCAGATCACCCAGCCAAAGGAGGATTTGACGTCAGAACTATGGTTGTATTCTTCTTTGTTTATCAATAATAGACGACTATCATTATGGTTCCACTCTTATTGTCTTTGTAATGATGATTGAGTTATATCCTTTCTGACTGATATATAGTTGCATCTATTGGATTTTATGCTTGTGTTTGTGTCGTTCTTTGCATGTGCAGGTGTCCGTTCACGAGGATCGTGGGGATTGTGAACAGCCGGAGCAAAGGAACGGGAGCGATGACCCTTCTACAAATATTAGCGTTGGAATCCAGGTAGGCCCTCATCATCGGTCTTTGATTTGCAATTAGGAACCTGCGTGTTAGCGTTGTTTGATTGCTGCTAGACCCCATTTGGGCTAGTAGGGATCGCCTCTGTCCGCAGAGGGGATTTACCTCCACAACACCCGCCATGACTCATTTATATATATCATTTTGCTTACAATACCATGGTTTGTGGACCATGGGCGGGTCTCAAAATCTTCCTATCACTTACCCACCTAAGGGAATAAAGTCCCTTTGACTCATACTATTTTCGTGCTCTGCTTCCACATTTCATGGAGACTTTACAATTTATACAAAATTTACCCAAAATTTGACCAAAACTTAACGCCAGGGATCCCATCCCAACAGGCCCCTAACACAAATTGGGCGACTCGCCCTCGAGTCACTGGAATGGAACTGCAATCTTGTCCTGGAGTTTAAGGAACTCCATATTCAAAACCTGCAAGTTCGTTGTACCATGCACCACGACTTGTTGTACTTCTTCAATTAGCTTCTCTATAGTAGGGCCTTCCACTGCAAGGCCCATGTCCTTTGTGTCTGCTGTATGGTCTTCAACTTGTCTTGAACTGATAGAGTAAGTTGGCTTGCCTCCTCTATCCCTAGTTGTGTTCTAGCCCTCAAGATGGCCTCTTTACGGTGCAACTCTTCAATCTATGTCTGCATCTTTTTTCCTTATTGTAGTCATGTGAAGCACTGGACTGGTGCTAAAGTTCTCACAGTCGACCTCAGTTCATCAAACTACTGTTGCTTCTCCTAAATATCAGTATCGATCTTCTGCAGAGTGGGATCCTCATGCAAAGATGTCCATAGTTCCATGACCTGCTCGAATAAATCTATGCAGTCCTTAACTACTGTGTCCAATGTGGCCATTCCTTCTTTGATCACTGCTCTGTGCTGCTCTCGAATTTGTGGCAGAGTGGTCAGCTGCAACTTCAATTGCAACTCTGAGATTTGCAGTTGAAGTTCAAATCAGACTTAACCGATTTCATCCTTGTATTATCTGACTATTGCAGCCAACTTCTGAATCTTTGCAGTTGATTCTGCTTCTTCAGGAATGTTGAGCTCTAGCAGTGTATTACATGCCTGTGTAATTGCCGCTTCCAAGTTCTGGCTGCACATGGCCATTTCTTCCCTCTCCTTCAGCACCTACGCCTTTTCAGTGAATATATGCTCGTTTTTAGTCTTGACCTCCCTGATTACCAGCAGCGCGTGCTGCTCCCTAACTCTTATCTCGTTGGATACTCCTTGGTGTAGTTCATGAAGGGTCTAGATATGGAGTGCCTCAAGATTGACACCCAGATCCTTGAGTTGTGACAGTTGGGTGTTCGTTTCCTTTGACTGTGCACACAGGGACCCCTCTTGCATTTGAATGACTCTGAGAACCAGAGTCTGATATGTATCTAGCACAGTCGCACTCACTTGATGCAGGCTCACCCAAATCCCACTCGCCCGGCCCATGCTCACTTACAACCATCTTGTTTGAATCTTTAGATCGTGCAGGTCCTTCTACACATTTCCCAATGCCTTCTGGTAATGCTACTCGAATTGCGTCTAGAGTTTTGTTGTGGTGTCGTGGACCTTATCTCTGATTTTGTCCAATCCCCCCTTAGTGAGGACCTTTGGATTGACATGCTCATGCCTAATGGACTTCTGTTTCTTCCTAACTCTTGAAGTTGTCTCCTTGGAGCGCTTCTGTAATCTAAAGGGGGTGCCCTGCTTCGTACCCCTACCTCCTTCAAAATTAGACTCCTCCTGGTCCTTGGTGTGCTAAGAAGTAGACTCCTCAACATCAATAATAGTCTCCTTGGTGACCTGCTCTTTCTTAGCAGCTGCTTTAGCTGCAGCTGCCTTGGCAGCAACTTCCTTCTTTTTCTACACAACTTTCTCTCGAGCTGCAGCATGCTCAACCTCATTCTACTTTTGTGTTGCTATGGTCTGCTCAGAGGAACTTTCCCCATCCTTACTTTTACCTGCACTAGTGTCTGAGGGTTGCATCCACTCCCCTGGCCATTTCCCAACGACCTCCTATGCATCTGCCTCACTCACCAGGTAGGGTAACTTGTACCACGTTTTCTTCGAATCCCGTCTCGCACAGATAAACACATTGTGAAAGTTCGCCTTGAACTCTACATAAGATTCTAGTTGTTCATATAGATTTGGTGACAACCTCGACCTCTGGCTGATCACCATGTGGAGATCCATATCGACCAACACCCAAAACATTTTAGTCTCCATGACCCGCGTAGGGTCCTTTGTTGCCCATAGCGAAGCGAACTTCGTGGCTTCTAGTAAATCGGGTTGTTGTGGAGGGAATTCACTATCTTCTGACAACCTCCATGTGACTAACGCAATCAATGTAGCAACCAAGCATAGTGAAATGCGTTTCCTTCATCTTGGGCCTCCTGAAAGTTTGCCAAAAACTCCTTGTAGAGGTAATGTGCCCAGGTGTACTGCACACCCTTAGCACATTTTGCAGATAATGAAATCACCGACATCAAAACCTCATCCACGCAACACTTCCACATGATCTTGCAGGCCAAGATCTGCACGACAAACTGCACTGCCTTGTCGGTAATAGAGCAGATATAATGCTTGAGTAGTTATGGATGCTTCTGTATAAAATTCTTGTCCTCCCATGTGGAATCTTCAGCGGGTAAGTTTTTCCACTTGATTAGATACTCTAAAATTGATCGATTTCGTAGATGTCGGGTTCTCGTTTCTATGACTGCTCCAGGTTCCAATATGATTTTTCCTTCCTCGTCAAGTTTTGGAAATATTGTTTGAATTGGGATCTTCTCATTATGTAAGGTCGCCATTTCTTAAGTGTATGTAGTCTTGCCAGCATTTCCTTCTTATAAATAGCTTTGTGTAAATACTTTCCTTTGATTGGATGAATTTTGAAAGCAACGGGTCTTTCTTCTTGAGTTAAAACATCACCAATTCCATTTCTTGATGCATCATATTCCACAATAAAGGTTTTTGTGAAGTCTGGCGTAGCTAAGACCGATGCTTGGCACATTACCTCTTTAAGATGTTCAAAGGCCTTCATTGCTTCTGGAGTCCATGAAAATGCATCTTTCTTCAATAATGTTGTTTTTAGAATGTCTTCAGTCTTCATTCTTATTTGATGATATCCTGAATGAAGATCCAACTTGGTGAAGTAAATTAGTCCATGAAATTCATCCAATACTTCATCAATGAAAGGAATGGGAAATTTATCTTTAATAGTGAGTTTGTTGAGCTCTCTATAATTCGGACACATGCACCATGACCCATCCTTCTTGTGCATCAATACTACTGGAGCAGAGAAAGAACTTTGACTAGGTTGAATTATAACAGCCTCTAGCATTTCCGCAACCATACGTTCAATTTCACTCTTTTGGGCATAGGGATATCTGTAAGGCCTGATGTTTGGAGGAACACTTCCTGGAATCAAATGAATAGAATGATCATGATCACGAACAGGTGGGAGGACTTTGGGAGTGTCCAATACCTTGGAATGATTGTCCCAGACTTTTTGGAGATCTGGAGAAATAGATGATTTCGATGTGGGAACCTATAGCGAACATAATTGTGCAATTACGCCTCATTTTTATTTCTTTAGAATCTTTTTCAGTTCGTTAGATCTGATTATCTTTCTTGGTTTCCCTGTGATACCCCTTAATTCAACTTCCTTTCCTTCTGAAGAAAATTTCATGAGAAGTTATTGAAAATTAAAAGCTATTGTACCCAAGGATTGTAGCCATTGGACACCTAGTACAACATCAACACCATGTATTGGAATGGAAAGCATTGGGCTATTCAATACATATTCTCCCATGGATAGCTTGATACTATGGCGCTTTCTAGAGCAATTTATGGTTCCTCCACTTGCAACCATCACTTGACACTCTAGTGCTGGATATAGGAAGCAATTCAATTCCTTGGCTATCTTACAATGAATAAAATTATGGGTACTGCATGAATCAATCAACACTATTACCTTTTTATTCTTGATATGTCCTTCTATCTTGATAGTTTGAGGAGTGGTAATTCTGGCCAATGCATTACAATATATGGTCAGATTTATTTCTTCTTTTTCGATGTGATCTTTCACTTCTTGAACCTTTTTCTTCTTGATATGTCCTTCTATCTTGAGAGTTCGAGGAGTGGTAATTCTTTCCAATTCTTTACAAGATATGGTCGGATTCATTTAGTTTTTCTTTGGGGTTGGTTCTTGGTTTATATCCTCTTCTTTTTATGTTTCTTGATCCTTTTCTTCCTAATCTTCAAAATGTATGTAAAATAATTTCTTCTCAACACACTTATGACCTTTAATGTATTTTTTATCACATTTGTAACAAAGCCCTTTTGCTCTTTTTTCTTCCAATTGTTGTGGTGTCAATCTTGTAGGTTGTGGAAGGCTAGGAGAAACAACACTTCCATCTTTATAGTTGTGAGGGGTAGACTTACTTGTTTCCATAATTTTTCTTTCCACTTTTCTTGCCAACCTGAATGCCTTCTCCAATGAATCAGGTTCCCAAATATGAACCTCATGTTGAATGTTATCCTTTTAAAGTCCATATGGAGACATCAATCCTTTACTTCTTTGGAATATCATTTTCCCTTATATTCAATTTTTGAAAGTCCTCAATGTGCTCTGCCATTGAACACTTTTGTTTGATATTTAGCAATTGGCTAAAGAAGGTGTTTCTCTTTGTATCCTCATAATGTGCTATCATTTCCTCCGTGAAAATTGACCATGTAACAAGTGGTTTATGAGAACAAAGCCCTTTATACCATAAAAATTTATTCGGTTCTAAATAGTTAGATGCAATACATACCTTTTGTAGCAATGGTACACCATGTAGATCAAAATATTTCTCCATTTGTGGTATCCAATTTACTGGATCCTTGCCATCAAACTTCCTCATCTTGCTTTTTCTTGATTTTAGGAGACCGATCTTGAAATAGCTGTAACTCTGTGGTTTCAGATATTTAAGTTCTGAAATTTTGGCCTATAATATCCCTATGAGTCCTCTTTCTAACTCCTCAAGTATGATCTAAATTTAATTCCCAAAGAAATATTTATTCCCAATCTCTCGCGATGACCTAATTATAGACTAGTTCAGTAGAGTGAACTTATACGACGTGCCAGGTATCACTGTTTTAACCATAGGTTCTGAAAATTACACCAAATAAAATAAAGTCCATCCTCTTTCTGTAAATTCTTACGAAATTTCAATCTGATGCTTAGAGAGAAAGTTATGAAGATTTTCCCAAGGTCACCTGTTTAGGATGTAATTCGGGAGTCTCCAAAAACCCTAACTTCATCAGATCATATATCTGAAAATATAGCGATCCAAGATCTAAAATTTAGACCCGAGGTTCAGACTGATTTTTTCTCAAATGGGTTTTTTGTTTATCTTTTGAAACTTTTTAGTGAAAAAGTTATAGCAAAAATTCCATGATGTCTAGTTTTAGATGAAATTCTGGAGCTTGCAAAAACCCTAACTTCCTTAGATCATAGCTCCGAAAATATAGCGAGATAAGATATAAAATTTGGACATGAGGTTTGGCATGATTTCATCTCAAATGTGTTTTTTAGCTTCTGAAATGTCGTATAAAAAGAATTATAGCAAAAATTCCACGATGACTTGTTTGTAGCAGCGAAACCCTAGAACCCAAAGCTCTAATACCAAATGTTATGAAACCAACTCACAAAAAGATAGAAAAGATAGATAAATGCCTTAGAAATAAGCCTCTTCGAGGGGGAAACCTCCTTTGCATTATACAAATGAACAATTCTTGGATGATACAAATGAAAAGACCTCCTTTCTATATATAGGAGTCTAAGGGTTCATAATATCATCAAAGCGGACATAACAATAATAATGTAAGGGCACAATAATAACAATATGGGTACTACTTGGGCACAACAATATAATAAGGGGTTGCACTAATAACAATAAGGGGTTACACTAGTAGTATAGGGATCTAAAATTATCATGGTCTTTCAAGTCCCAATCCTCCAGCTTGAGAGAGGGAATGCACTCTAATAGCACGCCTTCAAACACCACCTTCTATGGTAGCAATGGTGTAGAGACCATAAATGTGGCAGTATTTGGGTCTTTCAGCACCTTTGCTTTGCCTTGTCGTGGTGGGATATACTTCAAGAGCCAAGTCATAGGCTCACCCTCTTCAGCTTCCATCTCCTCAATTCCTCCGCGAAGCTCTTCCTCATCAAGATCAAGGGGCTCATGTGACTGCTATGACTTATCCATTTTCCCCTTTTGGCGAACCTCGGTGGGGTTTTTCCGCAGTGACTATCTCACCAGAACTTATGGTGGCTTCTTTTGTTTCTTCTCAGCGGTAGATGACTTAGGCCTGGGCGACCTCGATGTCATTGGAATAGGAGATGAGACTTCAACAATTATGAATTTAGTGGTTGCAGTTTCAGACATTGTGGCTTCGGCTGCAGCGTGAGTTTTAGCCATTCTATCCAAGAAGGCATTTTTGAAAGTTCTGGATACGTTAGCTAACCTTGGGTGTGAGAAAAGTTCTTCCAAATCAAGATCGTTCATAGACTTAAAATCATGGCACAACAAAGGGCGAGAAAGCTCACAAGCGATTTTCAGTGAGCAAAGTGTTCTAATGTAGGGTGGAAGATTTCCAAAGATTTATGCCATAAATGTGGCCTCCCTGCTCTTCCTAATGGAAATTTAGCCATCAAATCATCTACAATGCACCCAACATTTAATTTTTGACCCAATTGTGTGACACCAGCCTTCATGGTGCTACCATCTTTTTGCAGCTCCTCCCGGCGCCTCTCTTGCTTCCATCGCGCACCCCCTTACTTCATATTTTGAATTCTCGGGAAGTACAGTTTATTGTCCCATACTTCCTTGCAGTTGCTTGGAGTGCTAAGACTATCCCACCATCATATAGTCATTGTGCAGGGGCGGGATCACGATTGCAAAACTTCAATCGACTACCATTAAATTTTCTCGGAAACAATTCTCCATTCAGATTCACTAGCTGAACTGCACCACCATCTGTAATTTCCTTGACTATATAGGGTCCTAGCCAATGCATTTGAAAATTTCTGGGAAATTTTGTAAACTTGTTGTCATATAACAAGACCAAGTCTTGCACCTGAAAGGTGTGCTGCTTTATGTGTCGATCACGCCATGCCTTCTTGTGTTCCTTTTGCACCTGTTGGTGAAATCTTGCTAAAAATAGATCTTCCTCTAATTCCATTAGCTGTGCGAGGCATTCGTCCATATTATTGCGATCAACCATATCAGTCAGCGCTGCAATCCGCAGACTCAACACAATATACTCCATGGGAATCACAACCTCTATCCCATAGACCAACCTAAACGGCGTTTGGCCTGTCAACTTTTTACACGTTGTCCTATATACCGATAGGATTGCTAGTATATGTACATCCCAATCATTCCTTTTCACATTTCAGACCTTCGTCAGCGCACTCTCCAAGATCTTATTGAATGCTTCAACTGTACTATTAGCTTGAGGATGATAGGGCATAATCTTATGATGATAAACCTGGAATTATTTAAGCATCACGACAATTGGTGTTTAAGAAATGCGTACCCCTATCGCTCAGCAATATCTTAGGACACCCAAACCAAGTCAAGACAAATTGGAAAAGGAACTTCGTAGCTATAGCAGAGCTACAGTCTCTAACCAGTTGTGCTTTCGCCCATCTTGTCAAATACTCAATTACAGTAATAATCTATTGCGCACCTGTCTTTTTCCCTAGTGGTTGTATTGGACCTATAAAGTCAATCGCCCATTTTTTGAATACCTGTAAAGAGATTTGTGGGGTTAAGGGTAGTTCACCCCTTCGCGATGTCTTCCCCATCCTCTGACAATAATTGCATGCCCTGCAGTACGCCTTAGAGTCCTTATGCACCACTGGCCACCACAATCCTACGCGTAGAATCTTCTGCGTAGTTTCTCTACCTGCATAGTTTCCTCTTGCCACTCCTCCAGGTTCTTCGGTGAGGATGTTGGATCGTTCGAACTCTGGAACATATCGGCGCAATATTTCATCGGAGCCCATCTTATATAAGTGTCCAACGATCACGGAAAAATCAATCACACGGACCACCAATCCCTTTTTATGGTGTGTAGAATATCCCTCCGGAGCTGTGCCAGTGGTTAAAAACTAGATTATGTTAGCAAAATGATCGTCTGCGACATGTATAGTAAAGAGTTGTGCATTTGTAAATCTTTATTCCAAACTAGTGGGATATTCGCCTATCTCAATTCAAGATAAGTGATCCAGTCCTGCATTCAATCTTTCGGGCTTCACAATCACCTCGAAATTGTATTCTTGATAGAGCAACAATCACCGAGATATCTTCCCCCCAAAATAGATTTGTTGACCAGGTACTTGAGAGCAGAGTGATCTGTATACATTTTGAAGTGCGTGCCTAGCAGGTAATGTCAAAATTTTTGTAGCGCGTAGACCATCTCCAACCCTTCGCGTTCTGTAGTTGAGTAGTTCTTCTTAGCCTTTGATAATTTCCTGCTTGTGAATGCTATAGGATGATCAATTTCACCTTCAACTGGATGGGTCAATACCGCACCTAATGCAATACAGGAGGCATCCACATGAACATGAAATTCTTTCTTCCAGTTTGGGAACACCAAAATGGGCGCAGTCACCATATTTTCCTTTAAAACATCCAAATTGTGCTAACACTCCTCATCCCAATAGAAAGTCACATCCTTCTTCAGTAATTTCTCCATCGACACAGTTATCTATGCCTAAGCTTTGATAAACTTCCTATAGTAACCAGTGTGGCCCGGTGTTGCATGCAATTTCTTTACATTCTTTGGAGCTTCTAAATTGAAAATAACAACTATCTTCACAAGGTCTACCATTAATCCCTGCTTTCATACCACACGGCCTAACAATATCCCATAGGGCACACACAAGATACATTTCTTCAAGTTCAAGGAAATTTGATATCTGCGACAAGTATCCAACATAAGGTGCAGACTTGCAACGTGGCGCTTTACCAACCCAAACACAATCTAGTCATAAAAATAAACTTCTAAGAATTTATGGATGAACTCCTTAAAGGCTGCAATTATGACCCTTGAGAAGATCACGAGTGCATTATTTATCCCAAATGGCATCAATGTGTACTGGAAGAATCTCCACTCCATCATGAAGTTAGCCTTACTGTGATCCTCCAACGTGATCTTAATCTGATGGTACCCTGAGAATCCATCAGTGAATGAATAGGCTTCTTGCCGGCCAACATTCTCTAAGACTTCATCTATAAATGGCACTGGAAATGGGTCATGAACGAATGGATCATTGAGCTTTATTAGATCTACGCATATCTTGATTTCATCTTGTTTCTTCTTTTCCTGAACAACCATAGGGCATACCCAATCAGACTCTTCCATCAACTCAATGATTCTAGTCTCTAACATTTTTTCCAGCTCTTTCCGCACCTTCTCCTTATATTTAGGATTTAACTGATAGGGTCTTTATTTCACAGGCTTCACATCAGGCTTTAGAGTGATCTTCATTAAACCTAGATCCCCTACTATTCCTTTCAGGTTCGAGAACTTGGTAGGAAACAAGTCCTGGTATTTGCACAGTAGTTCCATAACTTTATCGACTATATCTTCATCCCAATAATCACCTATCTTTGCAAACTTAGGTTTCACGTCGGATCCATTGTTCACTTGCCTAGTCTTCAAAGGTTCTTTTATACCAGGGTTCACTTTTTTGGGGCCTTCAACCTCACTCTTTCCCTCGGACTCTAGAATGTTGATATTTCTTGGATCCTCTTCTTCTTCTACAATCACATTGTAGCATTCCAGCACATGGCGCAGTTGTGTGTTCCAGTCTAGTTGAACCCGTTCTACTGGCTTCTTAGGCATTCTGAAGATTTCTACCTTAATTTCCTAGATCGCTTCACCAATACACACAAATCCGTCTTCAAAGCTGAAAGTTAACAAGAAACTTTCCCTCAGGATATCCCACTGGACATCCCATGGCGTAGCTCTGTTTCCAAGTACCAGTTCATCGGAATAGTATCTAGGGTGTGACAAAAGATATGTACCCATTCTTGTTGAGGTTCGTCCCCCAAAGCTTTAGTCCATCACACCAAATTCTTGCCTAGATCGTCCTTGCCTAAATATTTCTCTATCAAGAAGGTATTCGTGTACTCTAACGTTAGCTCCATCATTCACTTGCATTCTTTCTAGTAAAAAAAGCTACCCTTATGCGTACCCCACCAACGAGTAGGCATAGCGCATAGCACCAGATCAAGAGCCTGGAACTGATGCTCTTATGGCACCTCCCTTTCAAACTTATCTAGAAACAAACTAACATCATCTAAGCCATCATAATGAGGAAGATTTCTTACCTCTGTTGATACACACCGAAGCGATTTTTTCATCATATTGCAGCATAGTGTTGAAACTTCGTGCAACCTATTTTTCCAATGCTCGAGTTCTTCATCTGAATACGAGGTACAAGGGCTATCTTTATCCCATGTAATTCACCCATCTGCAATGGGATTGATCCAATCTTCATCCGTGGCGTGATCTTGTATATTCGATCCAAGTCATCTTCTTCTTCGTAGTCCCAGCCTGGTTCAGTGTAGCACGCTCCTTCCATGGGATCCAATGGGACAATAACCCAGATTGCCTTCTTTTCGAATGTCATTCTTCATTTCTTTAGATTAATTACTGCATCCATGTCGAAGGCCCAATCAATTCCTAATAGCGCAGGGTAAGGATGGTTGTCATTCACAATTTCAATTACTTCAAAGTTGGCCAGAGCGATTTCTCCCTCAATGTCTATTGTTACCCTGTATAGGCGCCCCATAGGAATGATATTCTATTGATTGGCCATGTGTAGCTGTATAGGAGACCATTGTAACACAAGTCTCCCCATCCTTTCCCACGTCTTCTTTGGTAGCACATTCGCATCAGATCCTAGATCCAGGATGACGTTATCCATTTGGTATTCTCCAATATGTGTGGTCAGCCTCATTTCGCACTCTGTCCACTTCTTATGTTTACCCAATTTCCTCACAGAGCGTTGTTAGGGAGGAGTCTTGATTTTACCTTTACAATTGTCAATTAACTCCTGGAGCCCTTCAATCGCTTTACTATCCCGTAATAGCTTCATACATGTTTCAAAAAAGTAGCCAATAGTGAGGGATCCACATCTTGCAATTCATTTTTTCTAGCCGGTTTCTCATGACTTCCTAACGTAGAAGCTTGAACGAAGTTCTTCTTGGCCTCCATAAAATTTTCTTTAGCCTCGTTGAGATCAAATCTGGCCTCTTTTTCTGTAGCCTTGTGCACCCAGCCTTCGGTTTCTAGCTGCTTTCCTTTGTCTTCTCTTGTGGAAATACCACTTCATGTCATGAGATTGATGCTATGGTCCTCTTCGCAAGGCTCTGCCCTCATCATCTATATATTTTGCGTGGGTTGTTTAGTTTTTTTCTCCTGCATTTTAGCTATCAGCACTAGGCAATCCTCTATCACATGGTCAAATTGTCTGCAGTACTGACAGGATGGATGCATTGGGTTCTGACAGTCACGTGCAAAATGTCCTACTTCTCCACAGTTATAGCAAATAACTTGTCCATAACCTCTTCTAGCCCCTCCTCCTCTTCCTCTTCCTCAGCCTTGGAATCCTTCGTGTGTTGCACCTGCGCCATGATCCTAAGGCCAATTTTCTACCTGCATTTAATACATAGGGGTCCGCTCCATCATTAATTCGTAGCTTCGGTAGTTTCGCTCGTCATTCATGACCGATTTACAGAAGGTACAAAAAAAATGTTGTGGAGTCTATACAAAATTTTGCAAGAGGTGACAATGGTCAGTTGTGTGCTTCCCAAAGATCTGGCAGATAGTGCACCATAAGGGTACTCTTGTGCTTGGTCCCGCAATGTTCTCAGGCTTCAAAGGAACAAGACCTCCTCCAATCAGGTAATTCTGATAAATAGGACAATGATCCTTATCATGTCCCTTATATTTACATTTTATGCACCAAACTTCCACGTGCATCTCAGGCTGAGCTTCCTTTCCTGTCTTCAAGCTCTACAACTCCATGTGCAGGCTTGCCAACTGTGACTGAATCTGTTGTACTCCAATGTTCGTATCCTGCACTGGTGAGGCTTCCAACCTCATCATGATTTCCACAACTTCTGCTTGTGTTCCTATTTTCTGTTGTGATAATGGAAATCTCAGATGAGGCAATAACAAAGAAATGTACCAGTCTCTGTGTTGATCATCCATGGTCTTCATATTAGCCTGCCGGATTAGGAATTATGTGTTAGGATATTCCGACACATAGGAAATAGTTAAGTATAACTTGGTCTAGTGTAGATTAGGTAAAGTGTGTTTCTTTACTATGTACTTTTGTAACTTACAATCCGACGGTCACGATATGTTCTAGATATGAAGTGATCCGATGGTTGTTTCTCTCCTCTGTATTACCGACACTTGATCCGTGGCTTAACACCCAATTGGTCCATGATCTCTATTTAAAGAGCATGGAGGGTCATTTGTAAGGTGACCGTTCATGAGAGAAGCTTATGTAAATTTTCTTTCTTTTATTAATAAATTTCCTGAAGTGGCTGTGTTGGCTCAGGCCATGGACTGTTTCCCTCTTTGAGGGTTTTAACCACGTCAAGAATACTAGTGTATTGATCTATGATCTGTTTGTGAGCAGTGTCCTCTAGTGTTCTATCTGAGATACTTACCTTGTAAATTCCTACATTTTAGCCTATGATCAAAGTCCCACGCAGACTCATTTACCCGCTGTTGTATTTCATTAAACTCTGTTATAGAATGTGCCTGAGACTTAGGCTTCTTAAACTCATTGTTCAGTTCTCGCTGAGTCTCTGCCATCGTCGCTCCAAGTTGATCTATACAAAACTTGATATACCAAGTCAGTGCCCTGTCCTGCAACACTGTGACTAGCTACGCTTTCTTCATATTATCGTCAGTAATCTCCTGTGCCTTCCACACAAAATCTACGACGACCCAAAATTGTTTGGGGTCTTCGCTTCCCACCCCCTTAAAGATCGACATCTTCATCATGTTCGCCATGTTGAATGGTTGATGCAGAGGTGGGGGTGGAGGTGTAGGTGTATGTGGTGGAGGTGGATGTGGTGTTGGCATGGATGGATGGGGTATCCCCGGGATACCCTGGCTTCCTATCTGCAACGCACTTCACGGTGTTATCATAATAGTTCCTTCATCGTCGCTATTAGAAGATCCTAACAACGAATTGTATTCAGAGCTTGATTCTTTGTTCCTTCTGAAGTGTTTTTCGCTTCGCGTAGTCCCAAACATCAATGTAATGGCATAAATATTTTTTCACACAATAACGTCTTAATCTAGGTTTTCAGATATTTTAAGTAATTACCTCTTGATCCCCTAAAGAATCTACGCTCTGCTTCACTATATCTGATGGTCGTATCGATCGCGAGCTCAATGATGAGTCATCCTAAGATACAATCAATCCAGTGATCAACGACCTGTGTGATATTATTTTCTAAAGCTTCCAAGTTGCCACACAGTAGGCCGTCAAGCATCCACGTACCCTGGTTATCCGCTAACCTAGACAACCACTCATGAAACTCACAAGGGAAGAACAAAAGAAGGTTTCAAGCTCGTCTTTGTACAAGTATCTATTCAACTAGTCTTCCTTGGATAAGCACAAATTTATGTTCTCCTGTGCTGCAAACATGTGCAATTTTCGATTAATCCACCTCTCAATTTATTTCTTATTAGGGAACCACTTATTCGACATCACACATTCCTCAATCAGATCTCAGTTTCAGAAACAAAACCATTTGTTGGCTTGATGTGGCCTGACCCAAGTTCAACGTTATCTGTGCCAACCAACAAAACCCTAACTACTGGCCCTTTCGGCAACAACCTACATAGCGGAGGCTGCAGTCTCACCCGAAGCAGTATTGGGGGATGACAAAACTAGCTTTCTACATCCAAAGGTCTGTGTGATAGGTTTCTGCAGTCCTAGGGCATAGGTCTACCTTCACGAACCCTTAACCCTTCCAAATAGACAATTTCTATAAATTGACTTCAGTAGCTTCAAGATCTTTGTGAAGGCTGTTAATCATTCATAACATGCATAATTATTACTGATCTATTACTTTCATGCACCAGATAAGCATTAATTCATATAAAGTTTAAGAAAGAGTGAAATTATAGATACTTGCAAAAATAAGAAATAATACACAGATGTAGAAAAATTGGTTCAAAACTGTCTTTATTAAGTATAATCGTTCAAGTACAAACTTATTTTCCCTGCGCACTCAGCCTGCAGACTTACCAAGGTCTCCACGCAATTAGCTACAGGAGCCTTCCCCTTTTGCCTAAGTACAGGAAACAAACCTTTCCTGCCTTAGCTTACTTTCCCTTAACAATGATATTCTAACTTAGTTAGATACCTAGACACGATATGAATAATTTATATGTAGCATTTTTCTTACAATACCATGGTCCATGGTCCACGGACCATGGGCGGGTCTCAAAACCTTCCTATCACTTACCCACCTAAGGGACTAAAGCCCCTTTGACTCATACTATCTTCATGCTACGCTTCCACATTTCACGGAGACTTTATATTTTATACAAAATTTACCTAAACTTTGACCAAAACTTAACCCCAGGGACCCCATCCCAACAATCCACACATGGCCTCTTTCCTGTGAATGGTTCTTCAGGTGTCATATTCTCAAGGATTCTATGAGGAATTCTATTTTGTATATATTCTACTGTCATTGTTTCTTCTCCCCATAGAAAGTTTAGTATATCTTGATAAATTATCATAGTTTGTATACATTCTTCAATTGTCCTATTTTTCCTTTCTACAACTTCATTCTACTCGGGATTCTAGGGAATAATGAGCTCCCTCTTAATACTTGCTTCTTTACAATATGAAATTATCTCTTTTTAAGTGTATCCCCCACCATTGTCAGATATCAAATTTTTTTATCTTTCTTTCGGTTAAGGTCTCCACTTTAGATCTAAACTCCTTAAACTTTTCAAATAATTCTTCCTTTATCTTGAGAAGGTAGAGCCATGTCTTTCTAGAATGATCATCAATGAAGGTCACATAATAAATATGGCCTCCAAGATATTGCGTAGCAATTGGCCCAGACACATCAGAATGAATGAGGTCTAATATTTCTTTAGACCTAGTGTCACTACTTGTAAAAGGTTTCCTTATATTATTTCCCAAAGCACATCCCTTACATACTCCTTCATGATATTCCTTGATGTTGGGGATTCTATCTACCATTTTACTAAGAGAGAGTATTATCTTGTAATGAATATTCCCATATCTTCTATGCCAGAATTCGATAGGATTGATCTCCATGTGAATTAGGGCTTGAGGAGATGGTGTTATAACTCTGCACAACCTTCCTTCATGAACTGCAATAACTTTTACATTATCAACGCTTGAATCCTTTCCCCAAACCAAAAATTTACCATCTACAAAGGAAACCCTATCTCCTTTATCTTCTAAACAAGAAATTGGAAGTAAATTCTTTTTCAAACCTGGAACATAGAGTATATTGTTGAGGTGTGGCTTTGCTCCATTTTCCAGCTTCAATGATGTAGATCCAAGGCCCTTGACTGTTGTTGTCTCCTAGATCCACTGAATGAAATGATGGTTCTTTTCATAGAGTATGAAGTTTTTCATTTTCTCTCGTAATATGTCTTGATTATCTACTATAAATTATCTATGCATTGTCATCATCAAGAGTACCTGTAAGTGCAACCAGGAATCCTTTACTCTTCACTTTCCTAGATATGTTGTAGATGATCCTTCCATTCCAACTCCCTGCAATTCTTATGATATTGAATCCCATCTTCAAGTAACTTTCCATAGAGGGAGAAATCTTTTCTTTGAATCCAAAAAAGTGATCTCCAATCTTCTTCAACCTTAGCCCTGATCCCATGTTGAGAAATCAATGCTAGTAGGATTTAGGGTTTTCTTTATCTTTCTTGATAATTACTTGTGAATTATGTTGGATTCTTTTAATTCTTAATTAGTTTATATTTCATCAAGCAATTAAAAAATTATATGTGTATTAATAACACAAGAACAAGAGAGACAAGATGTAGGCGCTCAACTAGGGAAAAATCCCTATAAGGGGAAAATCTAATCGCAAAATCTTCCTTCAGTAGATTCAAATCAAGATGAGACACTTTTCAAAGTTCTTAGACCTAGATAAAGACCTGCTCCAACCACCAAGTTAGCCCTTCCTCCTAGTAGATATCCTTTTATCATCCTTCCAAGTGTCAACTCTTCAAAGTACAACTTCAGATCATAATTTTGGTCCCCAACCTCAGATTTTTGGTCCTCGACTTAAAAAATTTGGCCGTGCAATAGAAACATTATTTTGACCCTAGCTTCAGTCCAAAATATTTGAACGTGTGAGAGAAATGTAGCCCAAAAACTTGTTTTTCCTTCTTCCTACATCTCTCCTCCTACTACAATTTCACACTCTTCTGCTACTGCTTCTTAGAGATTGAACTCAAGATGACACTATCCAAATGAAGTTGAGTTACTAAATATATAAGCTTCTTATGAGATCTAATTTCCTTAACTCATGTCGACTTGATGAGGGCAGGGCCGACTTGGTGTGGAGGTGACAAATGACTAATTTTACTAAAAAATAAATCTTTTTATATGGAACAAAAGCCTAAGAAGGGTCTAATAAATATGACAATGACTTTAATGACTCATGAAAAACCCTAAAAGTATTCAAAGGAGAATTTGACCCATAAAAAAATTGACCCAAGCATGAAACGTGTACTTTAATAAGTCAATTACATTAATAATAAAATTTCTTTTGATAAGTACAATAATGAATACCAATACTAGTTACATTCTTCAACAAGGGAAACAACCCTAGGTTGTTATTGAAAATACCGCTTGAGATATTGACCATTGAAATGAAGAGAATCCATATTCCGATCTAGGGATTGCAGGCGATAAGTATGGTGGAAAATCTTGTCATGCACAACATAAGGTCTGATCCGCAAGGATTGGAATTTAGTGTGTTTACCTTTCTCTTCGTGGGATTTATCCCACTTCAATACCAAGTCTCCCACAATGAACTCCTTGTTCCCCACAAACTTCTTGTCAAACGAACGCTTGATATGGCTACGACGGATAACAACTTTTTCTAATGTTTTGCTCCTTGCTTCCTCTAGCTTCAACAAGGTGTCTATCCTACTATAAATCACAAGACATGGTTTACCTCGAGATTCTTGAGAACATTGAAGGGCTGGGAGGTATATGTTTGGAGGAAGGATAACTTCTTTTTCATACACGATAAAGTAAGGGGAAGTCTTCAAAGATGGTTTTGCGGTAACATGATCATCCCGCAAAACATTCACTAAAGTATTATGCCAGTTCCTTTACTCATAGTAAACAATTTTTTGGACGATAAGGATTAAGTTATTGTTGGTAGATTCAACTAGACCGTTTCCCTGAGGGTAATAGTTAGATGAGTTCTTTATCACAATATAATTTTCTAATTAAAAATCATAAAGTTTCAGTGATGAAAAATATTTTCATTATCGAAAACAAGGAAGAAGGAACGCCAAACCTGGTGATGATATTATGCTTGAGAAAGTTGATGACTTCATGCTTATTCACTTGTTTTAAAGGAACTACTTCATCCCACCGAGTAAAATAATTTGTGGAAATCAAGATATATCGGTGCTGCTTCGAAGAATGTGGGAAAATTTCACCAATAACATCCAATCCCCATTGTTGAAAATGTTCTTCAATAGCAATGGGTTGCAATGGGACAGTTGGCTTTCTATCACGATTAACACATCTATGACAAACTAAACACTTACAGGCTTATGCATGTGTATCTTTGAATAATGTGGGCCAATAATAACCATCCCACATAACTTTATGTGCAGTAGTATCACTTGCATAGTGCCCACCAATTAGCCCATCATGTAATTCCTTTAGTACCCTTTCTGAATCCTGTGCTTCCAGACATCTGAGCAGGACACCATTGTGATATTTTAAAAAAGCACACCATGCACAAGATGATATGATAGATATTTAAGTCAAATAGACCTCTTCTGTTTATCTGATAAATGTGAGGGAAATGTACTATGATTTAGATACTGTCACACCTTTGTGTACAAAGACGTGTCTGCAATCGTGAGTCTAGTTTGTTCAATACTGTGCATGTCAATCTCCTGTTCCCAACCAGAAGATTAACTGCTTCTCCTGCAATTTGACAAGACCATGGCATTTCAATTGTACTCTTGAAGGTGTGTCATCTAGTTCACCCTACTCTCACCCAACTCTTGTTTTACAAAAATAGATTTGTTAAGTACAAGACAATAGCATGACTCTTCAGAACGTAAGGCCTACAATGCTTCACCATGTTGTATACTGCATAGGCCTGCTTATCAATGGAGAGATAGTTTAATTCGGATCCCTATAATCCAACGCTCATGAATGATATAGGTCGCTCATTTCCTTGGTCATCCTTTTGAGTGAGAATGACTACAAGAGAAGTTTTAGAAGAAAAAGTATATAGCAAGAAATCCTTGCCAAAATCTGGACTATATAATGTTGGGCTTGGACAATTTCTTGTTTGATTCGGGCGAAGGCATATTTCTCCCTTTTATCCCATTTGTAAACTACATCCTTCTTGATCATCTCTTGCAAAAAATTAATGATTCGAGCATAATCCGAGATGAACTTTTGAAGGAAGTTAATTTTCCCAAAGAAGGATTGCATGGCTTTCTTGTTCATGGGAAAAGGAATCTAAGCAATAGGCTTGACCCATTCTAGGTCCACTTTAATCCCGCTCTTGGCAATAATTTGACCCAAGATATTTCCCTCGGACACTCTGAAGATGCTCTTTGTTGGATTTAGAGATATTCCATATTTTCTACATCACTAAAAAACATGCCTCAGATGACAAAAGTGATCAGACTGTTTCTTGGAAAATACCGTAACATCATCCAAGTACACCACTACACTTTGTCCAATCAAACCACAAAATATGATGTCCATAGCCTACTGAAATGTAACACCTGCATTGATGAGTCCAAAAGACATCCGCTTAAATGAAAACATACCCCACTTTGTCTTGAATGTATTTTTATGTTTATCAGGTTCTACTACTGTAACCTAGTTGTATCCAGAAAATCCATCTAGTAATGAGAAAATCTTTGACCCATATATTGATTGAAGTATATTTATCAATAAATGACATGGGATAGGTGCGCTTTTCCGAATCCCAGTTCATATTGTGGAAATCAAAACATAGGCGTATCTCTTGAAATTCTTTCGTACAGGTACCAATTTAGAGACCCAGGTAGAATGATGAACTTTGAATATGATCCGAGCATCCAACAACTTTCTTAATTATTTCTGGATAAGGGGTTCACATGTACGATGAAATTTCCTTAATTTTTGTTGAAAAGGATTCACCTCTTCCTTGATAGGTATTACATGCTGGATAATTTGTGTATCATAGGTTTTCAAATCATCATACATCCACGTGAGCACATCTCGATACTACTTGAAAAGGTGGATAAAATCTTGCCTCTCTTGAGGTGTACAACACATATGATATTTATAGACTTTGGATATTCTTTGGTACCCATATTTACTTGTTCATGCGAGAGTGTGGAACTATGACTTTTTTCATTAGTTGGTCTCTTCTATAGGTCATAAAACTTCTCTAAAGATACCACATCCTTAGGCATGGGGTTTCCCTTATTCGCCCGAGATGATTCCTGTAGGGCCTTCTCATGCTCATCTTCGTCTATCACTGCATCCTTAAATACATCAGTATTTTCCATGAGTCGAGTATTTGCTTGTCATCGCGAAAATTAGTAACATTATCAGGCACATATGTCTTATAAATAATCTCAACTAAAAGCCATCTCTCAAAGGTGACTACCTAGAAACAACATTAGCTAATGTATTTTTGGCAGCATTATGAATAAGAGGAACATAATTAATATTAAGATCTTGGAAAAATTAAATGAGACACCATACCTCTTGTTGGTAGTTTCTAGGATTGGGTGACATACATTGAATTGTATTCGATATCTAACGTGTAACAATTTCTAAGTCACCTACTACCTTTAGCGCTTCCACTTTTAGGTCAATGACTTTATTTAAACCTAAAAAGAGTGCTTCATATTTGGAAACATTGTTAGTGCACTCGAATTCCAAGCGACATGAGATTAGATGTTTGTTCTATTGCAGGTTTATTAAAATGTAACCAACTACAAAACCCTTCTATGTTTTTGAACCATCAAAATACAAATTCCAATTGACATCAACACTAGGGTTAATTCCTATAATAGTACTATTTACATCTATAATACAAGAGTTATTTGCACTAGTTGTATTGCAAGGAAGGAGTTCCAACTTTGTATCTGGTGGTAAACGTGAAGGATGCGCAAGATAACATTTATGATCAACCTCTAGAAAATAATTTCTAAAAGTCATCTTCTCATAACTAATGGGATCATTAGGAGCTTCAAGCGTTGTGACATTTTGCTTCATGAATGGCTCACTCTTGACTCATATTTGGCTATTCTTGCCCTTATATGGAACCCATAATTTGACCAATCTATAGAAAAGCAACCTTGAAACTTGATAGACTAGTCTCTACTCAATAGTAAGCCATAACCTTCTAGAATGTCCACAATGACAATATCAATACATTGGTGAACTCTATGGTCTGATGATAAACAAATTATAAAATTGTTAATTTCACTAATTTCATGCACCAAAGACCTATCTAACTAAATGATTTTGGCATCAACCTTTTTCCATTTAGCATTGATTTTATTGGATTGGTGACTCCACGAGGGAAGCCTACACCTTTTTCATCCTCCTTTCATTTTTTTCCTTCTCGTTAAGTTTGGCCAACCATTGAACGACCCTTTTTTTGATTGATTTTTAGTATGTACTCTGAATTGCTGGTGTCTTAGGGTATCAGGTCTAGAGTTTCTTCTCGAGTATTTATTATTTTCCTAAAATTTCCTCACTCAGCGTGTGTTTTTATTAGTGATAGGAGTGCTGACAGTGCATGTGTTTTCCTGTTCAATCACATTGAAAACCTTGTTTTCCATTGTTTACCCACGTTGAAGACTAGCACGGTTTTTCTATGAAAAGTAGCACTGATGACCTTGTCAGCATGATTTTTTCTATATAAAGTAGCGCTGGTCCTTGAATGTGAGAATTTTTAGGGTCTCTATTGAAATCTCTAGTCTTTCTTGATATTCGAGGTCATTTCCCTGTTATGTGTGCAACAGATTCTGTCAGTTTGCTTTCAATTTCTTTTTGGTGTGCAAAAGCCAATCTCGTTCTTTAAGTGGTAAAAGTGAAATTTTGATTGAGTTTTTGATGTTTTGAGTCAATTAAAATCATTGTTTTTTGCTTGTATGATTGGGGCAATAATGATCTATTTTTGATTGAGCATTAGTAGTTCTTTTGCAATCATAAAATAAATTGCTATTGCATTTATTTAGTTTTCATTTCAAAAATTTACTTTTCGTAAAAGTGCATTAGATTAGTTACATTGAAAAGTTATTTTTGAGATTCATCATTGAAAATAGATCACATATTTCAGTGATTGAAAGCTAAAGAGTGCATTAGGTGCATTAAATCATTCAAAACAAAAAGGAAAGTGAAAATCATTTTACTTTTGAAAAGTTTCATTTGGGAAGTGAAAAGTAAAAAACTAGTTAAGGGCACTTTGTTTGCTGCATTACTTCTTGTTGCATCATTGTTTGAAATCTCTCCCCTTACTAGTCTAGCTTTCATCGAATTGGAAAAGAATATTTTTATCATATAGTTGCATCTTAGATGTTTAGGTGACATCGTTTTGAGCCTTAAAACCAAAACGTAATTCAAGATAAATGTTAAAATTTACTCAATCAATCTAAGGAGCATATGGAACTTAATGCAAACATTTAGAGGTCTAGGCTAGAGTTCCAACCTCTATAAACCTAGAAACTGTCATTAACAGCTTTCATTGTATCCCAGGGTGAAATCTTGTTCCACGTATGGAAGTATATAGGATCGTTCTCCAGTACTCTCGGGTATATCGGAGGTGCTCCACATATGGCAAGTATATGGGAACTCTCTCATCGAATGGTTATGCATTAGACAACGCTAACATGGAATTGTGCTCCCTCTACCATCACATATATATTGGGAGGCCCCACTAGATTGATATCCTTTAGCCACAGGTAATTGAGTCAGCCACCTTGTAAACGTGATACACCGAACACAACATTCAGGGAAATAGGTCACCTCTGTTAAGTCCTTTGTTTCGACTAAGGTGTATATTGCGGTTCACGGATAGTTCGTAAACCCTCTTGCCTAGTACACCCTTTTTTGATTTATTTTTTGTTTTTAAGTTCTAAAATTTATCTGCCCACGATAACAAGACTTACCTATGCAGTTATCCTTGGCCTCACATTGTCTGATTAATAGTAAATTTTAATTATAAGATAAGATAGACCACCTCCTATTTTTTTTAGAGAAGGTCATTGTGGCTGAACCACCGGGTTCACCTTACATATCCCCCTCATCATTTGATACTGAAGGGTCATCACAAGGAGTCCATCCTGATATTTCACAGTCACTTGAAGCCCAAGGTTTTGAACTTGGAATTATCCCAAGTATTCAACCCCTTTCTTCTCATCCTCCACCTCGAGACTCATCATCTCAGGAATATGATCCATAAACTTCTGAGGTTCTATAGAGGTATTTATTATTACCTCCGAATCTAATTTTTAATCCATTGGTCATATCTCCTCAATGGCCATATAGTATGATTGATAATCTTGGTGCATATTTTGAGCCTTCTCCTCGATCATCGTGGATTCCTCCTCACCAACTATTTCCACCTATGGAATCGTAAGGTGATATTCCAACCTCTCCTCGAGATCCTCCTCTGGAAGTCTCAACCACTCACACTTCTAATGTTGGTGATGAATCTGAATATAACTTTCCTCCTAAAGGTTTTTTGTATGTGGGAAGTATGCCACCTCTACCATCGCCTGAAAGCAGCGAACCTTTGTTTCCACCAGGCTACACTTCTTTGGGTCAATTGGTTTCAGGTACTCCAAGTGCATCTCCACTTTATCATAATCCCATTTGGTTGTCGGGTTCTATGCCTACTTCTGGTCTGTTTGTTTCAAATGTGGCCTCTCAAATTCCTGTACAAACTTCAGTTTATTCAGTTCTTGTACACTCGACAGTTGCGGTTGGGATGGTTAATGTCCCTATAGGTTCCTCAGGTCCTCCATTAAGTGGACAATATGTGCCACCACCTATCCCAATGCATGGGGGAAATAACCACCTCCTCCATATGTACCTCATGTTTCAGGTGGAACTTATGTGAGTGGATCTAAAACTCACACTGGTAGAGTTAGTCAAACCGTTGGCAGTGTACCTTATCCCAGTGGATCATATATTCCATCTGGATCAGGACAAATCATGTATCAATAGCCTCTTTCAACCCAGATACCATACCAACAACCATACCCTCTATATGGCTCACAAGAGCCTCAAAACACACCTTTTAATCAACAAGAAGGACCCCAAATGCAGTCTGGTCCAAATCCCTCATTTGGCACATCTGGTCAATTTCAAACTGGAACCTATCAGTACCAACATGGAACCCAACCAATTACACAAGGAACTTTCCAACAACAACAGCCTTATGTACAACAAGGACCTTATGTGCAACAAGGTCCTTATCACCAACCCTTGTACCAACAAGGCCAACCCTTACAACAACAAGGTCATCCCCTGCAACAGCAGGGTCAACAATTTTACCATTAGGTTCGACAATTTTAACACCAGGGTCAAATGTTGCAACAACAACCTTATACTCCATACTCTTCACAAGTTATTTATCCACCTTATGGTTCTCAACAGCCTATGACAGGTCAATATCAACCTTACCCTAGTAAAAACCCACCTTTGTGGGGGAAAATCCACCCTTGTATGGTCATAATACCTCTCAATGGGGGAAATATCAAGCTCCTTATGGTCAAAATCCGCCACTTTGGGGGAAAACCCATACCAAAAAGGTTGGAATCCACAATATGGGCCTTATCAAAGGCCCCCCATGCCTTTCAATCCACAAGTTCCATTTCAACAATGTTGGAACTACCATATGTATTAAGGCTCACAAATGACCCAATACTCCATTCGTCGTATTGGCCTCCAGTTCCTACTAAGATTCCTAACGATTGTCCTAAATTCGAAGAAAATTCTGGAGAAGACCCCCAGGCCCACATTATGACTTACCATTTATGGTGTTCATCCAATTCTTGGGTTGATGATTCCATTTGTCTACTTATTTTCCAAAGAACCTTGATGGGCACTGCTACGAAATGGTACATAAAGTTATCTTGAGGTGCCTTCAAGGACTTCAACACTTTGGAAATGGCCTTCCTTACTCACTTCTAGCTACCAGTTTGATATGAAATTGCTATCCATCTACTGACGTCCTTGAAACAAAATACTGTTACCAACATCTCCGATCATATTTATGAATGGAGACGTTAGCGTCGCCTTATCAAATTCTATATACCTGATGAATTTTTATTTGAATGGCTTACCAAATCATTTGTTAATAAAATTTCCAAGGACATAACTATGGGTGGCTGTGTGACCGAAGACCAAGCCATTGCCTGTGCCCAATATCTTGATTTAGTATATTCCCAATTTGGCACATTGTATGATCTCTTGCCTAATGCTTCGAGATTGTCATATGATCCGACATCTTCCAAACCTCTAGAGTCACTACTTGTCAACGATATTATTGGGTAAGTGACTCAAACTTCTAGTAAATCTTCTTCTGCTTCTACAAAGAAGAATTACGTTTCAACTACTGCATCCAATTCTCCTTCAAATCCCTCTCAAAATCCTGGTAAAACCTCCGAGGTTAATGTCATTCAATCTACCGCTGCAAACAAAACCTCAAAAGGTAAAAAGAAGGGTAAAGGAAAATCCAAATCTTCTACCTTGAAATTGGATCCTCCGAAATCATCTATTGATGATGCGTCTAAAAGTAAGCCCAAATATCCTTTCCTCATTTTTGATGAAGATCACTATACCAAGGATTGTCCCTGTCGTGTTGAAGTCAATCGTTTGTTAAAAGGCACCCGAGGGAAACTGACTCTATTAAAAGAACCTTTTCCATCACAACAAACACAATTGGTAGAGAGACCACAATCTTCTACGTCTTCGGCTCTCAGGTTTATATGAGTGGAACGACACCTATTTCTGTTGCACTTGGTTAAAAGACTATCTGACTCCTCCCAAATAGGTTGTGGAGAAATAGGTTACTGATACACCTTCCACTTCTACTCCACCCAATGCTGGTCCTCTTGATATTGAGAGACGTAGTAATGACTCCGTTATCTGACAACCTCCTAAGGGTGTCCTTTGAAAATCACCATACAATTTGAATGCGCGAGCTACTCAGCATTATAATATTGTTGAAGATTTAGCTCAAGTGCCTTTGACGATGTCTACCTTGGAAGTTCTCCATATTTTTCCATCACAACATAAAACATTACTATTCACTATAAGAGGAATTGACCCTACAGATTCGAGTCTGATTACCTTTGACCTGGAAAATCATGTTCCACGTCTTCCACATCAGCTTGTCTTTTTAATCCAAGTCATTATCAAATGGAAGACAATTCATCGGATTGTTATTGATGAGGTTGCTTCCACTTGCATCATGTCTATCTCATGCTGGAAAGCTATTGTCTCTCTGCCTCTCAACCAGTCTCCTAACACCTTAGAAGCCTTCGATGGTAGAGGATCTCATCCATACGGTATTCTCACAAACTTTCCCATAACGTTGGAAGGGAAAACCATTAATCTAGAAGTAGAAGTCGTTGATGCCAACTTGAATTATAACCTTCTACTTGGTCAGAGTTGGACCCATGCTATGTTTTGTGTGGTTTCTACGTTGTTCCATGTGCTTTGTTTTCCTCATGAGGGGAAAATAGTCACGGTTGATCAATTAGCCTTTTTCTCTTCTAGCTCTTCAAATGGAAATGTTTCATATGTGGGAAATACTTTGTTTGGGTGGGTCTTTTTAAAGACTCTGCTCTTATGGGAACTTTTTTCCTCCCTCCTCCAAATGTCACTTCCATCAACATGATCTCCACTTCACATGATCCTTGGATTGTTTCTCATCCCAACCATGTTGATTCATTTAGTGATTTCATGCCACTCAGCACAATAGAACAAGCCTATCAAGTTGTTTTTTTGGCTTCAACGACCACTTTTGAAAGTCATGCTAATCTTAATATGCATCTAGACGCATCCCCCTGACTTGATTCTTTGGATTCTTTGAATCCCTTGAACGAGACATTTCCAACCGACAAGAGTATCATCGAGGTTAGGTCTCTTGAAGAAAATCCCTGGAATGATGCCCATCATTGTTCCTCATTTCTCTCGAGTCTTGGAGAGATTTCATCGTGTTTAGAAACCTTTGTTTCTCATGCACTCACTCATCCACTTAAAACACCTATCTTGGTGCATGAAGTTGTGTTTGAAGGAAACCTAGGGAACATTTTTCCTACCCTACCCATTGACATTTCAGTTCAACCTGGGATTGTCAAAATATTTTAACTAGGGGCATCTTTTTCTCGTAGTGAGCTTAAGATGTACTTGCTCTCTTGTATGAGATCTTCTCACCAAGTCTTTACCATTCTCCCATTACTGCAATGGGGCATTCATTCTATGAGTCATAACCCTCACTCGCCCAAGGGGCATGGGGGAATTACCATTTATGTGTGTGATTCCACTATTTGGCCAAGTTTATGCTTACATGTCATGCCAACGGTGAAAATCCAGCTTTACTCCCTATTGATCGATTACCCAAGTCCATAAATGGGCTCTATCTGAACTTTTTTACACATATTTTTCATGTAAATACTCTTGCACATTAGTGTATTTCATTAGTCTGCAATGTTGTTTTGGTGTGTTAGTTTTCTTTTGCAAACAAATTTTCCTATGCTTACCTCATGCTCTACTTGGTTTGCAGATGTCATCCAACCGTTACGTCGGTTTTGATGACGGTGCTTGTCGTAGTACATGAAATCTGTCTTCTACTACATGGTCAATCTATGACCCTAATGGTGAGTTAGTGAATTTATAAGGTATATGTTTAGGTCCTATAACATTGCCGAATATAGTGCAGTCATCGAACTTTTGTCAGAAGCTATTGCTCTTGGCGTTAGAGAGTTAATCGTGAATCTTGATTCACAACTCATTGTATTACAGCTTAATGGACAATATTCAACTAAAAACCCTCAAATTTTGACAATGTATTTGCAAGTTTGTGTCTTGGAACGAAATTTTTATTTTATTACTTATCATCACATTCTGAGATGCATGAACACATTAACAATGCATTAGCTAACTATGTGTTTGATAAACATTTGCAAAACATGTAAATCATTAAACATCACATAATAGATACGGTGAACAATATATATATATATCTCTCTCTCTCTCTCTCTCTATATATATATATATATATCAAATGTTTGCAAAAGCGTTTTCTACATCAAAATGACAAAATATGTCCTCTGAGACACATGGCTTCATAAGCCTACATCAGTGCATAAAAGTAAACTAGAGCTAGCTATTTGCCCACATGGCGCTCATGGTAGCATGAAATAGCCCTGATAACTTGGCCCAACAATCAACGCAGTCTGGTGGAAACCCCTACAGTGTGTCTCTAGTACCACAATGGTACCTCATCTATCGATGCATACTTTGGAATGCCCCTGGTTAAAGATTCTAAGTTATGGTCTACCTTGACATTTGGATCTGCTCCCTCCTCATAAGGAGCCTCCTCAATATGGCGTGCCACTCATCTACCAATGGAAGAAACCCCTGGAGGTCTCTCTAGTCCCACATTTGAAAATCACCATAAGTCAAATCTCAGTACACATACAAAAAAAATTCAAAAACTTCAAAAACTTTAAACATAGTTTTTACCCTCATCAGTCCACTGTGAACCTAGTGGAAGTGGAAGATCTGGATCTCCTCATAAATCCTTGCCTGCATATGCCCAACCTTCAAACATGGTTAGCTTCTGACGCAGCCATCCAAAAAATGCCGAAGGGAATGAAATTTGTTGCCTGCTTCCATGTCGAGGCATCGGCTCACCCCATGTAAGTAATCGTGGATCATTGGGCACTAGTGCATCCACTTCTATCCATTGATAACAAAATAATGGCACACGTTCCAAAAAGAAAGTCACCAAGATGGATCCGAAACCAAATTGTTTCAGCCTTCCTGACTTTCACTTTGTAATTTTGTGTTTCATACAGACCAACAAACCCTCACACCAGTTGAAGACCATGGGACTTAGACAATCGATTGCATGCTAGAAATGAGATTTTGTTGCTTCATGCAACACTTGAGCCCCATCTATTCGGGCCATAGTATGCAGGATTGTTCATAGTGGGACATTTGCGATGGTCTTTATATCGATCTTCCCACTTTTGGTCTTTTTAGTCCCTGGGAAATACCTTGCAATCAATATGTCCGTTCTCTCCCCAACAACACGAGAACTAGATAGATGATTTTGTTCTCCTCTTCTAGATATCCTAGTGATGAAATAAATTTCCGTGACATCTATTTCCAATTCTTGGTCCCAATCATGATTAGTTGGTGATCCATGTCCCATCAAATAATCAAATGATGTAGTAACTCATGCTAGGATCTAATCCTAGGAATCCTGAAGAACTTGATAAACCAACATGCTTGTAGGGCATTAATACAATTTGGATATTGAGTTGCTTGATATTCTTTAGCTTCGTGTCCTCGTTCTTTCCATTCAGTAGCCATTTTGGACTGATTATCCTATGGTAAATCAATAAAACAAAATTTCATGAGCTTCCATGGAGACAAAATTGAAGAAAAACCATTCAACATGGACCATTTCATAAGAATTTTTTACCTCGATGCTAGCACGACTGTGTGTGAATTTTCACACGCTGCTAGCATGATGGCTTAGTTGACCACAGGGTGATGAGCGCGGTTCCGATGCATAACACCTGCACTGATCACCCTCGACATAATTTTTTTGTAAATGCTCTTTGCAACCTAATTTATGCATGAAAATGCTTGAAATGAGAACCAAAATGAATGGAAGGGAAAAATCCCTTCCCTGCAGAAAACAACTCAACGAATGGTGTTCTAGATTGATCATACTCCTTGCCTAAAAATTGAGGTAAAATGCTCTCAGATTTGCAAATTCGTGAAATGGTATAACTGATTTACTTTTTGGGCTTTTTATAAGTTTTAAATAGTACTTTTTACCAAAATTAGGGCATATTTCACTTATTTTTTAATATTTTTCCTCGAAATCAGTAATGTGTGTTTCCTTGTGCAGCAACAAGTCAGGCATACTTGGTGATGATGATTTATTTTGACTGATTCAACGAGTTTTATTTTATCACTATTTTGGACTCGTAAAAAATAAACGAAAAAATGACCCCCTAGAGTCATCTTTAAGCTCTTTTTTTACTCTCAAAAAATGAAAAGATTGTTGAGTAGTTGTCATTTCGAACTCATTAAAGTAAATGAAATGACGTCTACTTAGTATAAGTTTAACCATTTTCCACACTAAGATAGACTAATTTACGAAAAAGGAATACCTTAGCTGAACATGGCTAAGAGGTTCTCTTGGATATTGTTTTCTACCTTTTCGGGTTCAAGAGACGATTTACGAAAAGGGACCTTTGGAGTTTTCTTTTCTGCTTCTTTTTAAAACTGTGTAAACATGAAAAAGATGTCGAGTTACCCCTCCGTTGGACTCGTAAAACATAAAATGACGCAAGAATTTTCACCATGACAAGACTGAGTTTCTCCTTCCTAAGGACTCGTAAAACTTACTAGGATGGATTCATCCAAAGGATGAACTTATATGGAAAGCATATACTATCCCCTTTGAGCTTGCGATAAAAAATAATGGGGTACTCACTAGAAATGGCGGGGGAAAAAGTGAAAGCGATAATCTCTTGTATTTTGTAAAGGCAGCATGTCGCTCTTGAACATGACACTCATCCATTGCTCGTGTCGGGTTTGGGACATCCTCACTTAGCCATTTTCCTTCCCGGGTTTGGGAAATCCATTTTGCCTCTCATCTGATTATACCACTTCATCATCAAGACCTCTGATCCTATGTTGAGTCAAATGCTGCCAAAATCCAGATTCGTGTCGCCGATAGGTTCAAGAGAAGTCCCATTTGTAATTTTTTACGGATTATACAATGTCTGACCTTTCTACCACAATCTTGAATCACTCCTATCATTCTTATATATCCTATGTTTCATGCCAATGATGTGGGAAACATTATGTCCCTCCTTCGATGGATCAATCCCTGTTGACTTCAGCTCATTATCCAGGAAGTTGATTTAAAAACACCCTTTCAGTACCTTGGAGCTTGCATGGCTCAATGGAAAGTTCTTCGTGTTCGACTTACATCATTTGATTTCGATCGAATTATTCGGAAAGTGTTTGATTTCAACTCACATATTCACACTTGTAGATAGTACTAGTGTATCTTGAGGGCCATCATCATTATTGGTGGTTTCTCTCGTGCATGTTAACGATTTACATCATTGATTGGTAATAAGGAGGTTTTCTATCATGTTCGACTTCGACACATCTATTCACATGTTAGAGTTCATACATTGATTGGGTCGAGACGGAGTGTAAGACCCTGGATTCTGTCTAATAAAATATAAGTTGTGTGGAGTTATGAGTTATTCATGATTGTACACATGTTTTCCTTTGTACGGATGGCTGCGGCCCTACCATGGGTCCATATATATGATCCTCTTTATTCGGATGGTTGTGTCCATACCGTGGATCCATACACAAGATCCATTCTATTCACATGGTTGCATCCATACCTTGGATTCATATATCATTAGATGCTTATTCATGTATCACTAGGCATGGTGTTGTTCTAGTCATTGCCTTGGCTTGTAAAGCATCTCAACCATCACTCCCTAATCTGCCTTCATGCTTTAGGGGGCATCTGTTACACAATATTTTGTCACACCTCCTATTCACTTCCTGTTCCATATACCGAAGTTCCAAAATGTTGACAACTGTGAAGTATGTCCATCATGATACACAGACAAAAACATCCCTGAAAAGCCAAAGGAAAAATGCCCTAAGTCAATTCTGAAGAAGGTTAGCTAAAACCCCAATTTTTAGGGCCAATGCCCTTTGCTCCATTGCCTGCTCGTGCTGATGGCAGGTTGCACTGCTTTACCCTAGCGCTACCAATGTGGGTCTTGATATGAAAACATGTGCTGAACCTCTTCTAGTAGGTTTTCCCGAAATGAGCGAGAAGCTTCGTATGCTAGAAACTTTAAGAACAACAAGATGGATATTGGTTGTTGTAGATATGGTTGAGCTCTCCCATTTGGAGCTCTTGATCTTATCATTATGGGCCTTCCCCTTGAGATGTGGACCTTCCTCCCTCTTTTGTGGATCCATAACTCCCTCTCCCTTCCTATAAATCAACTCCCTTCCATCCCCAAATGGTTGGTCATTGATTTCCTGCATTCCTATACTGAGATTATGCCCAAATGCTGCCCATTCTAACTTGGAGAAGGAGTGCTTGAAGAGTCTTTGCTTGGACTTGGACATCTACCAAAAGGAGGTCTCCAACATCAAGGCATAGGTTGTATTCTTCCCTTTTTAGCTCATTAATATATACATCTGATGTTCACTTTCCATAATTGTGTAAATTTTTATGCTTTTAGCTTAATACTCCTTGATCTATTAAGTGGTTTATGTTTGATATATACTATATATGATCTTGTACCTTGTATTTCTCTTTGATCTTTCTTGCAGGTACTCAGACATGAAGAAAAAGTAAGGAGCGAGCCTGGAAGCGAAGGAATCAAAGTCATCTCCAAAGGGTTGAGTGATTAACTTCATAGCGAGGTAGGTCACCATCTCTCTGCATTTGTTAAACATAAGCTAGGAAAGTGTATGTTAGTTTTATTTAGTTTGTTGCTAGACCCACACATTGGGCTAGAGAGGTCGCCTCTATCCGCAAAGGGGATTTTCCTTCACAACAGAAACATATAGGGGCATGACATTCACAGATGTAGCAAAATCAACCAGACAATTATGAGCATTATAATTGAAGATTTCAAAAGTTAAAATGGGAAAGTAGAGCTAGAATTTACATTAGTTGCATTAACAACCAATTCAAGAATGGTTGCAATTTTACTAGAAGAGGCTTGAGAAGCATAATTTGTTCTATATGACATAGGTTGAGATGCAAATGCTTGAATGAGAAATTATCGTTTCCTTGCTATCTTGGCTAATTCAAATATAGAGATATTTTCATGAGCCTTCTTCATATATCCAATAATGTTGTAGTAAATATCTTCATCATGAGCAAGGTGTGCTAAAGTGGTAGGTGGCGTGCCTTTATTTGATACCTCGGGGTTAGTAGGCTTGTTCTTATTATTTCTGAAAGCACTTTTCTATGATTGTGTACTCCTAGACTTGTTTTGAGTACCTTGAGCAAGATTACTAGGAGGTAAGATCTTTCTTAACAATTCTTATAATGGATAAAGGTTATACATGTCAAGGGTTATCAGTTAGAGATTAGGGATATAAGAATTAGAGGTTACTAGTTAGAAAATATAACGGCTATAACTTGGGGGTGATAATGGTTAAGATATTTAAGGGTTAGTGTCTGGTTGTATTAGGAGTAAGAGGTGATATAACCTACATGGACTAGAAATTAGGGTTAAATGTTATTAAGGTAAGGGATTACAATGGTTAATTAGGAATTAGGGGTTATGGTTAAGGATTATGTGATTTGGTTCAATGGTTATATAAGTTATATAGGTTCTAATTTATAGAGATCACTAATTAAATAATGAAGTGCTAGTAAAAAGGGTTTCATGGGTCAAGAATCATAAGTGTTGGGGGTGATATGTTAGGGTTTATAGGTGACAGGGATTAAAGGTGGGAAAATTGACATGGGTTATGTTTTATAGATGTTACCATATATGGGTTATAGTGGTTCAGATTTAGTGAGTATGGGGATTAAGGACTGTGGGTTAGTTATTAAGGTTTATAAGGGATAAGGATAAGGTTTATAAGGTCACACAATGGGGTTTATTAGGATTTATATATGCTTGGGTCTATGGGATAGAGGGATTAAAGATTATGTGGGTTAGAAACTAGGGGTTTTGAATTATGTGTTAGGGTTTATTAGGGTTATTTGTTAAGGGTTAGGGGTCTTTTTCAAGGGATTATAAGGTGAGGATTTATAGGGATTGGTAGTTTTCAGAGTGTTAAGGATTATAAGTTATAGTAGTTATCAACTATAGTGGATATAATAATTTAGGAATTTTGTTTATTAATGCTAAGTTCAAAGGATATATGCATTTAGGGAAGGGGGTTATTTGTTTTAAGTTTTAAAAATCAAAAGTATTTGGATGTGTCATGTAGGTTATGGGTTAGGGAATATTTGAGTTAGAGAATATGTTTGTATATGGGATTAGGTTATGGATCATATATGTTACTAGTTAACAAGTATAATTGTTATGACTGAGCGTTTATTAGTGATAATGGTTACATTTCAAAGAGTTAAGGGTGATAGGGTTATTCTTTTTGGGATATAGTGGTTATGATTACTAGCCATATTAGATAATAAATGTTAGGGGTCAAAATTAGTAGGTGTTAAGGCTTATAAGGGCTTGGGATTATAGTTCTTATGTGTTATACAATTTAGGGGTGATAAGGCTTGGACATCACGGGGTTAGTAATTATAATGGTTATGCATTTAGTATTAGAAATTAGGAGTGATAACTGAGTTATAGGGAATGTCCGTGGGGTGTAGGGTATTTAAGGATTTTGTGTTAAGTGAAAACAAATTAAGGGTTTATGGCTTAAGGGTTCAGGGATTAGGGCTTAAGAGTTCAAGGGTCAATGACTTATGGGTTAGGTGATTTTTAATGACTAATCACCTTCTTACCTGAAATTGTAGGCTTTGCTGATCCGAGTATGCCATTGGTAATTAAAGAATGTTTAAGATCATATAATATATATCCACTTTATTATATACGTAATTATGGAACAAAGGCTTAACAACTTATCAAACTAGGTGCCATCAGTAAGATAATGAAAATTTTCTAAAACCATCCTCCAAAGGAAGTCCTCCATTGGTTTCCAAAAAAGAAAAGAAGAACTCCAATAAGAAACACAACATTGTTTTCCATATGACAAAGGAAAAAAGCCAAATTTTAAGGACTGAGAGGGACTCTCCGGAGGTACAAGGGTAGGGTTTATATCATTGAAAATAGTGAATTGGGAGTTTTTCTGGGATTTGTTCCAAGCGGACTTTGTGTCTAGGCCAAACCCATCAGGCTCCCAATAAATTATTGTTACCTTCCTTCATCACCACTTACATGTCCATGTATCCAGAGCAAGCGAGAAGCCATCCTTGGTTCTTATCCTAGATGGTGAGCATAAATCAAAGGTTAAATCAACCAGTTTTGGTTTAAACCATCCATCCCTGTTCGCAAAGTTCGCAAATCTTGCAAAGCCAACAAGAAATGTCAAGCTATTTCATTGTCTCTAGTTCACAAGAATTGAGAGAGATACAAGTCTCAAGAGATAAGATCTCGGGTCTCTAGTTTGTTGCTCTTCTTGTTATCCTTCCTGATTTTCCTACTAGATGTTGTCTTTGTTGATGGTGGGAAAAGATATTAACAAACCTTTCCTCCCCTGTTGTTGATTTCAATTAAAAAAAATGATTTGTGCATTTGATTCGGCCTCTAACAGTGACGAAATCAATTTGTGCATCTCATTCACCCCCTACCAGAGACGAAAATCAAACTCCTGTCCATCCATTTTTCACTACTGCTATTTATAATAGTTAGAGGGAAGGGAGAAAAATGTAGGGAGCAAAGAGAAGGGATTTTCCATAGTCTGGAGGAAAAAATTCGCCCTAGGACGCCAAAAAATGTCAAGCAAGAAAAGGAAATGAGTAAAGTGATCCGATTCTTGCCAGAATGAGGTATTTTATACTCAATTTATAAATTTGTACATGTTTCCATTGCTTGTTTGAATTGTAAAAATTATAAAAGAATAAATTTCATATATATATATATATATATAGATATATGTTTCTAAATTTAAAATAATTTTTTATTGTACATATATAGGGACATGACAGTGAGAAATGAAAAGAGTCAATGGATTCTATATTGGGGGTAGAAGCAGTGAAAAAACTAGAAGGTATGGAATTGTCCATGCTTTCTAAATACATGGAAGAATGATCACCTAAAAGAACTAAAATAGTCCTACCAAAGCAACCCTGTCAAAATAACCACTAATAATAGAGAAAAATATCAACTCCTGGATAGAGAAAAATATCTAGGAAAAAATCAATCAAAATAACCACAAAGAATGTGGAACGAGGAACAGATATGTCCAATGTCTCAACCACTCATGGTACAAAAATGTCTTCCACCACTAATACATGTTATGCATCTTGAATTGGTACATACAAAACCAAGGTAGAATATGACATTGTCTTCGGGAATTGTTGGGTAGCAGAAGCCCCGCGTAACAGTCATGGGGCACAAAGCCTGAAATTTTGGGTAAAGATAGGGTAAAGACTTCGCGGGATGCGCAGAGCGCGAATTGTAATAAATCAAGTCAAAGGGTTGTCCGCCCAAAGATAATGTAAAGGTATGTAAGTTGAGTCGGCCCGCCCATCGTCCACAGACCATGGAAATGTATAAATAGAGCGAGGCTCTATGGTTAGGGGTAGCTAGGGTTTTGGGAAATGAATGACCTGTATTGTAATGGGTTCATGAGATAAGAAGTTTTGAAGCGTCTGTAAGTCCAAGTCGAGGGTATTGGGGGGTAAAGAGAGGCTCTGCAGCTATGTACGCAGACCCCTGCTGCTGAGTGTGCAGGGTAGATCTGGATGTATCGGTGATAAAGTGGAAATAAAGATAAGTTGATCTTGAAATACTATGTTAGTCTGAGCTATTACAGATCTGGTTAATTTATGATTGATATTTCTATTGAATCCTTGTGCATATGCTTACGTTATCGGTTAATGCAAATCTATATCTCTGTTAAATACATGCACTGGTTATCTTGATTAAATGTTTGCTTAAATACCCTCCTAAGTAGATCTGATCTATAATATATCATTAAGGAATTAGCATTGAGAAGTAGCCCTGTTTCAGATCTGCATGGAAGCAGAGCAGCGCGAGGCTATAGAACGGTGCGCGAGCCCTTCAAACCACATCTCGACATCCCAAGGGTGCGGAAACCTGGTTCCAACATCCTCCCCTGCTACCTCGGGTGAGACCTCAGTCCACGCTCCACGGGCTGTTGCCGAAAGGGCTGGTAGCTGTGGGATTTGTTTGGCTAAATAACTTTTTTGAACCTAGGTCAGCCCCATATAAGACAAAAAATGGTTCCGTTGCTGGGACTGGGATCTACCTAAGGGGTGTATGATGTGGGAACACTGGAATCCTACAAAGAAAGAGCTTGAAGAGTGGTGGGATTTGAAGCTCCATGAGCTTGCAGTTCAGGAAAACAAAAACCCGCGGATATCGGAGGAAGATTGGTTGGACCGCTATATATACATAGATATCCATGAGATCTTCTTCGCGACATTTCCTATAGAATTGTACGAGTGGATCGCAAGGTTAGCTGACAGCGTGGGAAGGTGAAGACTAGATCAGCCTCTTGTGTGGACCCTAGAACTGGTGCATAGGCTGGAAGACACCGAAGATAAAATCGCACACGTAGTAGATCATTGGTTGGATCGGGTAATAGGAGGATTTATCACTGAGTTTGCTATAGATATAATCGTGAGTTATAGTGAAGCAGAAAGGTGATTTCTCCAAGGACCGTGGGGTAAGTATATCAAATCATTGAATACTTGGATTAAGATGCTGTTGTGTGAAAAAAATATTATGCGCATCTATTGATGTCTGGAGTAACGCGGAGTGGAAGGGGTTACCGAGGAACGAGAGGGGTAGAGAACAACCCTCTGATTTCTATCTCACGGGAGAGAGAGGAGGAGCTCACAAGGTTCTCACCAGGAAGTGTAGTTTGGTTGATTAAGGAGCATTTCCCACTGATACCACCTCCGTCCACGCCACCAACCGCATCACCTACATCAAACCCATCTACACCGACACCTACCCCACCTCCGCCACCACCAAAAGTTGGGATGGCGAGCGCAGTCCAGCTGCCGATATTTAAAGGTGTAGGAAACGAGGAACCAAGCCAGTTCTAGTTTGTGATGAGATCTGTATGGGACACTCAGGGCATCACAGATGATAACATCAAGAAGGCTACCTTAGTTAGCGTGCTGCAGGACTGTGCGATGACCTGGTACATGAAATACTCAAGCAATCATCCGAATGAGGGAATAGCAACAATCTAGGAGGCACTAAACAAGAATTTGGTCGACCAAAGTCAGAAGCACAATTGGTTATTGGGTTAAAAGAAATCGCAATGTTGCTTGGTGAAACTCCATGGGATCTGGATCAGAGGTTGAAAAGCACCATCCGCGAGGCAAACATGACACTGTCGGATGCGTAGCATTACGCTTGGTTTGTCGCATCATTAACACCACACCTGAGGACGGCTCTGTCACAACAAAAGATCTCAACCCAAGCTAAAGCGTTGGAGACGGCAATGTGGTTGCACGAAACTCCAATACAGGATCCAGGGTTGGGAGTACAACAAATCCAAGTGCAAATACAAAACCTATGTCTAGAAATACGAAGTTTGAAACAAGGGCAGGCGCCTCGACCAGAAGTACGTGAAGAGGTGTGGTGTATCAAATGTAAGGGCCAGGGCCACGATAAGGACCACTGTCCGATCTTCGCGAACTATGGGGCAGTGGGGGGACCAATACTGTTGTGACTAGAGGTACAAGCTGGGCCAAGCACGGTGCCCGCACTCTGGTGCACAATCTGTCAGGTGGGAGGAAAGCATGCCACGAACAATTGTCACCTATTGCAGAACCTAAGACAACCCCCCCCTCAACAATTATTTTGTAACTTCTGTAGGACGGTGGGCCACGATGAAAGAAATTTCGTAGTTACAAGATGTTGATGGATCGAACACCTGCTTATAGGATGTAGATGGAGGCACGCAGGTAGGATCCCACCACACCACTCACATGAGGGGGATTCCAAGGATGCAGACGGGGCCGTGGGGGAATGGGACCTGGATGGGGATGAGGACAATTAATTTGCTATAATTGTGGAGGACTGGGGCATTACGCGTGGGACTGCATAAACCCGAATAAAGCCTGTTGCTCGTACTGTTACCAATTTGATCACGAAGCAGTCGATTGCCCCACGCTAATTTCTTAGATGCAGGAAAAGGGGGTGCTTCCGGCTAACCCACTTAGAACGTCCAAATGATGAAGGCTGAACCACGCGCGAAAGATCCTAACATAAATATGATGCTCAGAAGTGGCGTAGCTATAGGGGAAGATAAGGGGAAGAAGTCGGAGGAGGATACGTGGGTTCATAAAGCCCCCTCAAAACAACTAGAATTTGATTTGGAGCGTGCGAGAGAGACCTTTATGGAAGCTAAGAAGAATTTCTAAGCAGCATCTACTTGGGGCAGCAAGGATCAACTGGGACCGGAATATGATACTTCTCTGATAACCACCTTCTTGGAGACATGCATGAAGTTACTCAGGGATGCTAAAGCGGTGAAAGGGCTACAAGAACTAATAACTAGATGCACAGGAATGGACGAACCACGAATGGTCTGGAAGTTAGGAAAACATGCTTTGCGCACTAGGCGGGAAATGCGACTGACTGTCCAGATTGGAGATTATGAGATGGATCAGGTCGTTTTGGATTTTGGGTCTGACATGAATGTCCTACCAAAATAAACTTGGGAGCGCATGGGTAGGCCTGCACTGCAATGGTCCCCGATCCAATTGTGGATGGCTAACCAACAAAAGATCCTGCCTATGGGAAGACTACAAGGGGTTACAGTGGACATCGACGACGCTAGCACACAAACCGATTTTGAGGTCATAGAAATTGTGGATGACAGTAACCCATATCCGGCATTGTTAGGGATAGATTGGGCAACGGATATGAATGGAGTCATCAACCTCAAGAAACGAAAAATGATATTCGAAAAGAAATCTCTTCGCGTAGTGGTTTCGTTAGATCCAGTTGAAGGGCTGCGCTATACTGAAACTGTGCACAACGAAGACAATGATGGTGAACTGGACTGTATCTACGAGATCACAGCACAAGATCAGGACAGGGTAAATCCAACAGCGGACGGTAGACTCTCATGGGACCGCGATAGTTCTTACATGTCGGACTCAGATGAAGAGGTTGAACGATGGCAGAACCAACTACATGAAGTAACCACACCAACTTGTAATAGGATGGTCACAATAGGGGCAAAGGAGCAGCCAGTTGATGAGATTGTCGTGAAAGCAAAAGAACCAGTCGATCAGTGTGAATCGATGAAGTTGAAACCAAACCCGCCGGAAGTATCCGCAGAGGCACCACGTGCAACCATTGCTTCAGGAAAGGGTGCAGTCCCGAAGATGCAAAGGAAGTGGCATGGATGTCGAAGGCAGGCACGTGCACGGATTGGGGAGAAAAACAGGGTAAGCATCCTTCGCCAGCATAGGGTGTATGATGTGCAGACACCCAACCCGCTTAGAATTAGCAGCCTAAAGCCACCACAACAACTTAGTTCGCCAGCAGCTAGCGACAAGGTCAGCAGGGACCCAGAGGGAAGCACACACAGCGACCGTCCAATAAAACAACCCCATGGGAAGTTGCAGATACCATGGGTTAGATGGGCCTATAATAGAAGATGGAAGGAAGCTCAGAAAAAGTAGGGTAGCCGCAGGTCCCGCGACATCAGCAAACTATGGGTACAACCGAGAAACCAGAGCGCGCTACGAGGGGACGGATTTAGTAGAATGCCACTCCGCAACACTCATGGAAGCGAAGCCACTCTGCACGTAAGGAGATTCGGCCCGGTCGGGTATCCTGCCGAACAAGAACAAGCTGTGACCCCGCTATCATGGTTGCGCCCGGACCTACCGAAGAACACCCCCCCCACAACGGTGCATAATGAAAGAACGGCTACCCAGGCGCTCGAGCAATGCTCGTAGCCCGAGCTAGTAGGGAAATTGAGAAATCGCACGAGAGGTGCGAACACCTAACTAGCGGTAGAAACTACAGTCTCAGCAGCCCAAGCAGTTGAAAGAAGGCGTGGGACTATAAACAAGTTTGCGGGAAGCTGACGCAACAAAACAGTTCTCTCCCAAGTCACTCAGTCCACTAGATCGCTGCTGCGCCCGAAGGACTGTGCTATCGTGTGGAACAGTCAAGTGATGACCGTTAGCAACACTATTCATGATAAGAAAGTCAGGTTATGTCAGAAAGGAGCGGGCGACGAGACATTAAGGAAAAAGTTCCGAATTAGATACACAACGATCTGTCGTCCAGGAACTGTTAATAAAATTAAAAATGAGGGAATTTATTTTTTCAACATTACGTACTTATCTCATAACCTGAGGACGGCACTGGAATATTGGCATTTTGAACAAGTGAAGAGCAGTGAGTACTCGACTAGCAGGCATCTTGTGAGTACCATGGTTAGAACCTGAGCACGGTTCGCAGAGGAGCTGCAACTAAATCAGGAAGAGCCGGAGGACATGACTCAGGTCCCCAAGGTTCCAAAGTCCCCATGCACACTGCGACCTAGGAAGAACAAGCAGACGATAGGGACAATCCAGGCATCACCAAGATTCAACAAAAGGTCAGCAGTCGACAAGGGAAAAGCAGTCACCACCGAACCCACCAAGGACAACGATGATCTACAAGCCCTGATTGACCAGATCGACACATAGGCTGAGGAAGAAGACGATGCGTTCCAAATCTTGTCACTACCTTCATATCTCTCTTTGTGGAATGGGATGACCAAGATACCAAAGGAATTGGACGCTGCAAAGACTACACTCCAAACCCCGCTTCTACCGGATGAAATAAGGTTTGAAGGGTTACCGCTGGGGCGCGTTCCGAGCATCAAGTTCGAATATTGGGACCTTTCAGATAGCGAAAAGTTTCCCGAATTGGACGAAGACAAATTATTGCCGCAGAAGTGGTTACTAGGTGTGGAGAAGGCAGGATTATTCTATCTAAGGTGGATACCTCACTATCACCATGCGACCATCACCATATTTGTGATCCGACAACTACTCTGTCTCATACATGATGGATATCTCTAGTTGGAAGAGTCGATTCCGATCACAGCTGAATTGATGCACAAAATTACGCACCTGTTGCTTAAAGGAAACGTCCCCATAGACATAGCAGGAACAAGTAGCGAGGTAGGCCTCACTAAAACAATGAAGGCAAAAAATCAGTTGGAAAAAGGAAAGCGTGGGTACGTCGTAGAAAGCATAAACAACTACACCGCATGAGTCACCACTCAGCTACTAGCTAGTAAACTCATGAGGAAGTGTCGCGCAGATGAGGTGCTAGCTCCTGTCATTGCACTGGCAAGGCAGTGCGTCGAAGGGGTTCAGTTCAATTGGGCATAGTTTTTATGCGACGAATTTCTGACCAATTTTCAAGAAGCACAGGACAAAGGTAAGACATTTCATTATGCATGGTTACTCTTATCAATCCTTATAGTTATAGGAGAACTGCCGCAGGAGAGCCAATTTCCCAGCATTGAAGATAGCCTACCCGAAGCAGTGCGGTATATTTCACTCTGGGCTACAAAGGATGCAGCAAGGGTTTTTGAAATCCAGGCTTTTTGGACCTCCATGGAAGGGAATATACGGACACGAATTGCTCGAAGACCGCAGATGTCCCCCACGATCTACAAAAATTTTCACAGCACGGCCGAGTTCAAAGCAGACATGCATCACTTGTATATCCGGGTGCGAAAGGATCCAAAGCGATCATGGGTCACACTTCTGTTCATTGCCATAGAAGATGCCATTTACGCGGTATTAGTAGCATGGCCTCTAGAATGGCATGCCCCAGACAAGGCCATTCTTGACAAGATGGTAGCACAACAACAGAAGAAGATACGCTAGTAGAAACTCATTCAACTGGCAGAAGAGACACGTCAGGAACAATAGGTCGCTTCACAGTAGGAGGCTCCCAAGAACGTGATGGCAGAAGAGACTGCGACAGATCAGGAAATGGACTTGGAACAGGAAAACGAGATGCAAGACCACATGAACCAGGTCAAGCGGCAGCGCGGTCAGGAATCACCACCCACACGAAAAAATTCCAAAACAGCGAAGGCTCTGGAGAAAGAATTCATTGACAGCAGCAAGCCAACAAGCAATGTCCCCACCGGTGCATTGACAGAACTAATCACAGAGAAGACAACTTTGTTGGGGGAGATCCGAGCACAGTTGCAGCCATTACAGGTGCGACCCCTGGGCAGGGTCAACCTACATCTAGCAGAAGACACAACCGCAGCCGAGCAGATGGTGTGCGTGCCCACACCAAACACCTTACCATTGCCAGCAGGTGTTGTCCTAGTTGAAGTCGCAGGTGACGAATGTAGTTGGGGATTAAATCTGGCCGCCCTACCCAGGGAAATACTCTACCAACTGCAGGAGGGAGTAACTAATGAGCTTCGTGCCAGGGAAGGTCATGCCCTCCACACCTTGACGGAGCAAAAGGCAAAGTTAGAACATGTCACTCTCTAGCACGATGACTTGGTCAGACTCTATTAGGCAGTAGAACAAGCTGTGACGGAGGCGTGCTGCACGGTACTAGAGTTAGCTATCCCCGAGTACCTTCCAATAGTTACGAAGATTCAGCACATGGCCGCAGGAGTCCGTATGGCCCAAGAGGTGGCTGCAAAAGCCCAGGGGGAACTTACTTTACAAATTACAGAGCTCAGAGTCAAGGCGTAGCAACCTCTGGAAGATCGAGAATGGCGCCGCAGTGTAATTCAAGTAGGATTGGAAATGATGAGGAGCGTTGTACGTGAATGCTCAGGACTACTAGATTAGTCTCTCGTTATGCTCTCATCCCTCCAGGAGGACACAACCATACAGCGAGTGGAAACTGAGGTGTGCGAGTTGCAGCAGGCCTATGACACAGCTCAAGGGGCTGCACAGATGGTTGCTATCACATAGCGGTTGGCCAAAATGAAGGAGGCCTAGGCTCTCAAGGCCCAAGTTGACACGGTGCGGCAACAGGAGGTAGTGCTTAAAGAACGCATCCAGCCCTGGCTCGATGAAGCGTTTGGCGTTTCTACAACTATTGAAGGCAAGTTAGCGCATATGCAGGCAGTATGTGATACCGAGAAAGTAACTGCAAGTGATACAGATGCATCAGCGATTCACTTGGAATAGGTACAACGGCTCACAACAGAATTTTTTGAAGGAACACGTGAGGTGGAGAAGTTACTGACCGATCTCCACGTGAAGATTACCGCAGCAGCTGAGTGATTTGGGACGAGTCACAATGATTGTGCTGGGGGACTGTTGGGTAGCAGAAGCCCTGTGTAATGGTCATGGGGCACAAAGCCCTAAATTTTGGGTAAAGATAGGGTAAAGACTTCGCGGGATGCATGAAGCGTGAATTGTAATAAGTCAAGTCCAAGGGTTGTCCGCCCAAAGATAATGTAAAGGAATGTAAGTTGAGTTGGTCAGCCCATGGTCCGTGGACCATGGAAATGTATAAATAGAGTGAGGCTCTATGGTTAGGGGTAACTAGGTTTTTGGGAAATGAATGATCTGTATTGTAATGGATTCATGAGCTAAGAAGTTTTGAAGCATCTGTAAGTCCAAGTTGAGGGTATTGGGGGGTAAAGAGAGGTTCTGCAGCTGTGTGCGTGGAGGCCTAGAAGAGTCCGTAGCTATGTGCGCGGACCCCTGCAACTGAGTGCGCAGGGTAGATCTGGATGTATCGGTGATAAAGTGCAAACAAAGATAAGTTGATCTTGAAACACTGTGTTAATTTGAGCTATTGCAGATCTGGTTAATTTATGATTGATATTTCTATTGAATCCTTATGCATATGCTTATGTTCTCGGTTAATGCAAACCTGTATCTCTGTTAAATACACGCATTGGTTATCTTGATTAAATGTTTGCTTAAAGACCCTCCTAAGTAGATTTGATCTCTGATATATCATTAAGGAATTAGCATTGAGAAGTAGCCCTGTTTTGGATATGCGCAGAAGCAGAGCAGTGTGAGGCTGCAGAATGGTGCACAAGCCCTTCAAACCACATCTAGAAATCCCAAGGGTGCGGAAACCTGGTTCTAGCACCCTCCCCTACTACCTCGGGTGAGACCTCAGTCCGCACTTCATGGGATGTTGCCGAAAGGGCCGGTAGCTGTGGGATTTGTTTGGCTAAATAACTTTTCTGAACCTGGGTCAGGCCCATATAAGCCAACAGGAATATCAGAATGACAAATGTCAGGAAATTTCTCAAGCGTAGGTTGAAGAAATCATGCCTTCAAAGCTTCAAATATCATCTACATATTCCATTCTCGAAAATATCCAGGCACCTTCAAAAGGATAGGTTGGTCAGTAAAGAAAGTAAAAACACATATGACTCAAAACTGTAAGAGATTCCATTGCAACCAAATGAAAAAGATAGAAAAAATTCCTCCCGAGCTATGGAAGTCCAATGAGGAGAGCACAAAGGTATTTAAATTTGGTCATAAGATTATTTCAAATTCATTAAACGATTTTTATATTTTACTGGTGCATAATTAAATTGAATTAGTGTATGTTTTAGGACAAGGCCTCAAAGGCCAGACTTGTCAAATTTCATGCCACACATCATAGTGGCCAAATAGGTTTAGAAGCATTATTATGCAAATTTGTAAGTATATTTAAAATCTAAAATTATATACATATTTTAATTTTGTACAGAAAAGTAAATGATTATATATTAATTACTTGAACTAGTCCATTTGGAATGTTTTGATAGGAGCAACAATACGGCCATTATCCATCACAATTGGAATTCGATATGATATAAGACAAAAAGTCGTCTGATTTTGTTCTATGGATGGAGAATAAGGTATCATTAGTTAACATTCAATAAATTAGTTAGATATTGTTATGTTAATATGTCAATTTGAATTTCTTGTGTTGAGTTTGTTAGTGTCAGCCTTTGTAGCCTTCCTCCAATGATCAAATATGCTCTTACAAAGCGATTTTAAGGTGTCAAGGTCAATTTTGTCATTTCAAAGAGTCTTCAAGCAAACTTTGGTCACTAGGCATTAGGTCTAGGGTTTGTTTTCACTCTTTTCAAAGTTGTCCAAATGGCAGTCCGTATCATCATTCAGAGGGTTGTCATCATCATATCAGGTTCCATTGGGTCATGTTACACCTTGTTCATGCTTCAGTTGCGCCTAGGCAAGGTTCATTTCCCTCTCCTAGGGTTTTGAAGGCAATTTCTCTTGAATGGTCAAATCATTAGCAAAACTTGTATCCAGATGTTCATACACCTTCCCCTATCCTTCATGTACCTTATTAAACACTTCCCATCGCTGAGATCCCCCCAAATTTCTCATTTTCGCACAAACCCTAGTTTCTTGCTACAACCTGGCAATTTTCTAGGTTGGGCCTGTGTTTTGCCCTTTTGGACCCCTTCCCCTCACTCGATCTCTGAGATTCCACTTTCCCCTACTTCCTAACATCCCTCCCTACTTCCAAAAATTTCCCCAAGAATTTAGAAGCCCCTTATCCCCTTCATTTCGCTTCATTTCGACAAAATCCCTTGTTTCACACATTGGGATAGGTTTCACTCAAATGATGTTTCAAAGCAATAAAAGATGAATTTTGGAAAACTGAGAGAGGTTTTTGTTCACAACATGTCAAGGAAGAAAAAAATCCTTCACTCTTTACACAGGTATAATGGTTTTGGAGAAATGTCAAAAATACAATCACCTCGGGAGAATTGATGCACCTCTGAAGTGACCTTGGGAAAATCAATTTTTCTCCTAGCTTGGTTGGCCAAATAACTTTATTGATGAGTCAAAGGATAACTAGACAAAAATATATTTTCAATGAGCTATCATGAGCTCAATTTGGAGTTGAAGAAGGCATTCAAAAGTTGACTGCAACAGCACTCTGCCTTGAGGCAGCCTCATTTGGCACATTTTGACCAGTCTTGGGAGATTTGATTTTTTACAAGGAAAATGAACTCCAAATTGAAAAATTCCAATTTGTTTGGAAATTAGACTCAAATACCTTTCCAACGAGCTATCCTGCGCCTGATTTGGACACCGAGAAGGCCTCCAAAAGCCTCCTGCAAAATGGCGCTACGCATATAGCTTCCCCTGCCTTTGTAAAATAACACTGGCGCTACGCATATAAGGAGCGCTACGCATTGGGCCAGAACACAAAATTTTTTGCCACTGCTCTTCAAAATTCAAATTCTCTCAGTCTCCTTTGCCTCCTGTAAGTTTAAATCATCTTGCTATTATCTTTGGTCAGTGTTTGGAGTTGTTTGAAGATCGGTTGTAAGAGTATGAATGTTGAAAAACACAAACCCTACTCTCTTGCAATCCACTATTCACACGGCCCTATTTCCCACAGTTCCTCCCACATTTGGCGTTTGAAACAAAAGCACCAAATCCTCATTCTTCATCTCATTTAAGCCAACACAGATTTTGCAACATCATGGAGGCGGACAACAACACATCATACAACCAAGACAGAGATTGCACCACTGAACTGCATACACCAGGAGGACACTGAAGCGCCGTGAAACACCTGATCCATTCCAGATTTTGGCCGAGGCTTCATTGGCTGGGCATGATACATGATGGAGGGTCTTCGCTCCGAATTTGAGCAAATTCGGAGAAATTTTTGTCATTTTGAAATTTTTTGGTCCCAAAACAGATTTTTCAGCTATACGAGTAGCGCGTCGACGCACTCGCTTATGATTGGGACACTTTCTGGAGGAAAAATTTATATTTTTGGGTTTTTCATGGTAAGCTATGCATGCTCAATTATTTCCGAAGCATTTCATCAAGTTCTGGATGATCAAAAGGCCCAAAAACACCATAAAAACCACCTTGCTGCCACCTTTTGCAACAGCAGGAAGTACTTCTGGGAGAATGAAGTTTTGGAGGGACAAATGAGCTTCAAATTCAGAAATTCTACTTGGGCTGGATAGTCAACATCTAGGGCTTTCCAACGAGCTATCATGAGCTCAATTTGGATGTCAAAAAGTGCCCCAAAAACAGGCTGAAAGGTGCGCTATGCATAGAGATCAGGGTGCTACGCATAGAGGTTTTTGGTCAAATTTTCATCCTCCAGCTCAGGAATTCGGCTAGTTTTCACCAGTTTCACTTCTTGATGTGATTTTTGACCCAAATTGATGTAATTTGATGTGTATGAGGTAACTTGACACTTATTTACCTTATTCTAGATGATTCATTTACAAAATAGCAAAAATTTAATGTAATGAATCAGTTTCCTAGCATATAGGGGTTAGTTGTTTGACTACCTAGATTTCAGTTCCTTGTTTAGAATTGGTTGAAACAGCTCCTAGAAGGAGGAGCTCGACCCCTAGAGGTTAGGGAATGGGTTGGCTTGGTCTATATTATGTAAATTTTCAGTCAGTAGCAAGGGTTGGACTCTTGGGAAGATTTTGGCACACTATTGTACATATTTTTCATATTTTGGCTAAGGAAAGATTAGAGGTTTTGCAGCACCTGTTGGGATTCTTGTGGCTTTCAGTTCTTGATGGTGTTATCTCTCAGTTTATTGTAATTTTATTCATGTTTAATGTATGCCATTCCCTTCTTATGCTTCTGAAACTAAATAAATGAGTAAATGAGGTTGAATCCATTGTTTATAGTGCTCTGCCTTTAAATTTGTTTAGTTTTACATGTTTTCGCCAGTTTGGAAAGGATCCATGTTCTCCCTTGCCCTTTTCAGCTCCTTGTCATTCTGATCCATTCATACACCTGATCAAAGGCATCAAGACTACTGCCTGCCTCGCCCCAACTCGAATTCTACAAAGATTTGGCCTTATCCCCGGACCCAAAATTGGTTTTCCCGTTTCTCCAACAAAAAAACTCAAAAATCTAAATCAAACTTTCCTATCTCTTTACTAGCCTAAAATCAGTATTAATTTTGAGTCATCTCAACCCTTTTGAAGACCTTTTGCCGAGATAGACCCGAAGAGAGCCCTCTCCTGTCCTCGTAGGGCTAGCTACGAGGCTAAGCGTGGTTTGATGTGGCCTCGAGTTTTGCCTTTCTCAGCCTGAGGCAGATTTGAGCGCTAACATAGTGGCAACCATACTGGGGAAGAAAATGGTTTGCTTGTTGATGTCATTTGTTTTATAGCTACTGACGGAGCCTGAAGTTATGCCAGGTAGCCTTCGAAACACTTTTTCTTTGCATTAGCGGAAGTAGATAAACGCTGCTTCAGTCAATCTCTGGTCTAGCTTGTAAACGTGACATTTAACTTGTTAATTACCCCAGTACATGTATCAAGTTCAGATCTAATTGTTGATGGTGGACAACGATCAGACACTGGCAAGGCTGAAATCATTCACCTAGCGACTCTAAATCAGTTTCAAGATCAGATCCAAAGACTCCACTGGAGGATGATCCTGACCAGCAAAAAAAAGAAAGGACAACATGGACAGATCAGGTATTCAAGTTGGAATTTCATCCAAGACATTTTGTTCTTTGTCATAAATTATTTCTTCTCTTTTCCCAAGAATGTCAAGAAGGCTTTGCAAAGTATATTGTATTTGAGAAGAGATCCTCAGCCTGCAGTTGATTCTTTCCCTTTGAAGATTGTGAATACCAAAGATTTGCATGCCTTTGAGCTTGATCAGGATCCTTTTTCCGAATTTTGTGATGAACATCTTCAAATTGATGAACCTCAAGAGACCAAGACTGATTCTATACCTGTTGTACATACCCCTACACCTTGTAAAATTCCAGATCAGTATAAACCACTTGTTTTACCTTCTGTTCTCCATGCTTTCCCCAAAAACTATGATCTATACTTGCCGAGGTTCGATGGTGAAAGTAAGAATGTCAACGCTGAGCAACATGTGCAGAATTTTGAGTCCTTTCTTGACCTTTTTGAAGTTGATGCAGAAGATGTCAGTATAAGGCTTTTTGCTCTTTCTTTGCAAGCTAAAGTGAAGAGTTGGTTCAAAACCCTGCCTGATACGAGCATCTCAGATTTCCGGCAGTTCGTCAAAGTTTTTCTCAACAGGTGGATGATCGGGCAGAACCTTTTCTTGATTGTAGAAGAGTATAACCAGCTGAAAAGACTACCAGGGGAGACAGTACAACAGTTTTCGGCCAGATTTAATCAAGTTTATTATTCAATGCCAGTTGAGATAAGGCCTACTCCTAGATCTGCTCTCTTGCACTATCTGGGTGCCTTTGATCCGGAGATTGAGTTTCAACTGAGAGAAAGGGATATTGCAACACTTCACGAGATGCAAAACAGTGCAGTAAATGTAGAGGCGCATCTTCTGATCCGACGGGCAAGGTTGAAAGAAGAAGAGATGAAAAACATAGATCCGGAAAAATCGACATCTCTAGAGGTGAAGCTTGACATTTTGGTAAGTGCAGTAGAAGAGATGATGCAAAGGATCACCCCAAGGAATGATTATGATGTTCAAGCCCATGGCTTGTTGATTGAAGAAGAACAAATGGCTGCTCCAAAACATTTTGTTTCTTATCCTAGTTGTCATAGATCTAATAATGATTGTTTTGTAGATCACCTTGGCGAAGAAAGAACTGTTGATATGACCTGCATGCTTGATGATATGTTTTATACCGATGATTTGCCTCAGTTTGATCAGTATGATGATGATTATGTTCTCCAAACAGAAGCTAATCTTGCAATCAAACAAGCAGCTAGTTTGTGGGAGGAAGAAGTTCATTTTCAGTAGCTTGAATACAATGTTCAGCCATCACATATCAGTTATGACAATGACGAGGAAAGTGCAGCAAATTTTGAAGTAAGTGAAGGATCTTTGCCTTTTTGTTTTGATTCATGTCAGTTCATCAGAGACAACTTCCATGCAATCAGAAATCAGCTGTCAACAAGTTTTGATTTGGACCATCTCGAGAGCAATAAAAACCTTGTTCAAGATTTCTCATGTTCAGCTTTGCAGCCCCCGAATGCCATTGATTGTCAAGTTACAAATGAAGGCATGGAAGCTGACACATATGATCAAATGATACAAGAAGGTTCCCTACCTTTCTGTTTTGAATCATTTCAGCTTTTGAAGGAAATTTGCATAGTACATCTTCAGTGAAGAATGAGCAGCATGTAGGCAATCATGTAATCACATTGGAACCAATAGAAAATGGTTTGCAGCAATCTTTTCAAGTTTTTCATGATCCAATAGCTGATGTTTTGGATGAGGTTTGCAGTCAAAGTCTTTCTCCATTGACTATATGTGAGCTTGAAACGTGTATTGATACAAACTTGATCCGGCGGCCGGTTTCTTTGTCATTTTCAGCAGAGGTCTCGTCACAAGGCTCAGATCAAAGTTTGCATTCATGGTATGAGGAAAAGAGAAGTAATCCATTGGATGAGCTAAGTTCCAGTGTGCTTGAATTTCAAGATCTTTATGCAGTGTTTTTGGAGGCGGATAGAGAATTCATAGCATTCAACGGATCTGTTTCTAAGTTATCATGGGAGTTGCCTTTTAGTAGTTCTCTCTTGTTGTTCATAAGTGAGCACTTAGATGGAATACTTACTTGGTTGCACCGGTTGTTTCATTTCACTTGATCAGGTGATGAATGAAACTGTTAGAGTAGGTTGTGATGAATAAGCTCCCCTTTGAGCATCATTTCCAGTTTGTCGGTTGTGTTTAAGTATCGAGTCAGTTTTTAGTTGAGTGAGAGTCAATTTGTGTTGTCAAGTCATCAGTTTTCAGTCATGCATTTCAGCTTGAGTTTTTGACTCCATTGCCCAATGGATGAAGGCACTGGTCTGCTCTCCCAAAGATCTGCCGTTCTTGGCACCTCCAAGGAGCTACCATCCCCATTGGAGCCAATGTTAGTGTCAGCCTTTGTAGCCTTCCTCCAGTGATCAAATATGCTCTTACAAAGTGATTTTAAGGTGTCAAGGTCAATTTTGTCATTTCAAAGAGTCTTCAAGCAAAATTTGGTCACTAGGCATTAGGTCTAGGGTTTGTTTTCACTCTTTTCAAAGTTGTCTAAATGGCAATCCATGTCATCATTCAGCTGACTGTATCATCATTCAGAGGGTTTTCATCATCATATTGGATTCCATTGGGTCATGTTACACCTTGTTCATGCTTCAGTTGCGCCTAGGCAAGGTTCATTTCCCTCTCCTAGGGTTTTGAAGGCAATTTCTCTTGAATGGTCAAATCATTAGCAAAACTTGTATCCAGATGTTCATACACCTTCCCCTATCCTTCATGTACCTTATTAAACACTTCCCATCGCTGAGATCCCCCAAATTCCTCATTTTCGCACAAACCCTAGTTTCTTGCTACAACTTGGCAATTTTCTAGGTTGGGCCTGTGTTTTGCCCTTTTGGACCCCTTCCCCTCACTCGATCTCTGAGATTCGACTTTCCCCTACTTCCTAACATCCCTCCCTACTTCCAAAAATTTCCCCAAGAATTAAGAAGCCCCTTATCCCCTTCATTTCGCTTCATTTCGACAAAATCCCTTGTTTCACACATCGGGATAGGTTTCACTCAAATGATGTTTCAGAGCAATAAGAGATGAATTTTGAAAAACTGAGAGAGGTTTTTGTTCACAACATTCCAAGTAAGAAAAACCTCCTTCACGTTTTACACAGGTATAATGGTTTTGGAGAAATGTCAAAAATACAATCGCCTCGGGAGAATTGATGCACCTCTGAAGTGACCTTGGGAAAATCAATTTTTCTCATAGCTTGGTTGGCCAAATAACTTTATTGATGAGTCAAAGGATAACTAGACAACAATATCTTTCCAATGAGCTATCATGAGCTCAATTTGGAGTTGAGGAAGGCATTCACAAGTTGACTGCAACAGCACTCTGCCTTGAGACAGCCTCATTTGGCACATTTTGACCAGTCTTGGGAGATTTGATTTTTGACAAGGCAAATGAACTCCAAATTGAAAAATTCCAATTGGTTTGGAAATTAGACTCAAATAACTTTCCAACGAGCTATCCTGTGCCCGATTTGGACACCGGTAAGGCCTCCAAAATCCTCCTTCAAAATGGCGCTACGCATATAAGGAGCGCTACACATATAGCTTCCCCTGCCTTTGTAAAATAACACTGGCGCTACGCATATAAGGAGCGCTACGCATTGGGCCAGAACACAAAATTTTTTGCCATTGCTCTTCAAAATTCAAATTCTCTCAGTCTCCTTTGCCTCCTGTAATTTTAAATCATCTTGCTATTATCTTTGGTCAGTGTTTGGAGTTGTTTGAAGATCGGTTGTAAGAGTATGAATGTTGAAAAACACAAACCCTACTCTCTTGCAGTCCACTATTCACACGGCCCTATTTCCCACAGTTCCTCCCACATTTGGCATTTGAAACAAAAGCACCAAATCCTCATTCTTCACCTCATTTAAGCCAACACAGATTTTGCAACATCATGGAGGCGGACAACAACACATCATACAACCAAGACAGAGATTGCACCACTGAACTGCATACACCAGGAGGACACTGAAGCGCTGTGAAACAACTGATCCATTCCGGATTTTAGTCGAGGCTTCACTGGATGGGCATGATACATGATGGAGGGTCTTCGCTCCTAATTTGAGCAAATTCGGAGAAATTTTTGTCATTTTGAAATTTTTGGTCCCAAAACAGATTTTTCAGCTATATGAGTAGCGCGTTGACGTGCTCGCTTATGATTGGGACACTTGCTGGAGGAAAAATTTATATTTTTTGGTTTGCCATGGTAAGTTATGCATGCTCAGTTATTTCCGAAGCATTTCATCAACTTTTGGATGATCAAAAGGCCAAAAAACACCATGAAAACCACTTTGCTGCCACCTTTTGCAACAGCAGGAAGTACTTCTGGGAGAATGAAGTTTTGGAGGGGCAAATGAGCTTCAAATTCAGAAATTCCACTTGGGTTGGATATTCAACATCCAGGGCTTTCCAACGAGCTATCATGAGCTCAATTTGGATGTCGGAAGTGCCCCAAAAACAGGCTGAAAGGTGTGATACGCATAGAGATCAGGGCGCTACGCATAGAGGTTTTTGGTCAAATTTTCATCCTCCAGCTCAGGAATTCGGCCAGTTTTCACCAGTTTCACTTCTTGATGTGATTTTTGACCCAACTTGATGTAATTTGATGTGTATGAGGTAACTTGGCACTTATTTACCTGATTCTAGATGATTCATTTACAAAATAGCAAAAATTTAATGTAATGAATCAGTTTCCTAGCATATAGGGGTTAGTTGTTTGACTACCTAGATTTTAGTTCCTTGTTTAGAATTGGTTGAAACAGCTCCTAGAAGGAGGAGCTCGACCCCTAGAGGTTAGGGAATGGGTTGGCTTGGTCTATATTATGTAAATTTTCAGTCAGTAGCAAGGGTTGGACTCTTGGGAAGATTTTGGCACACTGTTGTACATATTTTTCATATTTTGGCTAAGGAAAGATCAGAGGTTTTGCAACACCTGTTGGGATTCTTGTGGCTTTCAGTTCTTGATGGTGTTATCTCTCAGTTTATTGTAAGTTTATTCATGTTTAATGTATGCCATTCCCTTCTTATGCTTCTGAAACTAAATAAATGAGTAAATGAGGTTGAATCCATTGTTTATAGTGCTCTGCCTTTAAATTTGTTTAGCTTTACATGTTTTCGCCAGTTTGGAAAGGATCCATGTTCTCCCTTGCCCTCTTCAGCTCCTTGTCGTTCTGATCCATTCATACACCTGATCAAAGGCATCAAGACTACTGCCTACCTCACCCCAACTCGAATTCTGCAAAGATTTGGCCTTATCCTCGGACCCAAAATTGGTTTTCCCGTTTCTCCAACAAAAAAACTCAAAAATCTAAATCAAACTTTCCTATCTCTTTACTAGCCTAAAATCAGTATTAATTTTGAGTCATCTCAGCCCTTTTGAAGACCTTTTTACGAGATAGACCCAGAGAGAGACCTCTCCTGTCCTCGTAGGGCTAGCTACGAGGCTGAGCGTGGTTTGATGTGGCCTCGAGTTTTGCCTTTCTCAGCCTGAGGCAGATTTGAGCGCTAACAGAGTTGTCTATTTATGTGTAGCTTGAGTTCTTTTGTGTTCCCATCGGTCATAGCACCCTTATAAATCACCAACTTTTCATGATGATCAAGTCCTTATAAATCAATATCCAATCATGGCTTTATCAAGTCCTTTGCCAAAAACCTTAGGACAAAGGAGATATGAAATACCACGTAATACATAATTCGTACACAACAAACCATATCTATGTTTTAGCTTGACAAAGCATAGCGAGTACCTCTAGAGTGTAAGGCAAGAGTATAGCGAGCAACCATTGACAAGACACAAGTATAGCGAGCCTCCAAGAACAAGACACAAGTCATAGCGAGCCTCCAAGGACAAGACACAATTCATATTGTACCTCCAAGGACAAGATACAAGTCATAGTGAGTCTCCAAGAACAAGAGACATGTCATAGAAAGTCTCCAATGAGCATGACAATATATAACAAACCCTAGAAAGAGCAAGAACAACTGTAGTGAAATTCCCCATACAATTGCAGGGAAAAAGCAAGTGCGCAAGAGAAAGAGAAATATGTCACAAACACTCAAGGAGATCATATATATGTGTGTGTATGTGTGTGTGTGTCCAACATCCCTATTACATGACTTTACATTATGGTTGACTTGTACTTTACATAACCAAACGTCTAGCTTGGTATTTTCTTCACAAATTTATAACACTTACTTGACTTATTACATCATAGGAAAGGTTTTCCTTGGCCAACACTTCAAGGCATCACATACACTCCATAAGGAGACCATCCCATCATTTATTAGGTGTTATACCATCACTCCTTTCTAGGAGGACCACCTTATCATTTTCTTGGTGTTATAGCATCACTCCAACCTAGGAGGACCACCTTATCATCATCTATGTTGTTATAACATCACTCAAATCTAGGAGGACCACCATATAGTTATCTAGGTGTTATAACATCATGCCAATTCGGAGGACCACCTTTCGCCAACTCCACTCTGGAGGACCATGGTGTTATAACATCACTCCATCTGGAGGACCACCATATCATTATCTAGGTGTTATAACACCACTCCAATCTAGGAGGACCACATATCGTCAACTCTAGTAAGGAGGACCACATATCATAAACTCTAGTCAGGAGACCATGGTGTTATAACATTAATCTAGTCAAGGGTATTACATAAACTTCCCCTTCTTTACACATTTTCCTTATTATCTTAAGACACATGTACAATCAAAATTTACAACTACAAAACTACTCCTACCTAGCATTGTGATTCTCAGGATGGGATTCGTTATTTTTGACATTAGCACTTTCACTGTCATTTTCCTATTAAAGTGTCATGAAAAATTCATACATTATCATTAGTTTGCAGGGGAATCAAACTTGTCATCAATATAAGCATTTATAATATATGCACCAACCTTGTTGACATTCAAACTAGACATGACCATCATCATACCTATAGGTAAACACATGCATACGAAATTAGCATATGCTATCAACATATTCATGTACAATCATGAAAATAATTCAAATAATAAGAAAAAAATTTAAATCCTCCCTTTTAGTATGCAATATAACTTTTGAGGAACCCAAAACCAAAGGATTTGAGGTGTTGTGGAACTTTAACTGCTAGTTGAGTGATAAATGCATTTCCATCACTTTGGAATTTCATCTCCAAGAGTGGTTGGGACTTTCCTAAACTCATAGATTGGATAATAAATAATTGTATATGGAAGGACCTATATCATGTGAATCCACTATAAAAATCCTATAATATTTTGGTGTTCCATCCTTTTTCCAATTAATTTTTCTGCCTTTCTCTAGTTTGAGATTAAGAAGCTTTGAGTTCTAGTAGTTTCTTCTTTCCTTTTCATGCCTTTCCTAAGAAAACCATTAATAAAAACATTATATGTAACCTCATTGGGTGAAACACCTCTTTCCATAATTTTCTCATGAAGCTCACATGCCCCTTGCATGCCATCTTTGCTCCAGAGCTCTTGGATTTGTATCGTGTCGGTAACAACACTAGGAGGATCCTTTTTAACCATTTCAGCTAGTAGCTTAAAATATATTTGCATGTTTCCTTGCTTGCATTGTATATCAATAAACATGGTATTTGTAAATCCATTAAACTCTATATGCTTTCCTATCATTAAATTCAAAATGTTGCATGCTTCCTCTAGTTGAACACTTTTTAAAGTCTGTTAATGAGCATGTTGTACGTAGTACAATTAGGAGCCAAATTTTGTGTGATATTTCCTTGAATAGTTCTCTTGCTTCTTGTATTTTACCTTGTGCTATAAGTACACTAATGAGAGAATTGTATGTAATAGTATTTGGTGTAAACCCATTTTGAACCCTTTCATCAAGGAACCCATAAGCCTCATCCATATTGGGATTTCAACCATGTCCATCAATAAATTGTTATTAGTGTACAAATAGGATGAATATGTTAATATGCTTCTACATGAATATTTGAAAACATATTTGTTATGACATCTCAAATTCCATATAATTTGATACGGAATTTTCACCAATGTTATAATGTCAAGGGCTTTCCATGTAGCACCTATGTATATATGATTTTATTATCAAATGTAAGTTCCAATGTTGTTGGAAATTGACAAGCTTTATGATACATTGGAAGCCCTTATTAATGGAGCACCCTCTTCCCAAGTATATATGGATGCAATAAACAAGTAACAAGTCTTTGAAACAACTAAAAGGTGAAGGGAATTCTATTTATTTTCCATTCCAACTGTGATGGTGATACATGGGAATGATATTCACTGCTAAAAAATGTCATTGTTGTTGGTTGTATTAAGAAATATTAAAACATTCATAAACAAAAAGATGAAGGGAGTTCTATCTATTTTTCATTCCAACAGTGATGGTGATATATGGGAATTATATTCACTTCTCAAGCATGCCATTTTTGTTGGTTGTATCTCTTGAAGAAATATTAAAACATTCATCTCTTCATCAATTCCCGTAGTCCATGAATGTCCACAATTTACATAATTTTGTCACCAATGCAAAGTGGTGATTTATAATAAGAAATTAAAAATAATTGGATATATCTAATCAATCATTTTAGTAGCAATACTCAACCCAATCAGAGGGAAATCTATATAATTACACGCAAATACAATGTTGTCAGCATGTCATAACTTACATTAACAATCTTCTTATCAAGTGTATAAGTTCCCTATCCCTCTCACATCCTTATACTTTAAGGCAAATATAAAAGTATAAAAAGAAGTCATAATTAAAATTAATTATATAAATCTTACATGAGAGTGTAGTTTCACTTTGAATTCCCATTTAAAGGCTCCTTTACGTCAACCTTCTCTGGAATAGTGACAATGTGCATCACAACTTCATGATCCTTTACATTGATCTCAATATTATTACTGGGAAAAGCTTTAAGGTGTAATGATGTTTGTCTTGACTAATTTCCTGAATTTTTTAAGTCTTTGCAACATCTTTAGCACAAGTATTTTTACGATATTTAGACCTTCCCATGATGGTAACCACGGGTCTAGGTATTTCAAAAGGTGGACTCTCCTCTCTTATTCCATTGCTATAGTCAAAACCTTGTTGGTAACATTGTGGACTATAGAGCTACAAAACAATATGGAATCTGTGGCTTCTTCCAGAGTGAGATTTCTTGAAAGATACCTTTTTGGAGGATAATAATTGATAATATGTTTTTGTGAAACAAGAGCAGTTTCATCCTTACAATTGTTTGGCTAAGATGTTTTCTGATTACATCTTCTTTCTAAGTATTCTCTTCTGATGTGACCAACATAGTATGCTCTGTCAGCATCTCTGAGTTACTTTGATAAAAAAGGGAAGGTGCAAGTTAGTCTAATAGCTCCTGTCATCTTCTTGCAATCCATATAGCAACCTTTCTTGACTTTACTATCATCAATGGATATAATCGCATCAGATGATATATGTAGGGAGCTATCATTTCTAACGAACAACAAATCACAACCACTTTATTCTTTTTCTCTATCTTGTTCAAGAGTTTATGGGGCTACTTACATTGAATGTCGAAATGTATTCTCTCATGCTTGTTTAGAAGAGGAGTGTCCATTCTAAGACAAATCACAATTTTTAGTACAACCTTAAAGACACTACAAAATTTTTACCGACAAATTTTGCCTAAGAGAAGCATCTAGGGTGCGAAATAATGGTATGAGAGTAGGTACACATTGGAAAAACTCTTGTTCAAAGAACTGTGTTATGGTTTTCGCCATCTGAACATGAAGAAACCTCACATAATATTGTTGTTAAGAGCCAAGTTGGGTATATGTGGATAACTATGCTTACAATATGTGTTCCTTTGTGGTCATTCATATCTTATTCTTGATGGATTTGAAAAAAAAATGGTTATAAAAGCAAGCATAATACATAATGCATCCCTACAGTCAAACCCTTGCTTCAGATACCTTTATACAACTTGGGATATAAATGAGTTGGAAAATTCTAGGTAAACATCAACTTTTTTAGTTCTATTGTAGATATTAGGCAAATCCCAAACTTTGTAATATCCTTGCATCATGAAAAATATAATAAATTTAGCAAGATGACATATAGAAGATCTATTTCCCTAATATTTTCATGGTTCGATCATTGGAAACCTCATTTCACTTAGTATTGATTATTTAGTATTGCCTTGCTTTTGAGACATATATCTCTGTAAAATCAAATATACAGTTAGCCTGATGTCACAGATCTACAAAATTTTTATGTTCATTACTCATACATGTGATGAATATGTTTCATGCCACCAAAGTTCTTGATAGTGCATTTATGAAGTTTCCACACAACACTCCAAATGGTCAAGTTCTATAGAATAATAATTGGAAGACAAATTATGTATTCAGCCCAATCTAAAGACCATGAGGTTCACCATGTGCTAGTACTCAAATAAGAAAATAATAAGATGAAAGCAGATAATGATCTTGTGGTTTTTTTACTGTTGGAGTTATGTTATCATTTTCTAGAGGATTATTGAGTCTTGAGAAATCTAAGATGTCTTTGTATAATAGTAATGAACAACATTATCCCTACATAAAATCGACCTTAACATCAGGCGGGTGAAGAATTAGGGCACATGTGGAGTGTTCCATTGAATCATATTTAGTTTGCTAAAAGAAGTTACCTCAGTGAAATTTTAAGACTACAGTGAGCACTTGTGGACTCCCTCAACCCTAATTAGAGAGTATACCTACCTAGGAAATTGTGCATTAAGTCTCTGGCAGAGATGCCCTTCAGTACCTCAGACATGTAATGACAAGTTGAAACTTTTGTAATAGCATACAAATAGGATGAGCCAATATTTTAGAGTAGTTTTTCATAAAGAAAGAGTTATTTTATGTTATCAAGATATATTTATATGTATGTGACACACTGGAGAATAATTTTTGAGCTAGGTTGACCTATGTTTAAGTGTGAAATAAAAATCAAACTTAGGTTCAGAGATGAAATGTGGTGTGAATTTTTAAATTTGGTGCTAACTTCTAGTTTAAAGATGTGTTTTCAACTAGCCACTTCTGGGAGTTTTATTAGCGGTTTTTGTAAATTGGGAATTCACTTTTGTAGTTCCTAGCTACATTAGTGGACATGTGGAAGACTCCCTAGAGAATTGAATGGACAACTTTATGATAAATGAGTCAACCATTTTGTTGACTCTCCTTACAATTCTCACAAACTCACCTTGCAACACTTGCAGGATTTCTGTATGGATCCTTCCTATATCACAACCATAGACAAAAGCCATCATTAATGATCCAAAATGAATCACTTCCCACTTGAAAATATCATGTGATTATAATAGTCCAGGAAATTGGGTTTTGTTAGAAATTTTGTCAAACATCTGATATGCGTCCAATATGCAAGCACATTTAGCACACATCTTGATAAGAGAGTTCTTGACAAGGCCTCTTTATTTGAAACCAACTCTAATAACTAGTGCATGAAGTTGTTTCCTTTGCTCACAAGCTTGTAAGATGGTGTAAGTACTTAAAACACCGGTAAGTGTAAACACCTGTCATTTCCAATTGTGAATATAATGCCAATGCATTTTCACAATAGTAATTCCAAGTGTATCCTGTAATCATGGCATTGAAATACACACCATCTTTTGCAGGAATTTTTTCAAACATTCAACGTGAAAACTCTGTATCCCCTTATTTGGCATAAATATCAACAAGGGTATTTTCCACTAATAGACTAAACAAATATCGAGTTTTAATGATGTGGGTGTAGACCTTCTTACTCTCTTTGGATGTTTGGAATAGCTGCAAGCATCCAAAATTCTAGTGAATGTAACTTAGTTTGGCTTATTCCCACATGGTACATTTGGCATTAGATTTTGAGGGCTTTGATCTGTATTTAGTACTGGAATTTCCTTGGCCAACATGTTATTTTAGTTCTAAGTTATGACCTAGAACTAAAATAATAATAATAATAATAATAATAATAATAATTAATTAATTAATTAAATTAATCAGAGACAGCCGACATCTCATCAAAAATTATTTTTCAAAAATTGAGAGCCGACATTCATCTCTTTTTCTCTCCTCATTACTATTTAATCCCTCAAATAAGCTCTTCTTCTATCAAGCGTTCAAGTTGTCCTGATGATGGATCCCGGTTGGGATTTGAAATGTTGGCAGAAAATGGTTCTTACTGTGGATTCTCCGGTGACTAAGTCGAAAAAAAAGAAAAAAAGAAGAAGAAGAAGATAATCATAATAGATATATTTTGGTGACATATAAAGACCAGCAATTAATGAGAATAAGGAAGCAATGAAATCCTATGAATTGAAGTTAAGGTTATGTGTTCTCAGGCTACTTGAGGGAAGGCTCATTTGATATATAGAAATTGAGTAACTTGAATACTTGAATAGTAGAAGTAGAAAAAGGTAACAAACATCACCATTTTTCCTTCTTCTTAGACATGGAGGCTTCATGAAATATATACACTCAGATTTGGAGACAATCTAGATTTGGAACCCATATATGAAAGTTGGAGCATGCATGGTAAGAAGAACAATGATTATTTGAATGAAATAGTGCCTTGCCGATTCCTAATGTAAGTCTATTGATATTTTAGACGATGCATTAACTGAAAATGATGCAGGAAGATGTCGTCATTAGTTATATGGAGATATTTCATCATCAAGATCAACATGCCAACATGATAATGCAATTATATAATAGATTTCCAACACTACTTGGGACATTCTTGAAAATATTTTGGCATAGGTTAGAAGCATCTTCTTGAGATAGTTTCCAATGTACTTTATAGAAAATGATTCATCGATTTTGGGACATAGTGGTATGCCTTATCCATTTAAATGTTGCTTGAGTTAAATATGATTTTATTGGATTAATATTTGTGGGCTATAAGTATGAATATCGATTTTGTTATCATATGAAAGGTTTTTTGAAGAATAAACTCTCTTGGGGGTTCTTATTCTAAGTTTTTTGAAGCGTTGCCATTTAATTTGGCATCGATAATTCTAACGATATAAAAGGAGGGCGTTGCCAAATTAAATGGCAGTGAATGGTTTGATCATTGATAAGAGAGGTGCTACCAAATCAACATACATCATGATAAACACACCATTTCAATAAGTGACACCACCAAAATAAAAACCGCGAGTTGTAATGACTTCATCTAGTCAGATCAATCCTCCAACAGAAGTAATGGTTATCAAAGTTTAAATGGGCATGATGAAAGAATGATATCAAGTGTTCGTTATGTGTCCACTTGTCAATTTAGATCCTGAGGTTTTTTATGGTAAAGGTTAGATTCACCGCATAACAATTTTCCCATGTTTCCTTTTTGGTAAGCATATCATTAGTTTCCAGGATCAACATGAGCAAATCCCTGATTTTTATCCACAGTTCTTATTGCAAATTGGTTAGTGGTTATGGGAAAGAGAGGGCGATTGTGCAGGAATGAGCTCGAAGGCCATGAAGTCTTCAAAGCCATCCCAGAGCTTCGTGAGAAATTTTGTCAAGCAAGTTGGGTTGAATTTTTCTTTAGGTGTGAAGGGTTCCATGACGGATTTTCTTGAAGGTTTGCAGAGGGTTTCAATGGGAAGAATGTAAAAATTGCTGACCTTTCCTTCCCGGTCATAGAGGAAATTATTGCTGAAGTCATAGGCCTTCCATTGGATGGTGATCACTGGTTCAAGAATTGAACCTTGGTGGGTATCGATATTCCTTCTATTAGTTCCTTCATTTTGAGAACCAAGTTTGACAGATTTGGAGGTTGGCCACATTTTGACCAAATGTAATCGTTGGGAAGTCGTGGAGGAGATAGATGGAGCAAAATAAGGGACCCTCCAAAGACCAGGAGTTGTGAAAGGATAACTAGAGAAACCTAGACTTAGTCTGTCACAACCGAGATGAGAGGAACACTGACAGCCGAGGAAGTAGACACACCCGAGCAACACTAGGAAACCGAAAGAGGAAAAACGCAGAGCATTTAAGGGAGAAGTAACAGTCCAAGTGAGTGTAGGTTTCAAGAATGTGAATGGGAAGGCCAAAAGAGGGAGACAAAGAGTATACTAAAATCCTATTTGAGAGTCGCTCAAGCCTACTTTGTTCCTTATTATATTATTTATGTGTTTATATATCATGTTAGTTTTACTGTTGTGTCAATGAGGCCTTTGAGCCAGATGAAATGTTGTAAGGTTGCAGGATTTAATAGAAGAAGATATTACATGGGTGCATGAGTATCTTTGTGTGTGATATTATGTAGCTTTTTCAAAATTTTAATATGCTTGTACTTTTGTGATATCAGTTCTCTATGTGTGCTTGATTTGTTATGGTTGGGTCTCTAAATTTTATAGTTTGGAGTTTATTAGGTATTGATAACCTCCATGTGGTTCATTTCGACACCAGATTCCAACCCATTAACTAACTAAGGTCACGAAATGCCTCGAGTGAGACACCTTATTCATCTTGAATAATGTGAGAATACTAGAGTTGTGTTAGACTACGATGGAGCCTTTGTTGGCCCCTGTGGCCAAACCTGAGGTCTCAACCCTCCCATTATTTTTTCGCCAACAAATGGTTCCATTGACAGGACCTGAAAATTTCCAGAGGGGTCTGGAATATGGTGTCGAGGATATTAATAAGGAACTACAATATTAGTGGCATGAATAGGTAGAATGATTCGCCTCTCAACAAGCTCAACTCCGTCGACGAAGTGTGAAGCAGTTGAACGAAGAAGTCCTATAGGTGGAACCTACAAGTGATCAATATAATATCTTCTGGTGCAAGTTCCCAAACGAGCTCTACAACTGGTTCTGGAGATTGCAAGTAAAAAGAAAGACCAACAAACAAAATGGATCTCGTCATACCTAGACTCAAGTAGACCTTGTTGAGCTACATCTACTTGACATGGATCTAACATGAGATTTATATTTCTGGATGAATACCACATTAGAGGGATACATTATTGAGTTTTCTACGGAGGGTCATCAGTGCTTCTCTAATGATGAGGCCGTGTTCAAGTCGGGGTTGCAGGGAAGACTACTAAGGGAAATTCCACTTTGGATTAAGGTTCTGATGATGGAATAAAACTTGTTGATGTTCCAGAACCCACCCAGGGAAGCTTAAAATCCTGGTACTGAGGGAAGGACCTAAAGTGAGGGATCCTACCTAGAAGGGAGATATGAAAATATTGAATAAATGGACACAGATGACTTCCGAAAGGCTATATATTTAAGGGTATAAAGGAGATCAAAAATAGCTTAAAAATGGGAGGAGAGAGCTCTATGGGAGATCAATAGAAGGTAGAAAGAGCTACACCAAGTAGAAGCGGTGTTACAAAATCTAGGAGAGAGAGAAAGAGAACTTATTCAGCTGAATGTTTGGAGCAATGGGGATAGAGATAGATTGGAGGTTGGACCATTAGGAATAGCAAAGATGATCATAGAGACAAGGGGTCAGAGAAGTGATAGGGACTCCACCCCGCTAGTAGCGATGGGAAAATCAGATGGAATGGGCTTCATAGGCCCTGAGGAAGGCCTGAATGATGATATTCACTTCACCATGAGAAGCGTTTTTTTTTTTTTTTTTTTTCTGAGAATGATGTGTCCCCCATCAGTAATGATCCACCTCCCTGCAACTCAGGTAGTATCTTCCCCAACCTTCCCATGGTACTTTATCACCACCCTGATTAATTTTTGTCTAAGATAATCAAATTCAAAAGGGTTCATAGTGTGCACACTACCTACCAGGCTAGTACCAGTAACAATAAAAATAGTAATAGTAGTACAGGTCTCCAAGGTTCATCACAACCTGGTTCTTAGGGATTTATACTCCTCCCACAAAGTCAATCAAGCATGGTGGGATCCTTTACTTGATATCCCGAGTTCTCTGGAAGAGGGAATGAGGACATAGAGCAACGTTGGTATTTATGCGAAGGCATTTGGAGGGCTTGCCAGACCCTAGACACTACAAAGTTGATTGAATTCTAAACCACTCTTTGGGAGAGAGCATTGAGATGGTTCATAAAATGGTCCGCATTACAAAATAATCCAACGATGGATGAAGTCAAAAGAGAGTTTGTTCAGGAATTTAAGCTTCCCCAAACCAACCAACAAGGGTTGTCTGAGTTATGGGAAATCAAGTAGTGGGAAGGGGAAATTTCCTGAGAGCTAACGCATAGGTTTAAGGATGTGATTAGCACAAGTTGAGCTACTCGATTGACCCCAATCATCAACGAGATTGGTTCATTAACGCATTATTACCCTTTACTCGCACGTCGTTAAATTAGAAAAAAAATTGATACTTTGCAATATTCCTTAGAGAAGGCGACTTGAAACAAGGCTATGGTTGGATACCCACATGAATATCAAGTGGAAGCAGCCTCACATGACCCCTATATTTTAGGTTTTCAACATAAAATTGTAAATATGACAGAGAAGCTAAGGGACTTGCAACTGAAATGACTTGAATGACCACATGCATGGTGTACCAACTGGCTTGTCGAGGGGCATCATGTCACGGAATGCCCAATGTTGCGGGGTCTAGATACTCCCTTTACATCAGTGGGGCCATCCACATCTTTACCCACCACAAGAGTTGCGTAGATTGGGACGCAAGGTCCATACACAGGGCACACTTATTTTCATACATTTCCAAACCAATAGAATGCAACACTAACTGAGTATTACAAAATATGCAGAACGTATGGGAATCTCCCTCGTGTCTGTCAATATTGTAGAAGTATTCCAACATTCCAAACAAGACTTTTTGGGAATTTTCTGCTTAGCCAACTCACCATACTGATTAGTGTAGAGTGTTGGATGCCTTAGCTGAATGATTGGATCGATTGGATTATCGAATCAATAAGACTCCTTGAGGACAAGGAGGTAGAGGAACAAGGTGGGGAAGAACATGAGCATAGGCCTGGTCCGTTGCTACAACTGTGATTAGGAAGAGAATCTCGCAAGAGACTGCTCACTACCCAAAAGACCTTAGTGCTCATAGTGTAGGGTTAAAAACATGTAATGAAAGATTGTTTAGAGATGATCACTTGATGGGAAGAGTGCAACTACCAAAATGGAGAAAATTTAATCAATGTTGAACCAAGGTTACCAAAGAGCCATTGAACAACCTAGGATCATAAAACCAGCCTCCCCAAAATTCTCATTTGATTATGAAAAGAAAACGTGGTACTACAAATAAGCTACAAATACTTTTAACAAATTGAATTTAAGTAGTGAACCCCAAGGAGAGTAGTCAATGTTTTAAAAAACTAGGAGCCCAAACCTACCACAATCCAATGCTCGACCCATAGAGGAATGGTTCAATCTATTTCTGCAAATTGTGAATGATGATCAGATGCTTGGAAAGTTGCAGGAAAATCGCAGATCTTCTATCAAGGATGGAGCGTCCGAGGAAGGAGTCATTTCTACCAACTAATTACCCGAGAGACACTCTAGGATGGTGCAAAGGAACAATAAGAGAACATGAAGGGAGTTACGAATTGATTCTTGGATTGTGAGCTTCCAGATCAAGTACACAATGTTGGACCTAGGCTTATATGTGAATATCCTACCAAGAAAAACCTATGACGCCCTGGGAAGGCCAAAGTTGGCGTTTTCTCCAATTAAGCTATGTATGGAAAATAAATATTGTATCCTTTAGGTTGGAAGGTTGGAGGACGTAGATGTTGACATAGGAGGGTGAAAACTTATGTTGAATTTGAAGTAATAGACATTATGGAGGACAAAGACCCCTATCCGACATTGCTTGGAATAGTCCAGGCCTTTGAGAATTACACAATAATTGATCTAAAGAACAAGTTGATGAAATAAGAAGTGGAGGGAGTTAGAGTGATCCAACCCCTAGACCCATACCAAGGACCAAGGTTCACAGATAACAAGGAAGAACCTGAGTTGTTGGAACAATTGTACTGACTTACAAAAGGAAGAAGAGAAGACTATATCAATCCAATAGTAGAGGGATCGATTAGCTGGAGGAGCATTCAAAGCTCGGAGGTTGGCTCTGAGGATGCTTGGGATGACTGGTAGTAGGGAGGATATGAGATCAACATCAAGCAGGGCACCATGATCAATCATATCAAATGGGTTGGTACTGAGGTAGGAGAATTATCTATTTTCAATGGCATGGACTCGATTAATGAATTTATTAATATAGTTGATGCCACTGTCTCTGAAGAACACAAAGTGCCATTACTAGATGTCTCCTTAGAAGTGATGCAAACAAGGTGGTGGGGATGTCACCACAACCATATAAGGTAATGGAAGGAGATTAAGACAATGATGAGAGTCCAATTTGGGCATTCAAAATATTACCCATAGAAATTCATTAAGTATAAGGGGAGCTATGACCCTCGACAACACCTGCAAGAATGTAAGGGGAGCTGGATCAGTGAAGGGCTTCCATAGGACTTATGGGTGCACAAATTTATACACACCCTAGGAACATTTCCAAAGGCATAGTACGTAAAGCAAGGGATAAGAAGACAGACCGATTATTGGGACTGTATGGCAACTCAATTTATTAGATATTTTTCTTTTACTGATTGTGATGAACGAATCATGATTTCTTTGCAAGCCGTTAAATAGGTTCTTTTCACGACAGGACAAGTGGCAGAGGGATGTATATACCAGGACACCCTTGAGCATCTATATGAATCTAGATTCCATGAAGTTGTAGCTTGTGGAAATATCAAATGGTAGACGGATGAGGACAACTTGGAGGAATTGAGACATTTGACGTTCAAGGAAACTAAGGGGGAACGAAGTGTTGAAGATGGGCCTGTAACCAATGCTCCACAACTACTACCTTTAAAGTTGCAGAAACATAACATCGACACTGATGAGAAGCCAAAGCTAGCCTCAATCAGAGATTACTAGGATGAGAAAACTACCAAGGAAATATTCGATCTCCTAAGAGGGTACGAAGATTTGTTACAGAGCTTAAGGGGATCAGGGGAGAGTTAGGGGAGATGAAGATTGTTCTTAAATCTGATGCAAATCCAGTGAAACATCGACCGTATAGGCTAAATCCAAGAGTCAAAGAGAAAGTGAAGAAGGAGATAGATAAAATGTTGGCAACAAGGATTATATTCCCAATCGATGAGATTGAGTGGTTTAGTGCAATTTTTATACAGAACAAGAAGGACATTGAATAAATTCGGGTGTATGTGGCTTTCCGCATTCTGAATAATGCATGTGTTCATGACCCCTTCCCTACCCCATTCAATGATAAATTTCTAGACAATGTGGGAGGAAACGAAGCTTACTCATTTACAGAGGGGTTCTTTGGTTACCATCAAGTTTGGATTTTCGAGGAAGATAAGAAGAAACCACAATCACCACTTAATGGGGATCCTATGCATACCATGTTATGCATTTTTGCCTCAATAATGTGCCAACAATATTCTCATTAATTGTAATTTCTACTTTCAGGGATTATATTCATTTCTATAAGTTTACATGGATGACTGCACCGTATTTAGTTTGCTAAAGAAACATTCCAGTTTTTTCGGAGTGATGTTCGATCTTTGTAGGGAGTTACAAATTCCATTAACCTGAAAATTTGCATATTCGTTATCCCTTTCAGTACACTTATGGGGCATATAGTTTGCAACAATAGAGTATGTGTTGATCTCGCTAAGGTTGCAATGATTATGAATATGGAGCTGCCAATAACCATTAAACAACTAAGATCAACCCTTGGTCACACAAGATATTGCAGGAGTTTCATCTGCAGCTATGCTTTGATTACTACACCACTGGATAAGCTATTGAAGAAAATTGAAATATTTACATGGTCAAATGAATTTGAAGTTACTTTTAATGTGCTGAAGGAAAAAATAGCAAGTGCACCAATCTTAGTTTATCTATATTGGAACAAGAAACTCCACATCCACATATCGATGCATCGGGTATCACCTTGGGGGTTGTTCTGGCTTAGCCCAGAGATGGAAATATTGATCACCCTATTTACTTCGCTAGCAGAAAATGATCCATGATAGAAAATTATTATACCACAACAGAGCATGAAGCGCTTGCGATGGTACATTCCCTAAAAAAATTTGACACTATCTCTTGGGAGGTTCATTCAAATTCTTCACTTATCATTCTGCCCTGAATGATTCGAAAATGCGAAAGAAGATTAAAGATCTTCCTCTAAAACTTTGTAACTTTGAAAATGGGTCTTTAAAACAACATGTTAATTTGGTGTTCCTTCAAGAACGAATTAGTTTTCACGTGCAAATTAACCATAACAAATATCACACATATAATTCAAGCATGACATCAAGAAGAACAACACAAAGTTGATGACGGAGTTCACCCCTCCCGGGATACGTCTCTGGACCCTGCCCAAAAGGCTAGGTCACACATATTTCAGTGTTTAAAAATGAGGTACATTAATTTACCGATTACAATGTGGCCATTTCCCCTTTGAGAAAATGTTCTCTTGCGGAGAACTCTCACAAAACAATATGACAATCCGCAATCACTGTGTCAACTACAACAACATAAAGAGTCTCCTCCAAGGACTCTAGACCTCAACTGAAAATGAGCAATCATGCATCAAAAAGTACATAATTCAACTACTTTCCTCCACTTGACTTCAAGAGACAATTGTCCATGTACTAAATTCTAAAGTATTGGTTGCTGCAACTATTGAATGGACTTTTCCAGTGTGTCCGGAGTACACCCAAACCCCTATTTCGGTTCTTCAAATGCTCAATTTGGCTTCCGTGTGACCTCAGAATTCCAACTTCAATTGCTGCTCAAAAGCCACTCACTTTTTCACTTCACTTCCTCTCCCTTGATTTGGTGCATTGGAAATCTTTTATAATCGTTTTGAAACTCTAACAATAGAGTTTAGTGTAACAAATTTGCAAATAGAGTAAATTGTTATGACACGTTACAACAATATAATAATATATCAATTGTATGGTTGTCAAATTATATCAAATATTTGGTTAGAACAATGTTGGCGGATAAATACATATCTTATGGTTCATAACAAATGCGTCACCTGTATCATATGGTTCCAACCATAACATAACCATAGGCTCTGGTGTATATGAATTCCATATATATCATATGGTTTGAACTTAGGCCCGCATGATATGTCGAAGTGCCGATAGTTATAACCATAATGTATCAACATAGGCTCCGACGGTGATGAAAATTCGACCCAAATATAACATATGGTTAATATCTATCTCTCTCTCTCTCTCTCTCTATATATATATATAGATATATATGGTTAATGTCTATCTATCTATCTATCTATATATATATATATATATATCTATATATATATATATCTATATATATATATATATATATATATATATATATATACCGACGGTGTTATAATGTTGCGACCTGTGGCAAACGTTATAGCCAAATTTTAACTGTTGACTAGGTGGTGGCATATATCAATCCCGACGGTGATGACAGACGGGAAAATAACATTGCAACTCTGTGGCGCATGACCATTCCCATAGATCTGTGGCATGACATCTATCAACTAGCTTCACATTGGGACGCGGTAATATGCGGAGACTCCACCCATAACCATGGTGCCACCTCCCTCCATATGTGGAATTGGACTCCATGCTAACCAAACTTTGAATCATGGCATAACACCATTCCACCTCCGCGCGATCTTAGCACTTCCCTACAACTCTAGTCATGTGTCTCTCATATGCCCTGGAGCTAGGCCCTTAGGGCTGGCCCTCTTCGCCAGCTGTGCTATGTGGAGGTTTCGCTATATGTTTCATTTCCCATGTGCCAACTATAATACAAATCATGGTTTTTAGCGGGGCTTCCAAATGTGGCAGGCTCCGCCAACCCTTACCTCATAAGACCAAACAATATAATTTAAATATATTGTGCACCTAATGCTTTAACTAGGAACATAACCATGGTGTGATAGTGGGGCGCTCTGTTGTGGAAACTTAGGTCCATGGTTCGAACCTCTCGGATACCCTCAAGGCTCATACACAAATTTTAATAGCCTACAGAGAGGCCACGTGGTAGCCATCCCTTGGCCCACACTACACTCCATTACTTGCCAATTAAAAATCAACCAATCACAAATTCAAAAATTTCGACAAACCAGAAGGAGACACTTGTCAACCTACCATTGGTTCTAGAACCTTGACCATGGAACCCTGAAGTAGAACCTTGCTTGCTGGAACCGTGAGTGTTGACCATTAACTTTGACTTTTGACCAGTTTGACCTGAACTTTGACTTTATGTAACTCCTTCATACGAAGTCCATTTTCCAAACTGACCATACTACCAGAATCAACACAACGAGCTCTTTGACTTGGCATTAGTTTCATGAGCATCTGAGACTATAAATTACTGAGCATGTCGGGAACTATGGCCATTCATTACCATACTAGTCTCACATATTACATAGTCAACATGACTAAACTCAATCAAGATCCATCCTGGATAATTCCTACCAACAAAAGGACTTTTGGACCTCCAAAAGTTTATTACAATCATGAATTTATTACATTATTCATTAGTACATAACCAATATTGACCCTATTTATAGACTCGACTAAACTTACTGATGTGATTTCAAATCACAGACACATAATTTACAATTTACATATAGGCCATGAAATCTACCCAGTTCCAAGTAAGCGACTTCCCTTGGCTTGATTGAGCTATTTTCGCTTCATGTGGTAGCATTGGACATATGTTTTTTGAATTTCCCTTCAACTTACACTGTGAACAAATTCTCTCTCCTGAGTTTTTATTGGTCGTCTTCTTGCTCAATTTCTCAGAGCTTTGTTTTGACAATGTCGAGCTTTTACCTGATTGTATCAAAGTATTTACCAGACTTTTCTTTACCTACAGGGTTGCGTCATCCTTCTGCAGACGACTCCTTGTAGCATGCACCTTCTTGCTGTAAACCTTCTGCTTCCAGCATTCAACTACAAAATGGTTGTTACTCCCACAGAAAGTACATGGATAAGTTTGTTTAACAATCTTTGTAATAAAATTTTGATTGAAAGACTCACCTTCCAAATCACTGCTAGAATGATTTTTCTCCTTACCTTTACGATCCTGTAGCTTTTTTGGCATTTTCTCAGGATGTAATGACCAACGCCGATCTACAATGTGACCTTTCTTCCTGCAGTAGTCACATGTTGATTGGTCAAATCCCAATCATTCGTGTTGGGGTCTTTACTAAATAGTTATTGTTTGGAGCCTGCTTTGGCCATTCTTGTCGAGGCCTTTACCTTGTTGATATCCCATCGTGTTCATCAACTTCATACCAATTCCTTTGGTATGTTTCTCGAAAGCTCCAATCTCAGGATCGCTTGAAGCCTCTGTTTCTGAAACAATTTTCTGAGATGCTGGTACATAAGGAAATTCCTCTGAAGGTGAGGAAAAAGTACCAATTGCTTCTTCCACTTACTGTGCTTTTGGAGAAGTAGATGGACATGAGCTTTCTTCATCCGACTGATGAATTGGATATGCTTCATTGTCTCCAGTTATGAATGGACTTCGATCTTAGCTCTGTCGATTTCTCTAAATTTCTTCGATCCTCACTTGCAGTCTTTGTTTTTATTCCTACAATGCTTTCACCATGCAACACAATGTAGCATTCTCCTACTGACATTGAAGATTGGATTCTTCCAATTCTTGCATCTGAATTTGCTTCGTGCGTCCACTCATCATTTCAGTCTAGTCAGAACCTGCTCTGATACCAAAAATGATCTGAAAATGCAGAAGAAGATTGAAGATCATCCTCTGAAAATTTGCAACTTTGAAAATGGGTCTTTAAAGCAACTTGTTAATTTGGTGTTCCTTCAAGCACGAATTAGTTTTCATGTGGAAATTAATCATAACGAATATCACACGTATAATTCAAGCATGACATCAAGAAGAAAAACACCAAGTTGATGACGGATTTCATCCCTCATGGGCTACATCTCCGGGCCCTGCTCAAAAGGCTAAGGTACATCAATTTGTTGTTTACAATGTGGTTATTTCCCCTTCAAGGAAATGTTCTCCTATAGAGAACTCTCACAAAATAATATGACAACCTGCAATCACCGTGTCAACTACAAAAATATAAAGAGTCTCCTACAAGGACTCTAGACCTCAACTGAAAATGAGCAATCATGCATCAACAAGTACATAATTCAACTACTTGCCTCCACTTGACTTTGAGAGACAATTTCCCATGTACTGAACTCTAAACTATCGGCTGCTGCAACTATCGAATGGACTCTGCCAGTGTGTCTAGAGCGAACCAAAACCCTTGTTTCGATTCTTCAAACACTCAATTTGGCTTCCATGTGAACTCGGAATGCCAACTTCAATTGTTGTTCAAAATCCACTCACTTCTTCACTTCACTTCCTCTCCCTTGCTTTGGTGGATTCACAATATTTTATAATGGTTTCGAAGCTCTAACTTTAGATTTTAGTGTAACAAATTTGTAATCTTAGCAAATTGTTATGACATATTATAACAGTATATCAATTTTATGGTTGTAAAATTATATCAAATATTTGGTTAGACCAAAGTTGGCAAATAAATACATATCTTATGGTTCATATCAAATGTGCCACTTGTATCTTATGGTTCCAACCATAACATAACAATAGGCTCTGGTGGATATGAATTCCATATATATCATATGGTTTGAACTTAGGCTTGCGTGATATGTGAAAGCGCCGATAGTTATAACCATAATGTATCAACATAGGCTCTGATGTAGGCGACCCGTGGAAAACGTTATAACCAAACTTTAACTGTTGATTGGGTGGTGGCATATATCAATCCCGGCGGTGATGAAAGACAATTAAATAACATTGCAACCCTGTGGTGCATGGCCATTCCCGTGGTTCCGTGGCATGACTGTTATCAACTAGCTTGACATTGTGTTGCAATAATGTGTGGAGACTCCCCCCATAACCGTGGTGCCACCTCCTACCATATGTGTCATTGTAGTATTTCTAGCCACAAGTAAATGCCCGGAGGGTTACACAACAACACAATGAAGGCACATGGTGGTTCACACTGCAGATTTCCAGTTGATTGTAGGAAAACTGTATAAGTTGGGCCTTGATAAGATATTATGAAGATGTGTTCTAGATCATGAAAGACAAGATGTGTTATGGCAGTGTCATTCAGCATTTGCTAGTGGGCATGTTGGGGGGAAGGCCACTACGAGGAACTTGTTGCAGGCAAGACTCTGATGGCCCACATTTTTTCTGAGACATAAAGGAATATGCAAAGAGGTGTGACATTTTCCAAAGGGTTGGAAATCCATCGCACAAGGATGAACTACCTTTGCCGCCAATATGGGATACAAAGGATTTTGAGAAATGGGAAATCAACTTTATAGGACCTATCAATCCATCGACATGCCACTCCCACACCATATATATTATTATCGCCATAGAATACCTTACCCAATGGGCTGAGGTGACACCAATCAAAGATTGCACTGCAGACACTGCCGCCAAATTCATTTTCAAGAATATCATCACCCAATTTGGGTGCCCCCGAAGCCTCACCAGTGACTGAGGGACCCATTTCATTAATGAAATGGTCGCCTCATTACTACAAAACTTTATGATACAACACCATAAGAGCAAGCCATATCACCCTCAAGCAAATGGTACTGTGGAATATTTTAACAAAATATTAGAGAGGTGTCACCAAGATATAATCAGCTAACAAAGACAATTAGTACGTGCATGTTTCAACTACATTATGGACCTTTTGTATAAATTTCAAGTGCTTACACAGGTATAGGCCCTTCTAGTTAGTATATGGATGAGAAGTTGTTGTACCTGCCAAGTTTACCATCTCCAACCTCTTCATTGCACATGCCACTCACATGACGGAGGAGGATTCAATTGCAAAGTGGTTGGAAGAGCTTTTGGAATTGGTTGAGGCTAGGTTTTTGGCAAATTTTCACCAAACTATCGAAAAGCAGAGGCATAAGGCATGGCACAACAGACATATCAAGCATAAATCCTTTACAGTTGGAGGACATGTTTTGCTATACGAAAATAAATTCTTAAAGTTTCATGGGAAGATGCAAATGCATTGGTTGGTACCTTTCATTGTTGTAGAAGTGAAAGAATCAGGAGTTGTCAATCTCACACAATTGGATGATGTTTTACTATTGGGATGGGCGAATTGTGTACGCATGAAAACTTTCCATGGCTCGAACAATTCTGCCCCAAATTGATTGAATACTTAAAAGGGGATCGTAGGTAGGTTTAGGTAGAGTTAGTCATTCCTTTGTAGTATATCAGTTGGGTCAATTAACTTAGTTGGTTAGTTGTTCCATTCAAAGTTGGTCAAGAATAAATTTCCGTCAGTTCTTGTAGTTGTAGAAGTATTTTCTCCCCACCATAATTGTTTGTGGTCGGGGAGTCACACGTGTCAACCGTCGTATTCATAATAATTATTTATAATTCCTTGTGTTAGCTTGAATTTGGGCTAACTATTTCCTGCAATATCCCTGGCATGATACATCATCCAACTTTTAGGCACCTACCCTCATAGCACCATAATTACCCATCAATTCCACCCTCCTTTTATAGTTTTGCATCGTTCGTGTCAGGTCTGGTTTTGTCGTCTTCATTGCTGCCATGGTTGAGACCAAGTGGGAAAAGTTACCATATTAATTAGTTAAGTTATCTAATAAAAAATGTCATGTCAGGATTTTCTATTTAATTTGCATGGCAATGTTAAGTTTCTCAACACCAAAAGTCGAGGTGGTCAAATTGCCTAGTTTAGAGTCTGTACCTAACTTCCCCTATTCCTAGCCCAAGTTCAAGCCCCTTATGTTATTTGTGTATCACCATCGCTTTGCAACGGTGATGAAGACTATAATTTTTTGTTCGATAATTTGAGCCAGGTTCAAGAATTACGAATAAAGAGCATTTCTATGGCTAGTACGATAAAGTTGTGCTAGTAGACAATGATCTCTCGAATTCATTCTAGTTTCTAGCATTCAAGAGAGAGGTCTACATAGAACCTATAATCAAAGTTGACAAAATCGAGTCAATAAAATTTATAGAAGACTTCAGGGGACTAGAGAGGTCGACGCTGCTAAATTTAAGGAGTCTTCCAATATTCGACATGATAGGAGAAACTATGCAATGCACAAAATTCCTCATCAACAGGATGCATGGAGGGTCATTATGGATAGAGATGTTGGGTGTGTGTTATATTATTTCCACGACTAGCCCCATGCACGAAGCCAGGTGGTTAGAGGGGGGGCGGCCAACCCCCCTGCCAGGGGGTTAGAGGGGGGTGGACCTACCTATGGTTTTGCGCATGGGTTTTGCACATGATTTTGGGCATGATGGTTTTCTGCCCATGGTATCTTGTCGATTCGGTCAAGGGAACTACGATTATGCTCAAATCTAGGGTTAATGGATTGGGGTTTATGGATGCTTTGGCATGTATATATATGTATTTTAACATTGAAAGGAATATAATGGAAAATCACTCTGATGATCCCAGTTTTGGGATCCAAGGGAAAATATCTATGTATATATGTTTTATGTTTTCTGCTCTTGCCATTGTTTGTTTTCCCTTTTTAAGAATTCGTTTGCAGGTAATTTATGTACAAGGTTAAAACCTACATTTGGTATCATATATGTTTTGGCTTCAAGGGGAAACCTTTGTTGTTGAGGGGTTTTACTCGAGTCTATGGTAGACCCTGTTCAGTGGGAGATCTGCATGATCAATTATTGTGGTGAAAGAAGATGGTAAGCAGTGGAAAGATAAAGATCGAGAAATTTAATGGTCAAAGTTTTTAGTTGTGGAAAATCAAGATGGAGTATCTATTGGTGGATAAATATTAGTGGATCACGGTAGATTTGGGTACTCAACCAATGAAATTGTCAGGTGAAGAATGGACGAAGTTGGAGAAGAAAGTAAAGAGCACAATACAGTTTTGTATCTCAGATTCAGTATTGTTGAATGTATTAGGGGAAGCTACGACAAAGGCTTTGTGGGATAAGTTAGGGATTTTGTACCAATCTAAGTCTCTGGTGAATAAATTGTTACTATGTAAAAAGTTGTATAACCTAAGGATGAAGGATGGAGACTCGGTGACAGAGAATTTGAATGCCTTTAATATTGTGGTAAGTTAGTTGTTATCTATTGATATTAAAATTTCAGATGAAGATAAGTGCATAAGTTTGTTGTGTTCTCTACCAGATTCGTGGGATAGTCTGGTTGTTGCAATAGGTAGCAATACAACTACCTTGATGTTTGATGAAATAGTCTCATCCAAACTGTCGAAGAGAGGAGACATAAAAACATGGAGGGACAAAATGGAGATGCCTTGTCAGTACGAGGACGATCCAAAAACATAAATAAAAATAAGTCCTTGAGTGGGAGATCTAAATCTAGATGAAGATTTAGATCTCCAAGAAAACCTGTAAAGGTGTGCTAGAAATGTGGAAAGGAAGGGAACTTCAAAAATAATTGTAGATCTAAAGCTCATGAGAAAGGAAAGGGATTAATGATGCTCCTTTTGTAGAGGCGAAAAAAACCTCAGATGAAGGTGGGGATGTGTACTTGGATTCTTCTTCAAGTACACATGTAGATCATGAGGCATGGTTGATTGACTCAGGTGCATCCTTTCACTTCACTCCCCACAGGGAGTGGTTTTGCGAATATGAGAGATATGATGGTGGTGATGTATTCTTAGGGGATGACAGGAAGGCTAGAATCGTCAGTCATGGAAAATTCAAGTTGAAGTTGCAAGGTGGAAGGATTAGAACACTTCTAGGTGTTCTACATATTCCTACATTAGCCAAAAATCTGATTTCTGTAATAAAGATGGATGATGCAGGTGTAAAAGTAGTGTTCGAGAAAGACACCCGCAAGATGGTTCTGGGAGCACTGGTATTGATGCAGGGAGTTCAGATTGGAATTTTGTACAAACTTATGGGTAGCACTATTATTGATGGGTGCAAAATTTCTATGGTTCCTGAAAGTGGAGCAAAAAACCTTGTGGTATCTGGAGAAAGGACCATGCTATGGCATCAAAGGCTTGGACATATTGGAGAGAAGGGCCTTCGAATACTGCATGATAATGGTATGGTAGAAAGTATGTCTATTTTCTCTCTATATTTTTATTTATGTGAACATTGTGTATATGGGAAGCAAATTCAGGTGAGCTTCCCCTCTAATGTTAAGAGGGAGAAAGGGATATTAGAGCTTGTGCACAGTGATGTGTTTGGACCTATGTCGGTTCCATCACTGGGTAAGTCTGTGTACTATGTATTATTTATAGATGACTTCTCAAGGAATACATAGATATATTTCCTCAAGAATAAATTTGAAGTCTTTGATAGGTTTAAAGAATTTAAGGCTCTTGTGGAAAACCAGACAGGGAAGAAGATAAAGGTGCTGAGGACACATAATGATGGAGAGTTCTGCAAGAAGGGATTTGAAGAGTTGTTAGGTCCCTATAATACTAGTGTATTCCCTTATTATTATTGTCATTGTACCCCTTGTTGTTATTGTTGTGCCCATGTTGTCCCCATATTGTTATTATTGTGCCCCATAGAAGCACACTATTGTTATTATTGTGTCCTTACATTATTATTGTTATGTCGGTTCTGATTATATTGTGACCCCTTAGACTCCTATATATAGAAAGGAGGTCTTGTCATTTGTATCATCAAATAATTGTTCATTTTATGTAATGTAAAGGAGGTTCCCCCTTGAAGAGGATACTTTTGAAGTCATTGATCTATCTCTTTCTTCAGTTTTGTGAGCTGGTTGCATAAAAATTGGTATCAGAGCTTTGGATTCTAGGGTTTCACTGCTTCAAACTGGCCATCGTGGAATTTTTGCTATAACGTTTTTTCTACGAAGCGGAAGAAGCTGAAATTAAAATCCATTTGCGCTGAAATTATGATGAACCTCATGATTTAATTTCAGATCTTGTCTCGCTATATTTTTGGAGATATGAACTGAGGAAGTTAGGGTTTTTGCAAGATCTTGAATTCGATCTCAAACATGCCACCTTAGGAAAATCGTCATAACTCTCGCTCTGAGGATTAGATTCACATTTCATAAAAAGTGGCAGAAAAAGGATGGGCACGTGGCACGTTGTACATGTCGGCTCTATTGAACCATCCTATAATTAGGTCATCACGGGAGAATGGACATAATTCTTTCTTCAAGAATCCAATCGTGATCAGACTTGTGGGGTTGAACAGAGGACACAGAGGGCTATCCCATGCCAAAATTTCAGAACTTGGAGATCTGAAATTACAGAGTTACATTCGTTTCAAGATTGAGCTCATACAAAGCAGAGAAAAAAATAAAACAATAAAAAAATTGTGTAGGTTTTTTTTTTTTTTTTTTAATTTGCATAAGTTTTGTTTGAGAAAGTAGTTTGAAGTTATTCAAAGGGAATTTTGAAGCATAATTATCATTCATTGATGACCCAAAGAAATAAAATGGAAACACCTAGTCAGCAACCTGAAATGTCTACTATGACACATGAAGAAGAGGAAGAAATGCAACATGATATATCAAAATTATGAGACCAAGTGCAACAAATTTTTCTCTCACAAAAGTAACTGAAGCTAAGATGGATGGTTTAAAGAATAGAATGGAGAACCTGATTCATTGGAGAAGGCATTCAAGTTGGCAAGAAAAATTGAAAGCAAAATTATGGCAACAAGGAAGCCTACCACTCACAACTATAAAGATGGACATATTGTTTTCCCTGGCCTTCCACAACCTACAAGGTTGACACCACAACAATTGGAAGAAAAAAGAGCAAAAGGGATTTGTTACAATCATGATATCAAATACCCTAAAGCTCATAAGTGTGCTGAGAAAAAAATTATTTTACATAGATTGTGAAGAGGAGGAAGAAAAGGAACAAGAAACATCAAAACAAGAGGATACACGCTAGGAACAAACCCTAGAGAAAGAAGAAATGAATCTGACCATATCTTGTAATGCATTGGTCGGAATTACCACTCCTCGAACTATCAAGATAGAAGGATATATCAAAAAGAAAAAGGTAATAGTGTTGATTGATTCAGGAAGTACCCATAATTTTATTCATTGTAAGATAGCCAAGGAATTGAATTGCTTCCTATATCCAGCACCAAAGTGTCAAGTGATGGTTGCAAAAAGAGGAACCATAAATTGCTCTGGAAAGTGCCATAATATCAAGCTACCCATGGGAGAATATGTGTTGAATAGTCCAATGCTTTCCATTCCCATGGGTAGTGTTGGTGTTGTACTAGGAGTCCAATGGCTACAATCTTTGGGTACGATAGCCTTTAATTTTCAAGAAGTTTTCTTGATTTTTATTTTTATTTTTTTTATTTTTTTTCCAAAGGAAAGGAATTTGAATTAAGGGGCACCATAGGGAAACCAGGAAAGAAAAAAAGCTCTAACGGCATGGCAAAGCTTCTAAAGAAAGAACAACGAGGCATAATTGCACAATTATGTTCGCGAGAGGTTCCCACATTGGAATCATCTATTTCTCCAGATCTCCAAAAAGTCTTGGACAATCATTCCAGGGTATTTGAGACTCTCAAAGGCCTCCCACCTATTCGTGATCATGATCATGCTATTCATTTGATTCTAGGAAGTGTTCCTCCAAACATCAAGCCTTACAGATATCCCTATGCCCAAAAGAGTGAAATTGAATGTATGGTTGCAGAAATGCTAGAGACTGGTATAATTCAACCTAGTCAAAGTTCTTTCTCCACTCCAGTAGTATTGGAGCACAAGAAGGATGGATCATGGTGCATGTGTTCGGATTATAGGGATCTCAACAAGCTCACTATTAAAGACAAATTTTTGATTCCTATCATTGATGAATTGCATGGAGCAATTTACTTCACCAAGTTGGACCTTCGTTTAGGATATCATCAAATCAGAATGAAGACTAAAGACATTCCGAAAACAACATTTATAACTCATGAGGGTAATTATGAATTTTTGGTCATGCCTTTTGGCCTTACCAATGCACCTTCTACATTTCAAGTTTTGATGAATTCCAGTTTCAAACCCTTCCTTAGAAATTTTTTGTTGGTATTTTTTGATGATATACTAATCTAAAACAAGTCTTGGAAGGATCATGTTCAACATGTTGACAGAGTGCTCAAACTATTGGAGGAGAAATAATTATATGCAAAAAACTCCAAATGTTTCTTTGGAGTACAAGAGGTGGAATATTTGGGTCATATTGTATCTCATGAAGGTGTTAAAGTAGACCCTAGTAAAATTAAAGCCATTAAAGAATGGAAAATCCCCACATCCATAAAGCATCTGCGATGAATTCTCAGGTTGACAAGGTATTATCACAAGTTTGTTAAGAATTATGGGAGAATAGTAGCACCTCTAACAACATTACTGAAGAAAGATGAATTTTCTTGGACTCCAGAAGCAACGAAGGCCTTTGAACATCTTAAAGAGGCAATGTGCCAAGCATCGTTCTTAGCTACACTAGACTTCACAAAAACATTTATTGTGGAATGTGATGCCTCATGAAATAGAATTGGTGTTGTCTTAATGCAAGAAGAAATACCCATTGCTTTCGAAAGTCGTCCAATCAAAGGAAAATATTTACACAAATCTATTTACGAGAAGGAAATGTTGGCAATACTACATGCACTTAAGAAATGGCGACCTTACCTAATGGGAAGACACTTCAAGGTAAAAATAGATCAGGATAGTCTTAAATACTTTTTATAACAAATATTATCTTCAGAAGAACAACAAAAAAGGGTCATAAAGATGTTGGGTTATGACTTTGAAATCATCTACAAAAAAGGGAAGCAAAATGTTGTTGCAGATGCACTCTCAGGAAAGGATGAGGACGTGGAAGAATTTCTTTGTATCATTTCTATTGTCCAACCATATTGGATAAACAAATCAAGGGATGAATGGAAGAATAACAAAGAAGTGTAGGCACTCATTCAAAAGTTGTAGGAAGATCCCAGTACATCTAATTCATTTAGCTGTTAAAATTATTCGTTATGGTACAAAGATCGCTTATACCTCTGTAAGAATTCCCAACTCAAACAAAATATTCTTCTAGGATTGCACACCTCTCCCTTAGGAGGGCATTCAGGATTTTTAAAAACTTTCAACAGGGTTAAGAAGGATTTTTTTTGGGATGGTCTTAAATCTAATATTCAAAATTTTGTGGTGGAATGTTTGGTTTGCCAACGAAATAAAGTTGAGACAATTAAGACCCCAGGTCTATTACAACCTTTATCCATTACAAGTCAACATTGGGAGGAGGTTTCAATGGATTTTATCATAGTTTTATCCAATTCCAAAGGAAAGAGTGTCATCATGGTAGTAGTTGATAGAGTTATCAAGTATGCACACTTTTGTGCATTATCTCATCCATTTAAAGCTAGTACAGTTGCTACTGCATTTATTGAAACAATTCAAAAGATACATGGAAACCAAAATATTATTGTAAGTGACAGAGATCCTATTTTCACTGGAAATTTTTGGATAGAATTATTTTCTTGTCTGGGTACTCAGTTAGCTCATAGCTCATATTATCATCCTCAACCTGATGGGTACACTGAGATAGTGAAAAAATGTTTGGAAGGATATCTTTGTTGCTTTTTATTTGATAAACATACACAATGGGTCAAATGGTTGCCTCTGGTTGAATGATGGTATAACACTTCCTTCCATACTACAACAAAAATGACCCCATTTATGGATATTTATGGATATCATCCACTGTCCATCACATCATATTTAAGAGAAAAATCTAAGGTTCAAGAAATGGAAAATCACATCAAGCATCAACAAAACATTCTCCAACTCTTAAAGGATAACCTCACTTTGGCACATAATAGAATGAAACAATAGGCAGATCAACATCGTAGCGAAATAAGTTTTGATGTAGGTGACTGGGTATTTCTACGACTACAATCATACAAACAAATGTCCCTCAAGCAATCTAAGAAGGATAATAAATTATCACCAAAGTATTATGGTCTGTACAAGGTGTTGCAAAATATTGGTACTATGGCATACAAATTGGAACTTCCTGCATCTTCCCGAGTGCACCCAGTTTTCCATGTTTCATGCTTAAAGAAGGTTATAGGTGACAAGCTCCTAGTTCAAACAATATTTCCAAAACTTGACGAGGAAGGAAAAATCATATTGGAACCTAAAGAAGTCATAGAAACAAGAACTCGACAACTACGAAATCGATCAATTTCAGAGTATCTCATCAAGTGGAAGAACTTACCCACTGAAGATTCCACATGGGAGGATGATAATTTTATACAGAAGCATCCAGAACTACTCAAGCGTTGAGGACAACATTTTTTTGAAGGAGAGGGGCATGTTAGGTCCCTATAATACTAGTGTATTCCCTTATTATTATTGTCATTGTACCCCTTATTGTTATTGTTGTTCCCATGTTGTCTTCATATTGTTATTATTGTGCCCCATAGAAGCCCACTATTATTATTATTGTTCCCTTACATTATTATTGTTATGTCGGCTCTGATTATATTGTGACCCCTTAGACTCCTATATATATGTCGGCTCTGATTATATTGTGACTCATTTGTATCATCCAAGAATTGTTCATTTTATGTAATGTAAAGGAGTTTTCCCCCTCGAAGAGGCTACTTTTGAAGTCATTGATCCATCTCTTTCTTATATTTTATGAGCTGATTGCATAACAAGAGTTTTGTAATAAGTGTGGTATAGCATGACAGAAGACTACTCCATGCACACCTCAACAAAACAAAGTTGCAAAAAAAATGAACAAGATGTTGATGGAAAATGAAAGAAGCATGCTTAGTGGTGTCGGGTTAGGACAAGAATTCTAGGTAGAGGCGGTGGAGACTGCATGTTACATGGTTAATAGATCACCTTCATCAGCGTTGGAGGATAAGTCTCCACAAGAGGTATGGACTAGTAAGAAACCCTCTCTTTCACATCTAAGGGTATTTGGTTGTGATGCATATGTACATGTTCCAAAGGAGAAAAGAACCAAGTTGGATAGTAAATCTGAAAGGTGCATCTTTATTGGGTATAAAGATGGTTTAAAAGGTTATAAGCTTTGGAACCCAGAAACAAGGAAGGTTGTGTATAGCCAAGATGTGGTGTTTAGAGAGGTGAAAGATGTTATTAAACATGAAGTCCTACCAAAGGAATCTGAGAAAATAGAGTTTGAGCTAAAGGAGGAAGAATCAGACTCTACAACAGAAGAGGAATTAGAATATGAAGAGCCACAAACTCCAATTGTGAGAAGATAAATTCGAGAAAGAAGGAAGCCAGAGAGGTATATCCCATCTGATTTCTGTTAAGATTTTGCTTTATCTATTACTGATGATGATCCCATAACTGTCAGGGAAGTAGTAGATTCAGAGGATGACAAACTCTAGAAAGAGGCCATGGTTGATGAAATGACATCTTTGCACAAAAATGAGGCTTAGGATCTGGTGGAGTTGCCAACTAGAAGGAAACCCATTGGCAACAAATGGGTATCTAAGAAGAAGATGAATTCAAAAGGCAAGGTGGACAAATACAAAGCTTGTTTGGTAGCAAAAGGTTATTCTCAGGTGCCAAGATTTGATTTTGGTGATATTTTTTCTCCTGTTGCCAAGGTAGCTTCTATTAGATCACTTTGATATGTTTTTTCTACTTTTGATTTTGAGGTAGAACAAATGGATGTGAAGACAACATTTCTTCACGGGGATCTGGAAGAAGAGATCTACATGAAGCAACCAGAAGGCTTTGCATTGAAGGGTAAGAAAGAATTGGTATGCAGGTTAAAAAAATATTTGTATGGGTTAAAATAGTCACCAAGGATGTGCTATCATAAATTTGATACATTTATACGGGGACTTGGCTTTACTAGAAGAAAAGTGGATCAATGTGTGCACTTTAAATTAATTGGTGACTGTGTTATTTATTTGGTCTTGTATGTGGATGATATGTTGCTTATTGGAAATGGCAAAGAAATTATCTGGGATTTGAAGACCTAATTGTCCTCCAAATTCGACATGAAGGATCTCGGTGTTGCAAAATATATTTTAGGCATGGAAATTAAATGAGATCAGGCAAAGAGGAAGCTCTGGTTAAACCAGAGGAAGTATGTCAATACAATATTCTAGAGGTTTAATCTGCAGGATAGTAAATTGGTGAAGGTTCCTATTCCAATAGGTGTGAATTTATATGTTGAACAATGTTCCAAGACACAAGAAGAGGAATAGGACATGTCCTATGTTCCATATGCAAGCGTAGTCAATAGCTTGATGTATGTAATGCTTTGTACTAGACCATACATTGCACATGCAGTGGGAGTATTGAGAAAGTTTATGGCAAAACTAGGAAAGGAGCATTATACAACAGTGGAGCGGGTTTTCAGGTATTTGTGTGGCACTAGTGATTATGGTTTGTGCTACCAAGCTAGACCAGGATTGTACAAAGTTTTGGACATCCATGGCTTTGTTGATGAAGACTAGGCTAGAGATCTGGATCAAAGAATATCTACAAGTGGGTATGTGTTTAACCTATTTAGAGGTGTAGTCAGTTGGATGAGAAAGAGACAGTCTATAGTGGCATTTTCAACTACAGAGGTATAATACACGACAACCACTCATGGAAGCAAGGAAGCAGTTTGGTTGCAGAGATTGTGTTCAAGTATGGGGTTAGTACATTGAGCTATAAAGATAGACTATGAAAGCCAAAGTGAAATTTTCTTGGCAAAGAACCCTGCTTATCATTCAAATACAAAGCATATTGATGTTCAATATCACTTTGTGAGGGATATCGTTGAGGAAAAAAAGGTGTTGTTGGTAAAGGTGGACACTTTTAAGAATACTGCAGATGCATTGACAAAGTCTGTGAGTACTAAGAAGCTTTCTTGGTGTAGAGAAATAATGGCATTGCAGGGTTGGACCAATGACTAAGCTCTCCTATGACCCCCTGTGTGGAAAAGAAAACAACAAGTGAGAGAATGTTGGGTGTGTGTTATATTCTTTCCATGACTAGCCCCACGTGTGAAGTCGGGGGTTAGAGGGGGGCAACCAACCCCCCCTTTCAGGGGGTTTGAGGGGGGCGGTAGCCCCCTCTACGGGGTCTAGGACAGTGCCCTAGGAGTTTTTTTTTTGGACCCTATATTAGGTGGGAGGACCTACCTATGGTTTTGTGCATGGGTTTTGCACATGGTTTTGGGCATGATGGTTTTCTGCCCATGGTATCTTGTAGATACGGTTAATGGAACTACAATTATGTTTTAATCTAGGGTTAATGGATTGGGGTTTATGGATGCTTCGACATGTATATATATGTATTGTAACATTGAAAGGAATATAATGAAAAATCAATTTGGTAATCCTGGTTTTGGAATCTAGGGGAAAATTTCTGTGTATATAAGTTTTATGTTTTATGCTCTTGCCATTGTTTCTTTTCCTTTTTTAATAATTCCTTTGCAAGTAATTTTTGTACAGGGTTAAAACCTACAAGACAAGGAATACTTGATCCATCATGTTGATATTCAGAGACTCACAGGCATATCTGCTACTAGTGTCGCTATATCAATTGCTTTTCAAAATGCTTCCAAGTGGAGGAAGAAAACATGCTATGACAACTATTATAACATGTATGGTAACTATCGAGGAGGCAAGGGTGCTATGATAGATCCAATTAATAAGCCCAACATCAAATTCACCTATTACACAATTTCTGGGAAACTCATGCAGCATTTTTCTAGAGGCGAGTGCACATTAGACACCATTTTAGTTGCGGAGGCTTGTGTGCAGGGCACATAGTTGAATTGGTGTAGCTTTCTGCTACATGAACTTTTTGATGCTTGTGAAGATGTGTATAAAAGGGCTACTCACTTTATTTATGGATATCTCATTGTCACATTGGCCATGTGGAAATGGTGCCCACCAGAGGGCCGAGAGATGGAAACAGTTACTGAAGACCAGCCACTTTCTCTTAGGTATGTACCATGGCGGACCTCTAAGGACCCCAACAACAAAGAAATCAATGAGGCCTCCTTTACCAGATGGTATAAGAAGATGTTGGAAGTCACCAGGGCCACACCAAGAATCCCAAAGTCACTCCTTGATGACTACTCACAGGATATCTGGTTTAGCATCAGCCATGGCAGCACCTAGATATGACTGAAGTGTGTCCATCTCGACACATTTCAGATGTGGGCCCAAAAGTTTATGCTCACAGAGGAAGCCTTCCATATCAAAGTATCTTCCTATTTGAGGAATGCTAGAGAAGTTCGGGAGGGGAGGCATATATACTTGTTTGAAGGAATGGTGCCCCAACCACTATCGGCAGAAACCCATGTGACATCAAGGAAGCAATTGGTTGAGGAGACACTAAACCCAGTCATCAAGAGTCTCGAGACGTTGATGCAAACCTTATAGGAAAATATGGTGAATCTCAGTGCCTTAGTAAGTCCATTTCCCACTTTTTCTGAATTTTGTAGTTCAAGGCTGCCTATTTCTTTGACTTATATCCCTCTTGTTGCTTTAATTCTTGTAGTGGGCCTCCACTCTCAGTCAGAACCTACAATTCTAAATCCTCAACCTATTACCACCAAGCCACCATTCGGGCCCAAGAAAAATACTAAGACCACCTCTGCCCATGTTGTTGAACTTACCAAAGAAGAACCCCAATCACACACCACCACACCCATTATAAAAAAAAAACTCCCTTCCACTTCCAACGCATCACCACGGTCGCGCAATCCATCACCTCGCACAACCTCCACGTCTGCGACCATTTCAGACATCTTGCCATCTAGAACTCTCCCGGTATAGAAACATAAATGGAGGTCGACTTCATTATTAAATAAATTACTCCAAGTATGAATGAGACACTTACGACCCACATTGCAGGCATGAAGACCATTTAAAAGTACTTTTCATTCTTGGATGGTTTTAGTGGCTATAATCAAATTCAGGTAGCACCTGAAGATCAAGATAAGACCACATTTACCTATCCATGGGGAACTTTTGCTTACCGAGTGCTTCCTTTTGGATTACGTAATGCATCCGCAACATTCCAAAGAGCAGTACCAGGAATCTTTTCTGATCTAATCCATGATTGTGTAGAGGTTTATATGGATGATTTTACAGTTTATGGTAATTCATTTGAAGAGGCATTAGAGAATTTGGAAAAAGTCCTTATAAGATGTAAAGAAACAAACCTTTCATTGAGTCATGAAAAATTCTTTATGATGTTTACTGAAGGTATTGTTTTGGGACATCACATTTCAGGGGATGGGATTAAAGTTGATAGATCAAAAGTTGAAGTCATCTCCAAGTTGCCTATTCCAAATTGTCAAAAATATGTTAGAAGTTTTCTGGGATTTACTGGGTACTATAGAAGATTTATAGAGAACTTCACTAAAATAGCATTTCCACTCTTCAAATTGCTCACAAAAGACTGTGAATTCAAATGGGATCCTGATTGTCAATCAGCATTTGAAACTTTAAAAACAAGAATATCTGAAGCACCCATCTTGAGAGGGCCAAATTGGAAATTTCCTTTCCATATTTCTACAGATGCTTCAGATACAACTCTAGGAGCTGTGTTGGGACAAAAAGATCTAGTTCCTTATTCCATTTACTATACCAGTAAAAATTTGACTCCCACTGAGTTGAACTATACTGTAACTGAAAAAGAGTTCTTAGTTGTTGTTCATGCAATCAATAAGTTTAGACATTATATAACAAGCTATGAAACTTTTATTCATACTGATCATTCTGCGATTAGATATCTAATGAATAAACCTATTACTAATGGCAGAGTTACAAGATGGCTCTTACTTTTACAAGAATTCAATATTACTGTGTTGGATAGACCAGGGAAACAAAATACAGTAGCTGATTTCTTGTCTAGGATCCAGAATACTAAAGAAGATTCTCCTATAGAGGATAAGTTTCCAGATGAATATTTATTTGCAGTAACTACTAAGACCCCTTGGTATGCAGATATTGCTAACTATTTGGTTACAGGGAAACTACCTCCACATCTATTTCCTAGTGAAAGAAGAAAGATTATTCAGGAAAGTTCAAAATATTCATGGATTTCTAACGAATTGTTTAAAACAGGGCCAGATCTTGTGATCAGAAGATGTGTTAGGGAAGATGAAATGCCTGACATCCTCAAGGCATGTCATGATGAACCATGCAGCGAACACTTTGCTGACAAAAGGACAGCCTATAAAATCCTTTCTTTAGTATATCATTGGCCTTCCCTGTTCAAAGATGCAAAAGAATATGTCAAAAGGTGTGACAGTTGCCAAAGAGTAGGGAAACCGACCCTTTCAAATGAAATGCCATTGCAACTGCAGGTACTCATCGAACCCTTTGAAAAATGGGCTTTAGATTTCATTGGACCTATTAATCCACCATCTAAACAAAAGAAGTATATATTGGTATGTACTGATTATGTCACTAAACGGGTAGAAGCCAAAGCATTACTTTCTATTACTGAAAATTCAGTTGTTAATTTTCTTTATGAGGATATTTTTACTCTCTTTGGTGTTCCAAGAGAAATTGTGACATATCAAGGAAGTCAATTCACATCTAACCTGGTGGAGAAGCTGATGGAAGAATACAAAATCAAGCACAGAAAATCTACTCCTTACCATCCACAAGCAAATGGCCAAGTGGAGTCTACAAACAAAGTTATTGAAGGCATCATCACCAAAACTGTTCATCTACATAAAAGAGATTGGACAGAAAGGCTTCCTAAAGCCTTATGGGCCTACAAAACTACATGGAGAAATACAACAGGACATTCTCCCTATGAACTTGTTTATGGGAAAGAAGTCCTGCTCCCCATTGAGTTTCAAGTCAAAACTTTCAAGATGGCAGTACAGTTGGGGATGGATCTATCAGAAGCCCAAAAGCATAGAATGGAGCAGCTGAATGAGCTAGATGATATTAGACAAGAAGCAATCCTAAGAATTGATCTAGTTCAGTATCAAAGAGCTAAGTGGCATGACAAATACATCAAAGAGAAAAAGTTTCAAGAAGGAGACTGGGCATTGCTATTTGATTCCAAGTTTAAAGACTTCAAGGGTAAATTTCAGACTCATTGGCTTGGGCCGTATGAGATTGACAAAGTCTTTAGCAATGGAGCGGTAAGAATCAAAACTATTGATGAATTTCAAAGTCCTCTTATTGTGAATGGCCATAGATTAAAGGTTTATCATAAGCCACTCTCAAATGAGGAATTTATCAAAATGTTTCAAGAAAGTTCTGCAATAAGGCTGGTGAAGAAGAATCCTTCTTCTCCACCAGCCTAGCCTTTGTTCATTTCTGTTTCTGAAAAAAAAAGAAAAAAAAGAAAAAAAAAGGGATGTGTATAAGCCTGAAAACCAATCACTGATTGGCAGTCTTATACAAAAAATATAGAGCGAAAATCAGGAACACCTGACACCCTATATTTTCCAAAAAAAAAAAAAAAAAATATCTCTCTCATTTCACAAGTTTTGTGACACTCCACTCCATTTCATCCATTTCATTTCATTTCACCAATAAAAGTTTCTTTCATGACCATTTTCATTTAGTCAGTTATCATCTCTCCATCTCCATTCAGTCAAATGATGGCTGTGTCAGTTTCCGCAGCTGGAATCAGTTTCCGCAGCCAGAAGCAGTTTCCGCAACCACCACTCTGTTTTTCAAATTAACAGTCAAGATGTTAGTTCAATAATCATGAAAGCAAATGCAGGTATGACTGAGGACATGTTATGAAGACATGGAGCACCTAAAGGCATCAATAAGGAGTAGTTGATCAAGGGTTAATGGACAACAAATGGCAAAAATTCCAAGGTATGAGTAAAACTTTCTTTCAAATAGCAATCAAAACACATTTTTGCATAGTTATTAAACCATAAGCTCCACTATATGCAATGATTGGTATGATAGCCTCCATAACCATTCCATGACATTCCTCCATGAACCATGCATTTATTTTCCAAATGGCCTTATGATTAGCCTTCGGATTTTATTTGTGTTGGTTGTATGTTAACACTCCACCTATAATCATGAGGACGTAGTCGATTTGACTACGGCTCTTCTCAGCCGCACAAAATCTGCAGCCGTTTCATAAACATGTTTGCATCTACTCCACAGCCACTCAATTTAAAATTTCGCCAGATGCACTATACTCTCCCTACTGTTCTATTGACATCACGGCTGCATTTCCACTTTGCTCACATAAGCCTTCGCCCATTTCACGAATTCACTTCTACTGCCTGTCCTCTGTTTTCTGCTCACAGTCACTGGTTTTCTCCATAAACTCTATTCACTCCCATAACCTAGCCATCTCACTTCCGCTAAACCCTCCTCACACAGATGAGTTTTAAGAACAGAAGGAAGGATGGGTCCATTGTTGAGGGTAGAACCGGAAGGGCCCAAGTTTTTAGAAGGATACCCACAAGTGAAAGACATACTGAAGAAGGCAAGATGGCTACGGTTTATACAAAAATTCAAAGGCCACACTAAGGAGATTACAAAGGCTTTTGGAGGTCTTTTAACGGCCAGGAGGTGCAGCTTGGGGACCTTAAGTTTATAATCACTGAGGCATCCATAGCAGCTGCTACAGAACTTCCCCAGGAAGGTGAACATTGGTTCAAGAACAAGAGTTTTGACGAGAAGGCTTGGAGATTCATACTACGCAATCCAGGTATGGATGTAACTATATTCAAATGAGGAATTCCTGTCCATGCTTTAAAAGAAGAGTGGGCCAGCTTATTGTTAATTATTCAAAAGTTCATTACTTGTGAAGGCTGTTTTGGGGCAATGTATATGTATCATACCCGGTTGTTGATGAAATTTTTAGAAAACCAAACCCTCAATCTGCCCTAATTTTTATTGCTGAGCTTGAAAAAGATGTGCACAACAGTCCAAAAGAATATAGAAGACATAAAGCCCCATTTATATCATCATGGGCTTGTGAAAATTCTAATTGAAAACCAATTGAAGAAAAATAGGGACACCTAGGAACGGTTTTTGGTGAGAAACTACTTTCAAGAGCCACCCAAGGTACCTGAAAGTAGTAAAGCAAGAAGGAGTAGGAGGAAGGAGACAAGTGCAAGAATTCAAGACCCTCCTATTAGCAAAACCAAAGAAGTTTATCAAGAAGAGAGGCTGGAAAGAACAAAGGATAGAAACCAAAGAAAATCAAAAGGGAAACAAAACATAGAAGTTGTTTATCAAACTTTAGAGCCTTCTCAAAAAGAAGACCACCAAACACTGTTTGAAAGATTAGTTTATCTTCGAGAACAAGCGGCTGCAGCCAAGAAGAAACGAAAGGAAAAACAGAGTAAGGAGGAAGATACTAGTCCACAGCATGTAAGAAGAAGCTCTAGGCTTAAAGGGAAATTAAAGATAGTAAAAACCAAAGGGCCCCACTTTATTGATTTGGGGGAGGAAACCCTAGAAAAGCCTCCAACAACCTCTCCTGACCGTAGCCCACACCATACTTCCATTTCACAGCCAGATGTTGACATGAGTCCTTCTCGGCCAGAGTTTGAAATCAGTCCTTCTCAACAGGATTTTGGGGTCAGCCCAAGGAAGGCTACACCCGAGGTAGACCCAAATCAGCAGGAGATGTATGATTATATAGAATCCTTAGAGAAGACAGCTGCAGGTCCAAGCACGTCATCCACTCAGCCTCACACAGCACAAGAAGCTCTAGTCCAATCGTTGAAACAAGAAGTCTTTGAATTGGAGGTTTTAAATAGACATATTAAAAATGAAAATGAAGCATTAAAGGAGCAAAGCAGATTGGACAAGATCATTCATGACAACACTATGTTACATCTGGGACTGTGGCAGAAAAAGAACAGGAAATTGAAGAAGAAATGCAAGAGGTTGAATACAACACTTGTCAACCTCAAATTCAGATGCTTGATGAGGAAGCCCAGGATGGTAGTAGTACCAAGGAAGAGGAGAAGAGGGCTGGATGTACTAGCAGAAGCTTCAGAGCACATGGACTAAAGGGAGGATGATCAAAATTTTGGTTGCATGGGGACATGCAACACCTTCATAGTGGGGGTATGTTGAGCCCCAAACTTGCATCTTTCCTATGCACCTTTCTAGACTTTTTCCATTTACTTGGACCTCCTAAGTTGTACACATCATTGCATATTGAGTTTAAAAGAGCACATAAAGTGGTTTCCTAACTATGTTTTGTGTCTGCTGTTTGAATTAGATTTTTGCTCATTGAGTTGCAGAATCTTGTCACTTTCCGTAGCCAATTCAACTTTCCGCAGCCTTTTTGTTAAAGTCTATATTGCAAGTGTCTTCAGGCAAATCGAGCCACATGGGCAAGTTGGAAATGACGTGGACATGGACCGAGTCCTATTGGCTCAATCGAATTCATCAGAGGAGGCCATAGTCAACGATGGTCAAGCGGTGGTCAACAGAAGAGTCCTACGTTGACAGAATTCTGTTTCTAAACACGTGAAGACTTGCGTGGCCGTTCCTAGATTTCTGGGGACATATCAACACCTATGGACTGCTCCATAAGCCGAATCCAACAGCCACCCTCAATAGATTTAATCATCACGGCAGCCATGATGCTAGATCCATGGACATTGTCGTTCACATGTCCTCTATCAACGCAGTTTTTAGGAAATTAGTTATGTAAACATTTGCTATAAATAATGCGTTTCCATACGCATAGGAGTTAGCTTTTGTAATGTAATTTTGCTGTTAAGAAATCCCACTGTGCCGTGACACTGTTTTGTTGTTATGACTGCGTTTTGAATACATGAGAAGACTCTGTTTATAAGCACAATTTGTGTTTGATAGCTGTTTCCCGAGGTTGTGCAGAGGGCCCCTGCACATGCTGAGGTTTTGTTTATTGCTGTATAGTTTCATGCTATGTTTCCTTACGTTCATTATGCCATAGTTATTCACGTGTATATATTGCATTTCTTATGGTATTGACGTTTTACTTCTGTCCATAATTTTACATGCTTTATACTGCTGTTAACTAATCAGTGTGTTTGTTCCAGATTACAGTAGGTAGCCCGGGTATTTGCATATGGTTTCCACAATGACTAATGACATGGAATCAATCTTGTCTTTCTGCTGATTTATTTTTCTTAGTTTTTAATTCCAGCACTGTTTTGTTTATTTCAGTTCTGTTCATTGGCTTTATTAGTTAGATTAGATATTGAATTGCTCATGTCATTATCAGTTACCTCCGAAAGCCATAGCGAGACTAATGGTGAGGGATTGAAGTATGAGTGTCTAATTTGATATTAGTTTATTTTTTTACAAGATAGTTATTGAATTTCTCATGTCATTATCAGTTACCTCCGAAAGCCATAGCGAGACTAATGGTGAGGGATTGAAGTATGAGTGTGTAATTTGATATTAGTTTATTTTTCTGCAAGTTAGTTATTGAATTGCTCATGTCATTATCAGTTACCTCCGAAAGCCATAGCGAGACTAATGGTGAGGGATTGAAGTATGAGTGTGTAATTTGATATTAGTTTTATTTTCTGCAAATTAGATATCAGATTGCTCAAGTTGTTTATGATTACCTCCGAAAGCCATAGCGAGACTAATGGTGAGGGGTCAGAATATGAATTGACGTAATTTGATTTTAGCTCTACTTTACTTGCAATTTTTGGATTTCTTTGAGTACAGTTTCTTTTGTATTTAGACAGCAGCAGGGATAATGGTTTCATGATCAATAGTTCACTATTTGTTTGATTAGAATAGTGGCATATTTTCATTTTCTTTTAGGAATTAATTTCATCATTGCATGTTTTAAAACCCTTTTTGAAAGTTTGAAGTTTTGGAAATCATTATAAAGGACATCATTGCCTTGAAATTTTTTATCCATACTTGTCTTATTAGAATTTCCATCTCACATTAGGAAATCAATGAAGATAAACCCAAAAACAAATTTAAAAAACCAAAAACGACAAAAAGTAAGAAATAGGTTATCTTGCACATATAGTGCGCCGCATTTCAACAGTTTACGACTCCTAGTTGACAATTAATATAGCAATTTAGGACACTCTAAATTGACCAAACATTAGTCACAGTTGAGCTGAGAGGAATATCGATGGCTGAGGAAGCAAACGCGGCCGAGAAATAGAGGCAGTCGAAAGAGGAAAAAGCAGATCATCTGAGGGAGAAGCAACAGTCCAAGCGAGCGCAGGGCTTAAGAAGGCCGAGGGGAAAGCTGAAAGAGGGAGACAAAGAGTATAATGAAATTTTTTTGCAAAGCCATCTGAGCCTGCTCTGTTCCTTATTATCTTATTTATGTATTTATCTATCATGTTATTTTTCTTGTTATGTCTATGAGGCCTTCAAGCCAGATGCAATGTTGTAATGTTGTGAGATTTAATAAAAGATGAGATTAAAAGGATGCATGAGTACCTTTGTGTATGGTCTTATGTGGATTTTCAAAATTTTAATATGCTTGTACCTATTTGATATCACTTCTCTATGTGCATTTGATTTGTTATGGTTGGGTCTCCAACTATTATAGTTTGGAGTTTATTGGGTATTGATAACCTCCATGTGGTTCATTCCGACTTTGGATTCTAGCCCCTTAACTAACTAAGGTCGCGACACGCCTCAGGTGAGATGCCTTATTCATCTTGAATAAGGTGAGATTGTTAGCATTGTGCTAGACTACACAGAGCCAATGCTAGCCCATGTGCCCAAACCTGGGGTCTCAACCCTTCCATTATTTTTCCGCCAACACCTTCCTTCTTAAAATATGAACATAAAGACAAAGACTGATGATGGGGGATGTAGAGGTCATGGCTTAAGCCTACTTGGAGTGAAACCCTCAATATTATTCAGTGGTATTTCACCTATGAAGGCCACTATGACAAGATGAGGATGTATCATTTCAAATTCCTCGCACATCTTTTAGGGTAGGTTCATATGAATATGCCTTATTTTTTGTTTATGAGTCTCAAGAATATGTCAACTAGGATTTGAGCTAAACCCACTTCATCTCCTCACTGCTTGTTTCATAAAATCCTATTTAAAATGATAATCATTAATCATCTAAAGAAAGTCGGTAGAACCTGGGAACATTTTTTTGTTTTGGGAAGGGTTTTTTGAGTTAATCTCTACTAAACCTAAAACTAGCAAGGGTAAGAGATAAAGAAAGGGGCTTGTTCAAACAGTTAAAATACCAAAACTAGCAACCTACTTTGTCCTAACAGAAGGAGAAAGGAAACCTCCCCTGTCGAGCATGGAGAAGACCTTATCACAGTTCCTGTGACGAAGAAGGTTTATGTGAGAAAAAGTAAAAGGATTTTGGAGAAAAAACCCCAGCCTCCCCTCAAGAACAACTTCCAGAGCTGCCAGAAAATCAACCCATTGATAAACCTACCATTGAAAAACATATAGAAGGTTCAGGGGTTAAGATCAGTGAAATAGAGGACTTGGAGGGCCAAACTAAAACATCTAAACCTGTGAAAAGAGAAAGGAAAAGGAAATCCACCCTGGCTAAGATGTATGGGATGAGAAAACCCCATACTAGGCCCACTAATAAACTCAAGCTTAATTATAAGTTGCATCAGAACCCAACCTTGAAAGATCAAGTAATTGATCTTGATGATACACCATTGAGAGAGATTCTTATTAATAAAGAGGAAGCTTCGAGTTCCTCTAAGAATAAAAAGGTTCAAAAACATGGTAAAGGAGGAGAACAGGGCCCCAAGGCCAAGAAGAGAAAGAGGGTAAAACAAACTCCAACAATCAATATGAACCTCTTGCTAGAAGTAGCAAAAAAACTAAAGTAAGGATTCAAAGACAAGCGCTATCAAATTGTTTGACAACACATTTTTTTTATCTGTTTGACAAAGTGCTACCATATTTTGGTAGCACTTTCACTATTTTAGTCTCGACAACATTTTCCCAGATAATTTGTTAGCACCCCAATACTATGCAAAGTTTTGGCAGTCATAAGGATGTTGATTATGTTAAAGCTCTTTGAAGGTTATTCTTGCACAACCAACAACAATTTGATAAGATCAAGTTAGAGATCTAAGGAAGTTTGCTATGTTGAGCACATTGATGAATAGCAAAGCAAGATTTTAAGGCATGAAATAGGGGATTTATAGATTTTATTGTAGAATGTCACTGACCTGTTTCAATCCACTTCTTCAACATTTCTTTCAACTACAACTCCACTTTTTGTTACAACAATCTATCATGCATCATGATTCAAAGACAACACATCAAATGTCTTCTTGTAAATATATTTTAGACTTAATTTAAGTGATTAAGATATGTTTCTACCTCAAATATTTTGTAATTAAGAATTCCTTGAAGTTATGGCTTCAATTTTGTAACCTTTCTATAAAGGTTATTTATGAAAATGAACCAAGGGTTGGTTTTTTCTTAAAAACAGACTTGTATTGTGTATGCTTTACTTTTGATATTAATGCAATTTCCAAGACAAAAATATCTTGAACTTGCATATCAGAGATTCCTCTTATGATGTTTACTAATCAGTTTCTTAGTTTTGTTGCGTTCCTTTATGAATTTCATGGATGTTAGGTCTTCATATTTGAACAAAATTTAAATAATTTTGTAGAATTCATCTGCATTCAGATGCTCTACCATTATGAGTTTCAAATATTTTCACTTTGTCTTCTAAAGTTGCACATGATTCACTTGCATGCTTTGTGTAATGGTATGTTATCTCTTTCTATCTACCATCTGGATAACTAAAGGTCTAAGTGAACATTATCTTTATGCCTTTGATCTCTGTCTGTTTTATCCACTAGTTCTTGGAAATTTTCATTAAGATTAAACTGTGACTCCATGCCCAATGGTCCTTTCCTTAATCTCCAACCAAACTTGTTAGTATTGTTACATTAGATATGGCCACTAAGCACATGAATGACCTATTACTATAGTGACCTCGAGTAGCAGAGTCAAAGAGAGATCCCTCTCTAGATTGGAAGGGCCAACTTCCAATCTTAAAGTTTGGTTTGAAGGTTATTTCAGTTATTTCCCTCCATATCTAGGGTAATTTCTGTGTGCTAACAGGTGCTAAGGGACATAGTTTCCTTGACTAAAACATGTAAGAAAACACTTTAATGTACTCTTCAATACAATGTCACCTAGAAACAACATGTTAAAAGGATTGATCCTTGCATTTGTGGAATGATGCACTTCCAGTATTGGTATGGGCATAAACTTGGTTTGGTTCAGTAAGCACTTTTCCTAAAAAGGGGTCTCCAAGATTGGGTAGTGATCCATGGTAAATCCCTCTAACAACAAAAGTGCTTGTCCTAATTTTAGGGAAACATGAGTTATACAAAAGATAGAGTAGGGTTGAATTGTGTATGATGTAATTTAATGCTAACATGCTTGGGATACACTCATTCCCAACTGTCCTCACTCTCCTTTTGTAGTTCTTTGGATCATTTTCAATACTTCTGGAATTGTCTTCAAAACCATGTGAAACTTGTGGCGAACTCTTCACTTCTTCAATCTCTGGACAATCCTCTAATTTTTTTGTTGCTCCATCTCTAATTATTTTTTATGCCAAAAATCTAGCATTAGTAGGGTGGTCCTTTGTGTCATGTCTGTCAGTTGTGACCATGTTCACATTGCCTACTCTTTTGGCCTCTAGTTTTTCTAGAAGATCAGGGAAATCTTCTCTTTTGTGTTCTACATTGTAACGGTACCCACACATAACTTGTATTGGAATCGAGGCTTAGTGAAAAATATTTGCATGTACCAATCTCTCTATAATTGAAGCATGCTAGTCATCTGTCACCTTCTCTTTTGAATCCTCCTCTGTCGTAGGTGCCAAACCCTCCATCGCAAGTTGGTTGACATTGTTGTTGGTTGCTTGTGTGTTTCTCTGCGGTTGAAATTTTCCTTGTTGAAATGTTTGGGCCTTCGCCACCTATGGGTCCGCTCCTTAGACTCGGTATGTGTCTGATGTCCTCTCCTTCATTAGTTCCAACACGTGATATGCCCGAATGTCATGGTCTATACTTTTACATAACTCATAGAATGGACTATAGTAGGTCATTTGATATTTCTCCATCAAGTCGTAGGACCTTGGATTATGTCCCCACTTTTGGCATAACTCATAGTGTTATGATTTTCCTTCTCTAAGCAATGGGTTTGATGCTTTTCCTTCAAGTGTCCTTCTCTGTGACATATAGTGCACCAAACATTATGAACATATCCTTCCCTTTCACCACTTCTTGCAACTAGAGAGTCGGCGCTACCAGTTGCAATTGCACTTGTGTCATTCTTGTTGATCCTTTTGCTCTACGTGGAGTTAACTCTAGTCTCATTGTTATTTCCAGTGCCTCTGATTCCGATGTCACTCTTTTTTATTTCTGGTAGCATCCGATGTGCTCTAACCCTCAAAATTTTCAGGGAGGTTTGGACACATGCATTCCATAATACCCAAAAATTGTTTTGGGAAATTTCACCTAGAGATCATTTTATTAAAATAATTAATTATTTTTAATGGGTGCCTAAGTCTAAACTTAGGAAATTAAAACAATTAAAGGTTATTAATCTAACTGTTGGTGAAACTTCTAGAAGAAGACGAGGATCAAGACAAAATGATCTAAGCCATTGATTAGGATCTAATCTGGGATGTTGGTTCTCAACAAAAGGATTATAAGAGGAGGCTTGAGGGGCATTTAGAAAATGCACCGAGTGGAGACTAGAAGATCGAATTTCCGAAGCACAATAGTTGCTGGGAGAGAAATTAGAAGTGATCTTTTGCAGTGAGGGGCGAGGATAGTATCTGGTAGGGAGTTTTCCTGGGCTGGAGAGTACAAGGTGGAGAGGGAACAACAACGTCTGGAGAGGTTAACACAGGGCCACGTAGAGCTAACACAGTGACAACGCAGAGTCTAAAGGGAGATTGAATTCCTACTGAGGAAATCGATTTTTAGAAGCTGAGAGACAGGGTGTGATATCGGGAGGTTGAGAGTTGAATTTTTCAAGCCAACAGAGGGTCAAAAGGAAGAGCAACGCAGTCCCTAGCAAAGGTGATGCAGAGACTACGTGGGGTTGACACAGTTCTGCATAGAGGTTGATGTAGAAGGGACGCAGAATCTAACGCAGAGACTGCGTGTGGTTGACGCAAAAGGGACGCAGAAGGGACACAGAGGTTCACTTCCAGCAGATCGAAGTTGGATCTTCTAGTGACAGGGTGAGATCATCAAACTATTTAGTTTTGTCCAGTTTATCTCTATATCGGATAGCCAATTGGGCATCCAACAAATTGTACTCAGATTACTACTTCTTAATAATACAAACCCTTAGTCGTTTCACCGGTTTTCCTAGGGACATTTGTCTAAAAATAACTGTGTAGATGTGCGTGATTTTTATTTATCTCTTGTGTTGTATTTAGTTTCCGTGGTGTTATTTAGGTGTAGGTTGTAGTGTATGTGTTTTAGTATTTGCTATAGAAAACTACAAGTAACTTGTTCAATTAATTTAACAAGTAGGTGAGATATAGCAGTTTGCTGCAGTAGGAATTGGTAACCGATTTTTCACAACTATCTGTTGAGTGAGAGGTATCCTTATATGAGGAAGGAGTCCTACAATAAACCATTCCTTTTGTTTTGAATTAGGAATTTGAAATGTTAACCTATCTAGCAATATCTTGAACCTCTAGTCATAGTCCCAGACTAGTTCTCCTTAGACTTGTTTAATTTCTTTGAAGAGAGTGATGCATTGAGATTCAAACTTAATGTTTTGAAATTCCTTTAAAAAGGCCTTCTTGATCTCTAAAAAGTTCATGGTATGACTTGTTGGGGTAGTTTCTTTGTATTTCATATACCAAGTCAATTCTCTATATCAGAACATTGTTTCAAGTCGTGCAATCTTAGCTTGTTCATCTGGGGTCTGCTTCATCACCTAGATTGCTTCGCACATGAACCAATGTTGCTTAACATCATCCCTTCTTTTTCACCACATTTTGTGTGGAAACGAGCCCCATAACCATTTCATCTTCAAAACCTTTACTACATCTAGCTACTCAACATTGAAAGGAAACATTAACCATCCCTTCACTTGAGTGTGGAAATGTAGGGTATATCCTAGAAATGGATTCTAGTGCTGTTATATGCAACTCACTAAGTTATCTCCTAAAATATATCAATCATATAACCTCCCTATCAAATACTTTCATGTCAACCCTAAAATTTGATCAATGGTTATGTCCTCACTAAGATACAACTTGGTTTTATCTTTTAAGAGTTTCTCACAACTACAATTATCTTCATCACTTATTTATGTTGTTTAATTAGATGAACAACTTGTTAAATCCAAAATATGGAAAATAGATTAACGTCATACCTATGATTTCACTTTAACAAAATGATTTTGGTTATGCATATATCTCTTGTAGTGATGAAGATCAAAATTTACTTGGTGAACACTAGTTTCTAATGTGTGCCTAGTGTCAAGTGCTAATGCATGCCGATGCGTGTCAATGAGTGCTAGGGAGTGCTAGGGAATGCCAAGGTGTGCTAACGTATGCCAGGGAGTTCTAGAGAATTCCAAGCGCAATGGAGTGCGAAGGAATGCCAACACATGATAGTGCATCCCAAGAATGCCAATGGATGCCAGGTGCCAAGCCATGCCAATCTGTGCTAGCCTTGAAGTGTCGGGGAGTGTCAGGGCAACACAAGGGAGCACTTGGTTAAAATGCATGGAAATTAATGAATAAGCGGGATGCCATGGATTACCTGTAAGTTCCACAGTTTGATAGGGAGTGCCAAGGAGTTCCAATGTGTGCCACGCATGCATAAATGTGCTAGGTACTAAGCCGTGACAAGTTCCAAGGCATTCTAGTGTGTGCCAATACATGTTAGGGAGTGCCAAAATGTCCTAGAAAACTATTCACTTCTAAAATATAAGAGAAGACGAAATATAGACTAGTTAAATCATAAAATATATTCGAGGAAATCATAATCATATATAACAAAAAATGGAGAGGGTTTGTACATAAGCTTATGCAATAGAAATTAAATTACAATTGATAGTTAAATTATATAACATTTTTTTTATGATCTTTACTAATGTATATTAGAATTGTTGGAATTGTTGAATGCTTTACATCATTGGAATGACATCTTAGTTGTAACTTATTTGAAATTTTATTATCGTATGTGCACTTTGATATGATGTAATATGATTATCGTTTCATTTCATATGTTGTAATATTAGATATATAACAAAGAAATTAATTATTGCATGAAATAAATAATAAATTTTCATTCTAAATGTTTTTTTTGCAGAACAAGGATCTTCTAGAAGATCTGAATGATCCTCATCACATAGATCTAGATCATGTTGGGTCTGATGTTGAGATGGCAGATGATGCTCATGATGACACATATATATATGACAATGAGGTCAATGCTGATACAAATGACGATGATGATGATCATGATCACAATGGTGATGATGATGATGAGGCAATTGTTGGTAGCAGCCAGTGACATTCATGATCATATAGATTGCATCATGGATAATTTTTTATATATTGTTATGATGTTGATTTTCATGGTTACTATCATATGTACCGTTTTCACAGCTTCTAGTAACATATTATAGAGTTCTATCTTTTTGACATGTATCATTTTGACTTATATCATTGGGACATGATGCATCATATTGACTTGTATCAATTTGTCTTACATAACCTATCATTTTTATTTATATCATTTGTCCATGATGTATCATTTTGACTTATATCAACTGTTGAACATGTATAATTTTCACATGTAATTGATCTACTAGTATATGTGAATTTCACTTGTTTTAGTTATATATGATGATGATCTTATTAGTATTGACTCGTCAATTTTGATATATTGAAAGTGGTTGATGATGTGGATGCATATTTATTACGTATGATAGCGTTGATTTATTGCTCATGATGGATGTTCTCAAATCTACTTAAATTATAGATATTTGACTTGTTTTAATTATAGATGATGATCATGTTAGAATAATTATCTTGTTATTTTATATATACTGGACATTGTAAATTTCATTTTGATGGAGATTTAATAAGTATAATGATGTTGTTAATTTGTATGGATGTTTGTTTCCCTAAAAACTCTTTATAAATGTTATTCTATAAAATATTTCAAATACATTCATATGACTTGCTGTAAAATCATATAATTTATTTAAGAGGCATGATATATTTAACTAATTAAATTGAAATAAAAACATATTAATTTAACTGTATGAAAAACAATAATCATTTTTATAATAAAAAAAGAAGAAGCAACAATGGAAGCCAAATTGGAAGCCACACTAAAAGCAAAACTAGAAGCAAAATGAGAAGTAAAACTGGAAGCAAATCCTGGTGCTATTCGCAACGCTTGGAAGTAAAAAAAGAAGCAAAATTGGAAGCCACACTAGAAGAAAAACTAGAAGCATAATGAGAAACAAAACTGGATGCAAAACTGGAAGCCAAACCAAAAGCCAAATTGGAAGCAAATCCTGTTGCTAATTCTGGTGCTATTCCTGACGTTGTTTTCAACACTATTCCTAGTGCTATTTCTTGAGTTTCTGTTGGGAAAATTCGACATGCAAACTAAGCTTGTATGGAAGATATGTGAACCTGACAATAAAAAGTGAAGGAAACTGTTTTTACAACTCCAATTGGCAAGATTAAGAAGTCGGTGACTATATCAAATATGAAGGGAACGATGAGGCAGTAAAAATAAATATGGACATTGCACTATCAAAATGGCATATATATATATATATACAACATATTTGTCCCACATGCATGCTGTGTAAATATTATGACTTGTATATATATGGTTGTGGGTTTCAATAGACATTGAAAACAAAGAAGCCATGGTTGGTGATTGGCCATGGGACACATACAACTAGATTATGAGGTTTGAATTGGACAAACATGATAAACATGAAAGAAAAAATGTCGACTACTCATCCTAGAGTACGAAATGAGCCACTTCGAATAGGTTCATTTCCCAGCCCACCAAACATGAGCCATGTGAGCCCAAATTGATAAGTCGAGCATTACCGGCCCACCAACCAACTAAAGCTTATAGTTCCATTAAAGAGTGTTTCCACGGGGTAGGACCTCCTCCTCATACAACTAAATTATGAGGAGCCATGGTTGGTGATTGGCCATGGGACCTAGATTATGAGGAGCCATGGTTGGTGATTGGCCGTGGGACCTAGACTATGTGGAGTCACGGTTGGTGATTGGTCATGGGACCTAGACTATGAGGAGCCATGGTTGGTGATTGGCCATGTGACCTTTGACTTGGATGCATACAACTAGATTATGAGGTCTAAAACCCTTAGAAACAAACATGAAAGGGGGCTAGTTGAATGTAAAAGAAGCCATGGTTGGTGATTGGCCATGGGACCTTTGACTTGGACGCATACAACTAGATTATGAGGTCTAAAACCCTTAGACACAAACATGAAAGGGGTCTAGTCGAATGCAAAAGAAGCCATGGAGCCATGGTTGGTGATTGGCCATGTGACCTTTGACTTGGACACATACAACTAGATTATAATTGGTGATTGGCCATAGGATCTTTGACTTGAATACATACAACTAGATTATGAAATCTACAACCCTTAAAAACAAATATGAAATAATGAGCATAATATGAAATAGAATATATAAAATAATCGACCTAATTACTCTTTTTTAATGAAAAAGAGTCTAAACCAAATGTATCATGATATTAAAGCCAAGAATAAATATATATATATATAAAGTTTCAAAAAATGATTACCAAATACCCCCAAAGAGTTAGGAGTAAAAAGGAGCACTCCTCGCAACAATTTATAAGACCCCACAGTTAAGGAGTAAAAAGAGCACTTCTCCCAACAATTTATAAGAATAAATACTATTGGCATTTTTCGCCTTCCAGCTCATGATTAGGTCATAACACAAGAGATCCCAATGGCTTGTGGATGTTTGAAAGATCGTTGAGTTGCGTCAACACATCACAACACATCGATCATATATATACTTTGATCAAATGAACATGAAAAAACACTACTGTTTTGATATATGCACTTAATGAAGAAATTTCTACATAAAGAAATGAAAAGCCAGATTTAAATTTGAATAAAATATAATACGTATGATATTAACGATCATATTTATAAGTAATTTATATTTATTTCTATAACAGTATTTATAATTAAATTAACTTTAATTTTATAACTCGGAGGATTTTTTTCTCAGTAATGTCGATGTCTCTAGGGTTAATATAAAGTTATGTTTTAATGTCGATGCCTTTGAACCAGTTATGTTTTTTTAATAAATATTATAATTATCGTTTCTAAATTAAAAAAATTAATAATAATAATTAAATAATTAAGTAAATTATTATTACTCTCTAAGTAATAACACATTAAGAGTCGTTTGATTGTGACATTAAATCTCAATTCATTAAAAATTAAAAAGTCATTTATAAAGTAAATTTTGTAAGCGATTTTCTTTTTATAATTTTTTATTTTATTTTATTTTTTAATAATTTGATTGGTTCAAGCTGCTTGATTCTTATTCCGCCATCATCGTTTCAGCTGTCATCGCGTAATTGCTGCAGAGTTTGTTCCAGAGTGTTGTACGCCATCATCGTGCAGCTGGGTTTTATCGTACAAATTTGGGCTTTCACAGTGACGATATCAAGATTTGGGCTTAAACCCACATTCAATGCACGCCCATGACTAGAACCCGAGCACAATTCACAAGAGCCGCATATTTTTAACCGAGGTTTCAAGATTTCAGTGGGGTTTCAAGATTTCGACCATTGAAGAAATAAAAGAACCTAAAAATATTATACCATGGAGTCGGATATTAGGCCTACGATTCCAATACAATGAATGTCAACATCCACATAGAAAATATAAGCCAAATTTATTACGTGTGTGAGTAAGGACAAGAGAAGCAAACAAATCCATCCGGTAGAATGAACACCCAAATCTGAAAATATTAAATCTCATTGATACTCAAATATGAAACGTTCAAATATGAATAGATATAGTTATTGCGTAGTACCTCTCCAATGGAGATGGGCTTGGATTGTCCCTCAAGACTAAGTCTCTGCTCTTGGGCATTCATGCTAATCATTGATAATTTGTTTAATTACACACCTGGCACACAATATAATAATTCATTGAGAAACAAGAATCGACCCAACATATAGGAAGCAATGAAGTCAGGGACAAATCCTCAAAATCAAAGTGAAAATTCACTGCAAAAAAATCCAAGGCAACCTCTAAAGACAAAAGACTTCAGAAACAACATGCCCGTACATTTGTGACTGCTTCTGTTATATTATTTGTGAACTTGGCTCATCCAAATTTCTGACTTTGTTGTGATTGAATGTGATACAGTACAAATAAACTAGGGGAGGGGAGTACCAACAGGGATTTGGAGGCGCCACATCCTTGCATTTGTGAGCATCGTGGCAAATTGGGAGGAGCAGGCAAGCTTCGCATGCATGAATGGAAACACCTGTCTAGTGAAGTGTACGTTTTTCAATCGTTGCAAAGTGTCATTGACTTATTGTTAATGGAAACACCTATATAGTGAAGCATATGATTGTCAATCACTGCAGAGTGTCGTTGACCTATTGTTATGTTGTTCTAAGCCACGACTCCATCCCGATTTATTGATCTACATGATCAATTTTACTTTTAGGTTAGGAAAATAATACCAAGGATGGAGCATGGCGAAACACATTATTAAGATGGTTAAAAGTACGAGCAAACAAGCAACGTCAGAATGATCCCCACCCGCATCCAAGTAACAAAGTACACACAATAACCCAACAAAATAAAATGGATCCATGAACGAATCAAACTGAAAGAGTTAACACTCCCTAAAGAATCAAGGTTATAAAGTTTGTGCTTTAATGATATTAAGGCAAGTATCTTGAACTTGTAATATTCATATGCTACATTACATACATTGAAACATGTATCATGCCAAACATGCTCACAACTTGATTGATGAAATGATTTATTCCAGTTTGAAATTTGCGTTCGATAAATTATTGTTTTCCATGCTGACATTGTTGATATATTTATGTAAATATATAATACTTTTTATAATGTATTGAGATATAAAATAATTACAGTGTTTTGGTTTATTCTATTTTTTAAAATAAAATACTAAAAATTATTCTGGGAAAAGATTACGGGTCACGGAATTGTCTGTACCTGCAATGAAGCGCGTAGGGCTGAGCTGAGGTTGTACTTTGCTACCGATGAAGATTTTGCGTTGTACCAACTAAGAACCACTGCAATTAACCGCACCAGCCAAAACCAAACAAATAAGGCCTCCAGATTCTTTATGGAATGGAACATAGAGCAGTGCAAAGCTAAGCCATACATAGGCTAAAGAAGGCTTGTCAGAGATGAATTTATGAGGAAAGGGAGAAAAAAATAGAATTGACCGAAAAAACAAGAAAAACAGTGCCGATTTCAAAGAAGAAAACCTTGAATGCTGAAAAACACAGATAATCAAATCTACTTCTTAAGAGTGGGAAAACCTATTGCCAAACTAACAGTGAGCCTGTTAAAGTGGCCTTTACCTTATTATATCTATATATATTTTAAAATTTAAATTTAAATGGTTTTAAATAACCGAAATCAGCGTAATTACTTTTCAAACTTACCACAAGGCGCAAATTAAAAGAGACATGAATTTAAAAGGCAAGAACTCAATGTATCATCTGCCCTACCATACCCATTTAATTTTGAAAGATTAAGGTTAATTTTATATAACCTATATCCAGTACACCTCCCCTTTCCAATAACAATACCAAATGAAACAAACATGAATTTAAAAGCTAAGAAAATATTGATGAACACTAACAACCTCGGCTATGGGAACCTATGACTTCCGTACGGTACTCGCCAATTTCACCAAGAATAATAAATATTGTGTGTAGGTTCGAGGTTGAGGCTATACCTGCTAGCGGTGAAGGCTTAACGAAAACCACTGCAACTAGCCAATTTCACCATGAGTCATAAAGGTTGTGGGTTTCCCGTCTCTCTCTTCCAAATCACCACCTCCATTAAGTGCAAACCAATCAAACACCGCCTCAGAAGGATGAAGGTTTAGTATATGATGGAACATATAGCATTGCAAAGCCCACAATGAAGCCATCCATGCAAAAAACGCTTCTGAGAGATGAAAGTATGGGCAAAAGGGGAAAATATAAGAAAAAACAGAGACCATTTTAAAGCTGGGGTTACCTGGAATGTTTACAGTGTGAAATGTGCGTTGCCATGAATCAATAGCACCTGCTTTGCATGGCGGCCAGATGTTCAATGTAGTTTCCATATGGATGTAGTATTTTAACAACAACGTCGGTGTGGACTTTCATGTTCCATTCACTGTCTGTGGAAAATTGTCTGATAAAAAAATTGGTCCATTGAATATCGCAAATTAAAAAATCGTGTCAATTGAAATGACGAGACACCAACTTTCTTCTTTTCATAGTTTTGACAGATATCAAAGTAATGATATAATTTTGTTTTCAACGTAATTTTTCAAATATATGTTATAGATCAGTTACAATATTTTTTAATAAAATGAAATTTATCATAATTTGTTATTTATTTTTTACTTTTAAAACTTGTGTAAAGAAGCAAAATCCATTTTTAAGGATTGAAAACTAAATCTTCATAAAAATGATGAATAGTGCCAGCGAAAGTTAGATGGAATAGTTTCTTAATTCATTAAATACTCAAGTTGAGGGCTTCCTATCTGCAAGGAAATATATTGAAGTAACCGAAACATATAACAATCACTATTTAAATAATACTTAAATTAACCTAATATTAAAAAAAAAAACTTTATTTAAATATTTTGTACATTCATATAGAATATTATTTTTCTAATAAAATATTCATTTATCCATTTAATTTTCTATATTATTATGTGTTAATATTATATAATATTTTTCTATAATAAAATGATTTTCATAAAAATAGTTTTTTATTCTTATTTTATAAATTATTATATTGTAATTAATCGAATTTAATTAAATGATCAAAACAAAAGCATTAAAATTTATTAATATAAATAATAATTACATCTAAATAAATAACATTAAAATTTATTAATTTATTTTAAATTTAATTAATAATTAAAAAAAATAACAAAAATAAAACTTTTTAATAATTTCGTATACATATTAGCATTTTATTTATAGTTTTAAAAATAATTCACTTACAACTTATATATTATCATTTCATTTAAATTATTTTTAACATTTTATATATATATTAATATGGTGTTATATGATTTATTTATTTATTCATTTTTTAAAAGAAAATCTTGTTGAGAAATTTAATGGATGTTTCTCCATTTATAAATAGCATTTCTAAATGAATTTATTAATGTAGATGAGTGCACTTGACCAAAAAAAAATTACAACTTTTCCATGATGTAACATTACAAATTGGTTTTATTTTTTATTTTTCATAGTATGTAAATTTAATCATTTTAAATGTAATTGGTTCAACTGTTATTTTGAAATGATTACATTTGTATAGGTTAGTTCACCATCTTTTAATGATGTGTACATTGTCACTTTGATGTCAACCAAACACAAACACAAGTACGGAAATTCATGATTTAGCATTCGAATGGTTCACCCCTATTATAGATTGATGAATGAAGGCAATATGGTCATGCCTTCAAATCTATATGCCCACCTTCCTTAACGATGGCTATTACTGGTTGATGCAAGGCCATAAAGGTTGGACTTGGTGTCGCAGAGTTACTAGATGCAAATATATTTGTGATATTTATTTTTAGCATATTCAGATGTATTTGTGCGATTGTAATATTGTATAAAAATTAAATTGATGAGAGACACTATATATATATTTTTTGTTTGCAGTTTTAGCTGGCAAAATTCCAATGCAAGATAACATTGAGACTTTTAAGTTTAAGTACTAATCTTATCCACCTCACACATTTATCTTCTTGTTATTGTTGGCTATTTTTTAGCTATTATAAACATGATTGATGTGTTGTAAATTTCTAAGTAATGAACAATATTTTTTTCACATTTCAAAATTCAATAATTAAAGTGAGCAGCAGGGAATGCTAGCTATGCAGCCTTGTTAATATAGATAATTAAAATTGAAAAATAAATTCAGAGATATCAAATTATTTAAAATAAAAGTAAAATTAAATAAAATTAAGATCATAGACTCATTTAGAATGATTGCTTGCTACAAATGCTTATACCAGAGCCCCGGACACTATGATGGTGGTTAGGATGCTACTTCCACTCTAGCTGCTGCTGATGAACTATGATGGTGGTTAGGATGCTACTTCCACTCTAGTTGATGCTGATGAAGCTATTTTCATCAGCATAAATCCATCTTAAATATGAATCTAACATGAGCCAAGAGGGATCCAAATCCATCTTAAATAGGAATCTAACATGAGCCTAGAGGGATCCAATTTCTTCACGTGCAATTTTTTTTATGAACTAACATTATTTAAATTTTTTGTATAGTTTATTAATTTTTATTTTATTTTATTTGGCAAACATGAGTAAAATTTCAACTTTGATGACAGAGAGACATTGTTACATATCATACTGGGCTGTAAAATGAACCTCTCAACTTAACAAGAGAAACTCAAACTACCAACACATCTACTCGATATAAATAATGCCTATGTCCGCCAAACCTATACCTATACCTATGCCTATGCGGGATTAACACTGGCCACTGGAAATGGATATGGATCCGCGGGTCAGCTGCTGCAGCCCTGAGCAATATATAAGTCTAAAGGAAGCGTTGGATCAAAATCGATCTTTGCAAGCATACTATGAGAAAGGGCAATTGTAAGATGGGATAAGTGGTTGGTGGTTTTTGGGTGGGTTAATATAATGGTTATATATATATATATATATATATATATGAAAACTCTGGATCCATTAGTGTAACCATTATCTTGTTATCTTGTTTTGTGTTTTAGTGGGGGAGTAAGTTCATTTTTTGGAAAACATTTTGATATTTTTGTATATTTCTAATTTAAAGGAAAAAAGTTAAATGAATAACAAAATTATTTGTTTTAATACTAAATTTAAGGTAAAAAGTAATAATGAATTTAATTTTAGTTTAGTAAAAAATTTGCTTTATTTTAAATTAATTTGAATATTTTAAAAACTAATTAAAGTTATTGATTAAAAACGTTGGTTATAATAACTAATTAAAGTTATTGATTAAAAACGTTGGTTATAATACGATGAAAAAAAGTTAAATGGATAACCAAATTAATAATAAATCTAAGTTAAAAAATAATAATTTTAGTTTAGGAAAAAATTGGTTATTTTAAATTACTTTGAATAAGTTTAAAAATCAATTAAAATTATATATTAATATAAACATTTACATAATTTTAAATTAATTTACAAGTTTTATTAATTTTTAAAAATATTTAAATTAATGTAAAATTATTTATATATATATATAATAAATAGAGAGATTTACATGAGAATATATTTAGCTAAAAGTTTGGGGTGCAAAACTTTAACCATATAGCTCAAGACAACATCTTATTTGCCATAAATTAGAGGAAACAAAACTAGAGCATTATCACTATTGTACAAAAAATTACCTATGTCATAGCTGATATGTTCCCAAGTCCAGAAGTGACATGAGCCTGGTTACAAAATATCAAAAAATGAGAAAGCCTGCCATCCAATACACACAAAAAAAACCAAGAAGGTTGGCCAACATGGTGTCGGGTTGATACCAGTTGTCCATTGGATCCATAAGTACGTTGTCGTCGTTGAGAAAAAACATAATTGACCTTTGCAGAGACTACCAAATCCTTAATTAGATATCACCACCGGAGAAAGGGGAGCACCATTGGCTAGTGGATCAATAAGGTGAGGTGGAGCAATGCTTACAAGTTGAACATCAATTACTGCATGTGTATCAATGAGGTCATTAGTATCAAAGTATGAGTTAGACACTAGATGCTTTTCCACCCGTTGCTGTCAAATGAGTATGTCATCCAAATAATAACAAACACTCCTGAGGATTCGTTTAATGTCTTCCTAACTTGCAAAAAGTTTATAATTGTCCACTTGCTTGTCACTGAGTATCAGGCGAAATAAGGTGTCTAGTTTTTGATAACTTGCAACAGTGTAAAAGATGCAATCTTCCCACGAAATTTCCCAGGGTCAGGAATTCATTTCAGATGTTGATTACTCACCTCAGAATCAGAGAAATAGGCTTTATCACCAAATTCCCGAGATTTACGGTGTTGAATCTCTCTTATAACCTATGGAGGAACCAAATTAATCAGGGTTGCTACCAAGTTCCATCTAAAGAGACGTCTAGACTGAGACATGGAACTAGTAGTAGCGCCTCCCCATCGGCTTGCCATTCTCTCGCGAGGTGGCATAGTAGGACGAGAATGCACTAGACTTTCACTTTGTTGACTGAACCCAATATTTAGAAACAAACACCTATAGCAATAATTTATGGGGCTACTAACAATGACAATGCCATCCCTAAAACCCACAAAACCTAGTACTAAGCAATACTCGTAATGATTCAAAACCTTATAGGATGCAAACTCGAGCAGGGCTTTAACCTCATAAAGACAAAGCAAGGACACAAGAATGCCCACCCAATACCTCAAACGAGCTTTCTTACCTATAGACCAAATATTGTTACGAGACTGGACAAAAGGAAATTGGTTGTAACTACTTAACTCAAACAGACAACTGACGTGATACAGAGGCAGAGAATTTACTACTCCCAATGAAACTTTGCCTAATAGACACCAACATAACACAATGTGGCTGAACATGAAACATGTGGAGCCATAAAACCCGCCATTGTAACATCCTAGATAGCTCATTTTAGCCTATGAAATCATGGTAAACAAGACTGCTAAAACCATATTGAAAAATTCCCCACATACCAAAACCGGGCAATTAAAAGAGATACCTAGAAAGTTCAGGCCTTGGAGCGTCGCTAAAGGAAGCACGACCACCAACTCAAATACGGGCCCTGAGGCTGCACTATGTAGTAATAGGATGAAAAACATTGATGTTTATCAAGACTTCAAAGGTCCTTAAACCAGAGCATTCTAAAAACTCCAATTCCCTCCTTCAGGTGAGTGTATATGAGGCCATCGAGAGATGGCGTCAAACTCACCCAGTACACCGTACCAAACATCACATGACAAACCACAATCCAAGCGCTATAGCACCTTTCTACTGTCGTGAAGAACCCAACATACGCTCGCCAGCCTATGAAACCAACCCTTATATAACGACCAAATGAGGATAAGTGCCATAAAAGCAGGATACTATTAATACTCCTTTGAAGGAAGCAAACAATACAGGTGTTAGTCGTGGCACACTTGTTAAGGAGGGAATTCCCTTTGCCTTGCAAGTCGCCATTAATGAGTTGAGAGCATGCATCCTTCCCTCCCATAATGGAATCCGTTAGAGCAATTATGGCAACCATGCGTAATGTGAAATGAAACATACTAGTGATGATAAGAAAAATCAATAACTTGTAATGTTCTTTGTTCATAACCCTCCTAATTTGATAAAAGTCTGCGGGCAAATGTCGATATGCCTTACTCACACTATAATGTGTCCACGCATGTCATTAGTGTCGACACTTGTCATTTAGAGCACACATTTCAATACACGAATGATTACGGGTCAATTCTAACGCATCGAGTATAAATCATATAAAATGTTTATATTAATCTATAACTTTAATAATTTAAAGTTATAGATCAATATAAAATCATGTAAAATTATTAAAGTTATAGATCAATATAAAATCATGTAAAATGTTTATATTGATCTATAACTTTAATTATTTTTTAAAATATTTAAATTAATTAAAAATAAAACAAAATTTTCCTAAACTAAAATTAAATTTATAAATTTATTATTAAAATTAATTAATTTTAATATACATTTAACTTTTTTCGTTGATATTATAAGAAACTTTTCTTAATCTATAACTTTAATTATTTTTTTAAATATTCATATTAATTTATCATAAGCAAATTTTTTACTAAAATCAAATTAAATTTGTAATTACTTGTTAACTTAAATTTATTATTAAAATCAAATAATCTTATTATTTATTTAACCTTTTTTTTTTTTTTTGGGTATTATAATAAATTTGGCCATAAACTGATGTTGCTTTGTTGAGGGTTTTTTTTTCCCTTGCACCTAGTAAACAAATTAATAGCCCAAGACTTAGAGGCAACACTGTGCTTAGTTGAGAGGTCTTTTCTTTTTCTTTGCACCTAAGTAAACAAATTAATGGCCCAAGACTCAGAGGCATTTGGCAAGAGTGAGAACCTTCTCCTTTACGGACCACCATTAAAATAATGACACGTGGTGTGGTTTACTTGAATAACAATGATGAATCAACCTACCTTTATTCATAATAACAACCAATAATAACCCTCTCCACTATTAATTTGACAAATGAATTATGATTAATTTTGTAGCATTTGAAAACCAAAAAAAACCCTTTTTCTCTATATAAAAAACAAAGACAGCAACCTGTAGACAATGGACAAGACAAGTCTTAGAGCCGAGCCTGACATGACCCAGTTCACAGATCATCTGCGAGTTATTCAAAGAGTGGGTTGAGGCTAACAAAGGCCTAGGCTGTCCAGGGCTGAACGTGCAGAGATAAGTCAGGACCGCACTCTGCAGGAGCTCGACTGGGACAGCTCCTGACCGCTGAATTACAAAAGTGTATCAAATGTCCAGTGAAATCCAACAGAATGTACTGAAGACTGTGTCAATGAGCATAATCAATGGCGAATTTCCATCGTTTACAGATCCCCTAAAACCCCAAACGTGCCCTACGAGGTCCTTGTTTGCAGTGCGTGGACGGTGGACTGTGATGGGCTGAAAATTAGGCGATACGGCGCATACAATGACAAACTGCCCTTCAATTCCTTACCTCGAAGATGGTGGAAATAAATGTTTGAAATGGGAAGGTGGCCATATTGATACATGGTTGCGTGAGAAGATATCTGGAGATCTGTAAATTAATTTCTGTGTACGGTGTCCAAAGCCTTGCAGGTTCAACGCACCGCCTCGCTTCCAGTGTACGTACCAACAAAATTTTTCACACCTGCTGCACCAGTCCCTCGCATCAAGCCGTTGCGTTGGTGGATAATTATAACGTTAAATTGAGTATTTTCTAATCAACGTTCATTGATACATAAATACAGTTATTGTAGAGATGGTGGGCTTGTGGAGGCCGAAGTTGTCAATAGAAGAATTGCTAAAGTTGCAGAGGTGAATGATAAAATATCATGATTATTGGAATAGTAAATTTTAGCAGTTAAATTTGTATATATTAGTATTCTGTAACAATAGAACTGCATATTTGAGTTGTTAAATTTGTTTAGGTTAAGTATAATTATTATGTAATTTTTTTATTGAATGATTTTTTTTTTATTATTTAAATAAAAAAGTTATATATAAATATGTTAAATAGAAATCATAGTTTCAAAACTAGTCTGCACTGGCAGGAAGTAATGTGCTGAGAAAAGCTGAATAAACTTTGCAGACCATGCCAATAGAAAGTAGCACAAAAAAATCTACTGTTGTACTATTTAATTTATCAGCTACAAAAATATTATTGTGCTATTTAATTTATGTAATGATGAAAATTTGTAATAGAGTGGAAATGGCAACACACTGCATAAGTTTTAAAAGGAAAATATTTTTTTTAACTCTTCATTTTATTTATTAAAAAGATATTTTCAAATTATTAAATTTACGTTATTTATACATTTTTTTTTGTGAAAATAAGAAGCGTTATTAAAAATAGATCACTAATTAAATATATTGAATTTTTTTAAAACTATAAATTTATTTATGTATTTAAAATCATATTTTAAATAATTTAAAATAACAAACTCACTAAAATTGTTTCTAAATAATTTATATAAATTTAAAAAGTAAGTATCATTACAATAATTAAAAACAAATTGACGTTAACTTCATCGTGAAATAGGATGGTGGAAAAGGCCTAAAGAAGCTTGGGAAGAACAGTAGAATTGGAAAAACATTTCATTTTGGAATGGGATGCTTTCAAAGACATAAGAGAGTTATGACAATATGTTAGCATCGGTTTCTTGACATTGTCTTTTCAGTGAGGGAATTCTTGAAAGGTTGGGCCAGCTCATCATCAATTTGAATAAAAAATGATTGAATTGCAAAAGACAAAAAAACAAAGAACCGATTATCCATAAACTATTTTTAATCTCATAAACATTAAAATATCGTTTCATTTCATTACCAACAAAAAAAACCAAATAAAAACTACAATCAACATTAACATTAACAAAAACTTATTCTCACCATTTTTTTCTTTTATATACTTGAAAAAACCTAGTCTATATGAAAAAATAATTTACACACTTCGAAAAATAAGTGTCATTACATTGAATGAAATAATTAGAAAAAAATAATATACACATATTGAAAGGACGTCCACAGAAAGGAAAGCCCAGATCGAAAACTGTGAAGTCAGCATTAACATTAATGAAAACTTATCATCACTCCCAAGAGAAATATATATTTTAATCCAAAATCGCCTATGTTTAAACGCTACACCACTCTCATTGGTCAATGATAAGCTCTGAGCAAACAAATTACTCTTAGTACAAAAGTATGATTTTAAGCAGCATTTACGTTTTTGGGAGATTAAAAGAGATGTTTTTCATGGAGTTGTCTATAATGCGATTTTTTGAAGATTCCGGTGACGGAATCCGGCAGAAGAATTGAGGTCAAATCTTGATTTCTTGCAGTTCAAATGGTTTTTTAACTGCATATTTGGATTCAGCACCCTGAAAAACCCCTGGGACGCTTTCATTGTGCAGAAACTAGCTATCAAACTTGCGATTCCAATAATTCCTGCCGGATTTTGACCGGAAAAATCCGCCGGAAAGGCTTTCAAAAAGTCGCGTTATAGACAACTGCGTTTTTTCATAAAGAGATATGTTGGGGTTTGATGTATTTTTATAATTATAATAGGAAGCTCAAGAGTCTTTATTATTAAGAAAAGGAGTTAATATTAGGGATGGGACACTAGGGTTCTTTTTATAAAAGAATATTTAGAGTTAGGAACATATTTTATAGCTAGTCACTTATGAACTAATCTTGGTATCATGATTTAAAGAATTTAAAAGTTTATTATTTAATTTAGGATTAAAAAATAATAATTGATGTTGGATTTTTTATATTATTATATTGGTTAAGAGTTTTTATATAGAAGTAATGTCTTGTTTAGTTTAATTATGTAAATATTTTGACTCCAGCAAATTACATTAATAATAATAATAATAAGAATAAAATATAGTCAATTTACCTAGAAGAGTTTTTGGGCTCCAAGTTTTGACAATCCATGGTTTCATTCGCAAATGGTCTTCTTTTATATATATATAAATCTAGATCCATCTTAACTTTTAAGAGGTATAAACTCTCTTTTCACTTTAAAAGAGGTTTGCACTAAGAGACTTATATCTCTCACCGAAGATATGGAGTTATGTAATGTTATGTAAATATTTTGACTTGGTCAATTAAAATGAAATACACACACACACACACACATTAAACTAGCCTAGATCCATCTTAATTGTGGATTTATCAAGCGCCCAGAGGGATCAAATCTCTCGAGGTGCAAACCTTTCCTCAAATTTTGCACTTTGAGAGATTTGATCCCTCTTTGCACTTGATAGATCCGAAGTTAAGACGGATCTAGGTTGGAATTAACTTAGTTTAAAGGTATCTATGTGCTTTTTGGGTCAATGTTATATATTTAGGGCCCATAGATCACTCTACATGGAATTGAAGAAGAGAAAGGTCATATATAAGGGTCCACTAATCATTCTATTAAGGATTAAAGTAGAAATGCTTTATACTATGGGATCTATACATCACTATACTTGCCTTCTTACACAACATAGATGTACATGTTCAGTTTGTGAGTCCCTATTGTTTGTGATTGTTGTTTTTGTGATACTTTATTAAATACAAGTTTTTTAGATGCCTCCTGCTTGTCAATATTAATGAAAATTGAGTAAGTGATGGCTAGGACAAGAGGATCCACTAATCATTTTAGTTGTTTCCTCGTGCACTACATTGTGTTATGGCTTAATGATTGCGATTGGGTGCCACAATGCAAACAACCAAGGGTCAAACTAAGGTGGAGAAGACAATTAGATATGGCATGATAATGGAATATGTTCACAACTCCAGGGTTGTGAAGAAGGAAGACAAAAGGATGAAGGATGTTGCCGATTAGGGTTGTTTTTGAGTGAATGGTGTCAAGAAGGTTGGCTATGTATGCAAAAGAGTAAGGAGATTGAAACCTAAGTGATTGGTTCTATGAGAAAGAGAAGTACAAAGTTGGGAGAGAGGGAACTCAAAGCTAGAAAAGAGTTCATAGAAGTAGACCATGTGCAAAGGAGAAACACAAATTCAATTGTTAATTAGCAGATTGAAGTGAACATTGGGAGATGTGGAGAGAGAAAGAGAAGGTGTACTATGTAATCCTAAGATACTCTTGATTATATATGACCTTATGAATATATATGCTAGTGAGAGTGATTAGACCTTTATGATAATCTTAATTATGTATTTAAATCCTATCTTATATGAGATCACTATTTGGTCCTCCACCTCATTGTTGCAAGAACTTATGTGGGAGGATGTTGGCCTAATGGTTAAGAATATGTGTTTCCTCTTAGGAAGTCATATGTTAAAATCTAAAGGGGGTAGGGTATGTACACGTATATAGACTTTGTTTGTGAAAGCATTGCATGGATGGGGTCCCTTGTCACACAAACAAGGGAGTTTCATACACCAAGTTATTTAACTTGGATATGACCTAGGGTATTTTTATGAAGGGATATGTTGGAACTAAGGAATATTTTATGATTAGTCACTCATCCACTAATCTTAGTATGACTAATTAAAGAATCTCATTACTAGGGATAGAAGGAGCTCATCATTTAATGTAATATTCCTAATGGAAAATTTGCAGTGATAACAAACACACGTAATAATTTCAAAACATAAATTTGCTCAGTAAACACACATATAACATGAATTACTCCTCAAACACCAAACTAGCCAATTAATGGCTAGAGTACAATAGAAGATGGAAGAGGTGCACCTGGGCTTGCATAGGGCAAGCTACAAGCCTCAGGTGATCAGTACAATAATGCCCAACTACTGTAGAAGTGCTACTCTCCAGAAAATTACGCTGGCCCTATGTTTCTGCACTGCTAACTTACTTTAGGCCCTGATTTACCCCTTAAAAACTGTTGAGAAAATTCTGTAAAATTTTGGGTGTACTCACCAAAAAACCAGAAAAACCCAAAAAGAGTTTTCCCTAGTTTTGACCCTCCAAATTCAGCCTCCCACAGCTTGACCCTCCTCCAAAACCAGAAATCAGCGCCTGTAGCTAGAACTGTTGTTTCTTGATCCTAAAATGCTAGGAAACCCCTCCATTTAATCTTCCCATCAAAATACCAACAACCCAACTCCTCATTCCTCTAGACAAGGCTCCCTCTAAACAACCCACACCAAAGACCACACAGTCCTGTAAGAGATGGCACAATCCCTTTAGCCCAGAATTCGATTTGAGTGTTAGGCTCCTTCTCTTGTTGAAGATTCACTCCTTTAGGCTAGAAATTGATCAAGGATTACTCAAACAACACTTATCGCCCAATTCTTGACACCTCTACTCCACCAAGACAAGGTGGCTTCCTCTACTACATCCCCGTTGAACCAAGGCATCGTAATTATCTGTGGAATATGTCTCTTTGTCTCCAAATGAAAAGGAATACCTTCCTAGGGTGGCACTTCAGGTCCATCGAAGAAAGGGTGATCTTCACTCATTGGGAAGCTCTTGTGCTAAGAAGCACGTTGTAGCTCAGCTGAACAACCAAAGCAACAATGAATTCTCAAATTATCAAAAGGCCCCAAATGTTGCTCCTCTTCTCCTATTTATGCTTACTTTCCTTGAGTCTCGTGTAGGTTCCATCTTTAATTTCGACCCCCACTTAGGAAAATCAAATTGCCTTATAAGGGGTGTGTATTATTTGTGGGTGAGTGGCCCCCACATTCCACTAAGATGCACATTGACCCCTTTTTCCTATGTTTCTTCACCAAAATTTGCATTAATCCAAAAACGAGAAGATTGACAAAATTATTCCTCTCACCTTAGGAAAAATAATTAGGAAGGGACATTATAGTCCTCCCCTCCCGGATGTTGCTTGTCCCCAAGAAACCGCAAAACTAGGTTCTATAAAATCTATTCACTCTCCCATGTGGCATCCTCCTTTGGAAAATCCTTCCAATTGACAAAGTGCTCCCTGATCACCTTGTTCCTCAACCCACTCTCCCAAGTCTCCAATATGAACTAAGGTGTCAAAACCAAGTGCCCCTCATCATCTAAGGGAGGCAAATCAGTTGTTGTTGTAACCTGCTGCCCCGACGCCTTTTTTAGGCATGAAACGTGGAACACATTGTGGATCCGGCTTTGTGAAGGTAGAGCCAACTCATAATCCACCTCTCCAACCCTCCTGACCAACTTATATAGCCCATAGGACCGAGGTCTAAGTTTTTCTACCTCCTTCTACTTAAGTGATGCCAATCTATACGGCTTCAAGCGTAGGTAGACCATGTCCCCTACCTCAATCTATCTCTCCACTCAGTGCGTATTAACTTACATCTTTTGATAACTTTGAGCCACCTTCAAGTTGTTCTTGAGAGCTCAGAGAATATCATGGCTCTCTTGAACCCAATCCTTTGCCCTTGGGGCCCTGCTATCTCCAAACACCATGTCAGAAAAAGAGAGTGCGTCATATCCATAAAGTGCTTGGAAAGGAGACATATTGATTGACATATGATAGGTGGTATTGTAGTAGAACTCTCTCAAATGAAGCCACTTGACCCACTCTCTCTACTGGCCCGTCACATAGTTGTGCATGTACCTCTCCAACCACTTGTTCACGATCTCGGTTTTCCCATCTGTCTGGGGGTGATAGCTAGTCTTGGGTGTAAGCTCTGTCCTCACCAGGTGGAACAACTCCTACCAGAAATCCCTAATAAACATGTTGTCCCTGTCACTAATAATGGTATTGTGGAGACCATGTAATCAGAAGACCTCCCGAAAGAATAACTCGACCACCTAGGAAGCTGAGGATATCGATGGGATGGCGAAGAAATGGATTTTTTTTTTCAACCGATCAATCACCACATAGATGCAGTCTCGCCCTCACGCAACTAGGAGTCTCGTGATAAAGTCCATGGACACACTCTCCCACTTCCTCTCTAGAATGGGAAGCGACTGCAATAAATCGGCGGGATGTGACAACTCCACCTTGTTCCTTTGACAATCTACACACTCTCGCATGTGCCTCAACACATCTCCCTTGATCCCCCACCATGAAAATATCTATCTGATAGCACAATATGTCTTAAGGAAGCTTGGGTGTCCTGTTAGGGGGGAATCATGAGATGCCTGCATAATCCTCTCCTTAAGCTGAGATCCTAGCACCGAATATATCTTATCTTTGTAGTATATTATGTCATCCATCACCCGGAATTTGTCAGCCCTGTGGGTGCCATCCAGAATCTCACAAGCTTGCCAATCTTTGGAGTACTCAACCAAGAGTTGAGCCTTTAGAGATAGTAATACATGCCTCTTAGAGAGGTCATCTGCCACCACGTTGTGCTTGCATTTTACATACTCGATCTCAAAATCATAAGCCTGGAGCTTACTCACCCATTTCTGTTGTCTCTCCTCTAATGAATGCTTCTCCAAGAAAAAACAAAGATTTTTGTGATCAATCTTTACCTTGAATCAGTTTCCCACTAAATACTGAATGAGTTTGGCTAGTGCATGCATCACGACCAACATCTCCTTGTCATACATCAAGTACAACCACTCATGGGGTAGCATCTTCCTACTCTCAAATGCAATAGGATGGCATCCCTGTGTCAACACAGCCCCAATTCCCTCACCCAAAGCATCAAACTCCAACATAAAGGACGTCGTGAAGTTCGGTAAAGCCAAGATAGGACAACTGCTCATAACCCTCTTGAGGCGCTCAAAGGCCTCCTCTGCCACCAATGTCTACTCAAAAAGCTCCGCTTTTTCTCAAATCGGTGAGGTGTGCTGCAAGTTGTGAGAATCCCCTCACGAATCTCCTATAATATGTGCAAATGCCTAGGAACCCCCTGAACTCTGTCACATTCCTAGGTGTACTAGGTCAATCTAGCAGGGCTCTGATCGTGGCCAACCATCTTGCCTACTTGGCATTCAGATTCGGTTGGTCAAACAAATACCTCAACCCAATGTGATCACTCATAAGCACAAGTCGCTTGCCAAGAAGATAGTGCCTCCACATCTTTAGTGCATGTATAATTGTTACCAATTCGAGATCATGCATCGGGTAGTTCTGCTCATGTTTGTTTAGTTTCCGGGACTCATAACATACCACCTGTCCATCTTGCATAAGGACTCCAACAAGCCCTCTCTTGCAAGCATCCGTGCATACTACAATCTCTTTCTTCGGATCTGAAATCTATAGCACTGGTGCATGTTTCAGCAACTTCTTAAGTTGCTCAAAGTTAGTCTCACACTCTTCAGTCCATTCGAACTTCTTTCCTTTCCTCTATAATGAGTTGATGAGGTAAGAAATCTGTGAGAAATTCTTGATGAACCTCCTATAGTATCCTGCCAAACCCATGAAAGATGTCACCTTATCCACACTCATAGGAGCTAACCACTCCATGATGGCCCCTATCTTCTCTAGATCTACTGCAATGCCCTCCTTGGAGACAACATGTCCCAAGTAGTGCACCTTTGTTTGAAAGAAACTACATTTGTTGAGATTAGCATACAACTAATGCTCTCTCAACAACCTCAATACTACTGCTAAGTGCTCGACATGTTCTTCCTCATTTTTAGAATATACCAATATATCATCAATGAACACAATAACAAACTTATCCAAATATGGACGCAACACATTATTCATCAAACACATGAACGTAGCTAGAGCATTAGTTAAGCCAATTGGAACAACAACAAACTCATAATGCATGTACCTAGTCTTGAACGCGGCCTTGTAAATATCCTGCTCTTTGATGCATACCTGATGGTATCCAAATCTCAAGTCAATCTTCAAGAACACTGCTGCTCCCTTCAGCTGATCGAACAAGTCATCAATCCTTAGCAAAGGATATTTGTTCTTGATGGTCCTTTGTTCAACTGCTTGTAATCAATGAATAGTCTGAGGGTACCATGTTTCTTCCTCACAAACAATAGCGGTACACCCCAAGGTGATACACTTGGCCTAATGTATCCCTTTTCCAACATTTCCTTCAGCTGCAATTTTACCTCAACCAACTCAAGTGTCCTCATCCTGTAAGGTGCTTTCGATGTTGGAGTAGCCCCTATCACTAACTCAATAGAAAAGTCTACCTCCCTATGAGGTGGCAACTATGTGATGTCCTCAGAAAATGCATCCTTGAACTGTTGTAAAGTCAGGTACTTGTTCAACACATCTGCATCCTCAACCTACTTACCCTTATCACTAGAAATATGTACTGAACATAGCTTGCACCATTTCTTGTGGTTGTGTTTTTTTTGCATAGTTGTCACCATCCTATCTGATGTGGCTTTCTTCTTACCCTACAAGATGCTTGGTTCTCCATTGTCATCAACACATTCAATGGATTTGTCATAGCAGTCAACCTTGCTTCTATGTAGATACAACCAATCCATGTCCAATAACATAATGTATGAAGCCAACAGTAATACATTTAAATGTGTTTTTGTAGGAATACCATTTAAGTCAAATGCGCAAGATCTTACCCAATGATGAACTCACTTCTTTGTACATGTAGCCAACTACACTAACCAAAACTCTGCATGCAACTCCTTATTCAAACCACACTTATCCACTAAGTCAGTACTAACATAGCTATAATTAGATCCAGGGTCAATCAAAATAGAAATAACTTGATCACAAAGCTTACCATCCATCTCGATGATAGATGCCTGATGCTCTACTTGTTTGTTATCCAAGGCTGCATAGATATGTGGAATACTCTGACCAATGTCTCCAACAGTCTATGCCTCCTGCACATTGTATATCTTAGGCCTACCACTCTTGTACTGTGGACAATCCCTCCTACGATGATCTCCTCCACAAGTCCAACATTGCACGGGCTCCTTATTCTGCTCCTCAGATATGTGTCCATGTCCTCTATCTGATGCATTGAACCTCTTAAGTGGTGCAACATTCTCCTTGTTACCCGAATCCTGTGGTCTTACTCACTTCTTGTCCCATTTGCCTTTGTTCTTTGTTTTACCTCTCCAATCTGGCTTCATCTCAGTTCAGCGCTTCGATTGTTCATAACAATGCTTCAGTTTTTGGATAGCCTCCTCTAATGATCTAGGCTCATTGAACTCAATCCTATCTTTGAATGCAACTGGTAACCCACTAACAAATCTCTGAATCTTAGCCTTCTCCTCCTTGAGGTAAGGCACATACCTCAACAGTTCCAAGAACTTACTGGTGTACTCATTATTTGTCATGGATCCCATATTTAGTTCATAGAATTCTTTTGCCCTATCATCGAAGTATCTCTATGACAAATACTTTTTCTTGAATATCCGCTCAAATTCACTCCAAGTTAGATCTTCCTCATTTATGTCCTTGACATTCTTCACATCTTCCCACCAGATGTTTGCTTTACCTTTAAGACTGAAAGTAGCCACTCTAGCTTTCATGTTCTCCGAGTAGTCATGTAACCTGAAGAATTTCTTCATACCAAGCAGTCATGCCTCTGCATCATGTGATCTCTTTATCTCTCCATCAAAAGTAGGTGGATTTTCCTTCTTAAATTCATCTGGCAAGTATCCCCTATCATTCCTCCTGTAAGGATGATACCGATGACAATCATAGTGCCTATCTGAATCAAAACTAGAATCATACCTATGTATATCCCTTCTCTTCTCTAGAGTGTCCAACAATATGCCATCTCTAATTGTATCATCTCTATCTGATCGATGACCACCATGCGATCTACTACCATATGCCCCATTAGTTTTATCTTCCTGCTCATGACTAATCTGTAGTGGTCCTTGTCGTTGCAAATCCGACAAGCTCTGAAGTATTATTGCATTCACCTCTGCTAACTTTTCCTGTGACTGTATGATTATGTCATTATCTTCCTTACAACTCCTTATCTCCTCCTTTAAACTTCTCAATGTAACTTCCAAGTTAGAGGGGTTCCCAACACCATACTACTCTTCGGATTCGTAGGGAGAGTCTCTATAGTCAACCATCTTGCTAGCCATTTGATATTTCTTCCTGCAAGGCATAATATGTCAAATAAACCAAATCACAACAAACCAACGTACCTTAGCATAGCTCGGGGAGGATACCTTGTCTGCAAGATCACCAAGTCAACATGATGCATGTATAGCATTACAACATATAGACATACACCAATAAATGTATCAACACATAAAAATCACTCTAACTAGGATCTAGTCATTAATTCAAGTCCATATAAACAATGCATGCTATGACCTCATGCATGACAACAACCATTACTCCGTTGTACCTATTTCCACATGCAACCAATAGTATGCATAAGCAATTCCAAATCAACTACACCTACGCATAAATGCATGGAGTCAAACATAAGCAATCAAATCTTGTAATCAACCTACAAGACTGATACATGTAGTCCAAATATTCAAGAATGTAACGTAGCATACAAGGATGTAAGTAGGCACCATAAAATCAACATGTAAGAGACATGCAATCCATACATAGTCAATCACATACTTATGACAATGCATTTAATGAAATCAATACCAAATTCTCCATGATAACCATACTACAACCCTAATCCGACATCAAGCAATTTAAATAAGTATATAAGTGTAAGAGACACACATGTAACTGACATGCATGCATGACCAACACATGCCCCATCCATTCCGAGGGGTGAACCATTCTCTGATACCACTCTGTAACACCCTCCTCCCACATCTACCCAAGCAACCAGTCAGCCAAGGTAAAAATGCGAGGAGAGGCCACTGTGATATGATTCGACCTCCTAAGTCACATTAAGGAAGTGGAACCAATGGAAACACAATGTACAGACATCCAACACCATCAACATAACCCTCAGAGGACAAACCATCCACTCAGATAGCCTGTCCCTGGGTCCATTGTTGTTTTAGGTATCTTGGGCCATTGTCTCTCTCATGGTATGCGCAAAGGAGTGACAAACAACCTAAAGTCGCTCTCACAGGCCTACCTGCTAGTGACTATGGACCAAAATTGTCAATGCTGTGCCAGTGAACCCGAGATTTAAGCCACTTTTTCAGGCTCAGAGCCCAGGACACTACCCAAAACTGATCCATCTCTTCAAGTCAGTAAAGTAACATGGAAATGAAAGTACTAAATAAAATACTTATTTAAGACCTTGATTGGATCCCTACTAGCCATGACAAGCATTTCATCAAACATATCATCGACATGTAATCTACAGGTGTAAATAACAGAGTTAAGTGTAGGGATCTCATACTTATCTGAGAATCGCTATGAACCATTGTTCCCTTATGCCATTTGCTGCATTATCATCTATTAGGTCATAGACACCTTATCCATTCACATACAAGTAAAAGCATGTTGAAATCCATACATAATTGCTGTCATAAAATGTGCATATAACCAACATAATAGGAACAAAAATACAATAAACATATCAGCCATCAAATCCATAAATACATCAACCTTTACACATGAAAATCAAGGGAATGGATTTCTCATTAATGAATGCAATGAACCAACTAGAGATGGGACTACCACATTCCACCCGACCGTAGAATGGTTGAGCCAAATCTCTCTTCAGCCATTCACCCCCATGACATATTCCAAGCATGAATGTGGGATCTCATAGAACACGCCAATCAAAAATCATCCAGGGCTTCCAGAGGCCATCCACCTCAACCCATCAAATAGTTATTTCACCTCACAGTCGGACATCACCAAAACCATCATTAGATCGGTCTCTATCTCAGCCATCTAGGGCTCCAAAGCGTTTGTCCAACCTGGCTACAGGACTAGTAACTCAACCCACAGCTTTTACCGGGCTCCAGAGCATTTGTCCAACCAAGGCTATAGGACTAGTAACTCAACCCACCAAGGGCTCCAGAGCGTTTGTCCAACCCAGGCTACAGGACTAGTAACTCAACCCAAGTTGTTCCAGGGCTCCAGAGCGTTTGTCTAACCAAGGCTACGGGACTAGTAACTCAACCCAAGCTAAGGAAACATGAGAGCCAGTAAAAATGACAACAAGGAAATAAACTCAAAATCACCATGGTTATCCAGGAAATGGCAAGGCTAAGCAATCCAATGTTAATTCCGACCATTCTCCATGCCAATGCTAGATCAAAACCAACAAACCACATACATATTCCATGCATTCCAAAACTAGTGAAGGAACCATACATGCAACTCAGTACCTGCGAGAAAATATGATGTAGTTGTTGATGTCGATGCCTTCTTGTGCTTTCCTGCTCTTTCCTTTGCCTTCTTGCTCCAAGAATCCATGTATGCCACACCCTACAAGAGTGCTCCAAGAAAACTCTAAGTGTCCAAGAGTATGAGAGAGAACTCCAACACCGAACTAACAAAAGGTTACCAACTGATCCTCAAAAGCCCTTTTATGAATGAGGCCTCTATGTTCTTCATTTTCCATTATTTTCCTTCATTTTCCTTCTCACATGTAACCTGTGACCTTTCACCTCCTTTTTCTCCTAATTTCCATTATTTCCATAAATAAATGTGCCAAAAATTCCTTTTAATGCCTTAGCCATTTCCTTTGCCAATTTCCTTAGCCATAAACAACCAAATGAACACCCCCTAGGATGTCTTTCCCAACATTCAGCTTGGAATAATTATACTATTCATCCATGGTTATTGTTTTTAACTTTATTACATGGAATTTTCATCGGGGCTGTTATAGAATCCTCCCCCTTTGGGGACACCGTCCTCGGTATTCAATCACACATATACCTCAGCAACCTGCTAAAAGAAGACATACTGCTTATGGAGCTTTATAACCCAGCTTGACGTAGTATTTACAATGAAAGATCTACTTAAGACATAACATCGCGACACATGGACAACGAACCACATAGTGAAGCTTTATAACACAACTCATTACGATATTTACATCCATACACGGGTGTACATATAGCAACACCATCAAATTATATATACCAAACACATGTGCCAAATCATATACCAAAACATATATCAAACATATACCAACATTATATATAGGCATATATCAAAAATTATCATATAGAATATATCAACCATCATAAAGCATATATCGATCACCATAAAGCATATACTGAACCAACATAAAACAAATACTAAATCACCATGAAGCATATACCAAGCCATCATAAGAAAATAATTAACCACCATAAAGCAACTACCAAACCACCATAAGCAATCACCAAACTACCATATCAAGCTGCTTTACCTCAATTGACAAACAAGGAAGGATACATAGCCCACATCTAATCTGCCATCTCCCATGTAGCTTCATCGGGCCTAAAGTGCTTCAATTTCACTTTAACTTGCTTTATTTCTTGGCTTTGGAGCATGAGCACCTTTTTCTACAATATACACTGAGACTTCGACTGGAATTCTCCATTTGGTTCCTTCTGAAATATAGACCAATCAATCACATGATCAACATATTTAACATACTTCATAAGCAATGAGACATGGAAAACATCGTGGACTTTCATTGTTAAAGACAGTGAAAGTTGATAGGCTATTGGCCCAATCCTCTCGGTGATACTGAAGGGTCCACAAAACCATGGTGCGAACTTGGCACATGATCCAATCTGAAAGGAGCTCTACTTCAATTTGATGCGCAAGTACAATTGTTCCCCAACCTGGAACTCCTTGAACAACGTGTTCCTATCTGCATAACTCTTTTTCCTATCCTGTCTTGCCTTGAGATTCTTTTTGATCACCTACATCTCATGTTCCATGTTTGCCAACATATCTGGTCCAATCAATACTCTGCTAACTGGATCACTCCAACTAATGGGAGTGTTACAACTTCGCCCATATAATGCCTCAAAAGGACTCATCCTTAGTGACTCATGATAACCGTTGTTGTATGCAAACTCGACCAAAGGGATATACTCCTTCCACTTGCGCTGATGATGCATCACATACATCCTCAACATGTCCTCTAATATCCCGCTGACCCTCTTTGTCTGTCCATTCGTCCGTGGATGATAAGTTGTGTTTAAGTCCAACTTTGTGCCCAAACCTACAAATAACTCCTTCCAAAACTTGGAAGTGAACTTCGCATCCCTGTCTGACATAATCTTCTTTGGAACACCATGTAGTCTAACCATGTCTCGGATGAATACATGTGCCACATCACTAGTTGAGGACATAGACTTCACCGGAACTCGAAATTTCCATAGTGGCAACATAAGGCATATTTGGGATGTCTTATTCCCTTACCCGGATTTGATGATATCCCGAGCGCAGTTCTATCAGAGAAAAGTATTTTTCCCCTCCAAGCCCATCCATCAGCTCGTAAATGCGTGGAATGGGATATATGTTCTTCAATGTTTTCTTGTTGAGCGCCCTATAGTCAATACACATGTGTAGTTTCCCATCATTCTTCTTCACTAGTACCACAGAATAAGTGCCTGATGTGACCCAACCTTAGCAGCTCATGAATGGCCCTCTCTATCTCATCCTGATAGGCCTTTGGGTTCCTATACAGGGTGGTGATGACTGCGTTCACTCCATCCTCCAACTCAATGGTGTGCTCAAATCCACGATTCGGTGGTGTGCTTGGTGAGATCTCCGACAAAACCCCCTGGTGCCTCTCCAACAAGGGAAATATGTCTATAGGCACAGGCTGTTTCGGAGCCCCTGTATCTAAGATCCTCAGCTCAACTACCAACTCTATGTCTCCATGTCGTAGATATGTCTCCATCCAGTGAGCTAAAGCTATCTGTGGTGGATAAGAGTGCATTCCCCTCAATAACACCAACTTCCCATCTGGCCCCAAAAACTCCATCTCTAGCTTCTGCCAATTAGTGGTGACCCTCCCTAATGAGTACAACCACTGGACACCTAACACCACATTGGTGTTTGGGACATCAACTACAAAAAAGTGATCAATGAGCGAGTAGTTCCCCATCCTCATAGTCAGCCCGGGAACATACTTCGTGCACTGCATGGTCTGGTCTCCTGGCACCAACACAAAGAACCCCTCAAATGTCTATGTTTAGATGCCCCTACGCTCCACCATCTGAGCATCAATAAAGTTGTGGGTGGCCCCACTGTCCACTAGGACTGACACTCGCTGCCCTTGTACTCTTCCCCTAATCTTGAGTTTCAAGTACTTCGGCACTCCCCAAAGTGAAGCGAGGACTCCCCCGGATGGGGCAAATGGTCCTCCTCTCGGTGGTGGTGGTGGTGGCCCTCCTGATGTCTGTCCTTCCTCCTCTCCCTACTTGGCTCCCATCTCAACCTCCTCATTTGGCTCTTGCCCTTGGTACACTTGTGCCCAGGTGCCCAAGGCTTGTGACACGTGAAGCACAAACCTCCTCCTCCTAACGTCTCTTCGGGTATCATCGTCTAGCTGACCACCTCCTGCATCCTTTTGTTGTGGCCTGGTGTCTCGGTTCCCTTGGGGTGCCGTGGGTCTAGTGGAAATGAAAGCTCGGGTCTTAGGCACTGCGTCAATCATATCTCGGGTCTTGGAGATAGCATTCGGAAGTAATGTGGGGTTGTAAGTCCTCACCCAACCACGCAAAGGCTCAACAAGCCCCTCCACAAATAACATGATCAGTTGGGCCTCTGAGATGTCTATCACTATCACTGCCAGTCTTTGGAACTCCTTAATGTAAGCCTTTGCGCTACTAGTCTGCCTCACATGGACTAACTCCCTAAAATGCAACTCAAAGTCTTTCATCTCAAACCTCTCTAACAACCTTTGGGTGAACTCTTTGTAAGTGGTGATATGGATGTGCCCCAATGTTATTAGCCCATGATACCACCACTCCTGGGCATCCTCTTCCAAGTGAAGAGTAGAAAATTGTATAGATTCAGCTTCCCGCATGGGGTTCAGGTGGAAATATGTGTCTAGCTTTTGGATCCATGACTTGGCCGAACTCTTTATCGACCCATCGAAGTTCGGAAGTGTAACCTTCCCTGCTAACTTCTGCACATCCTGATTGGACATTCCCCCTCTGTAGTGTGCTCTAGCCCCTATAGTGTGCCTCTCCTTGAGGTGAATGTACTGCCTAAAACACATCACTCGCTTAATCCGGGCATCCAACCCCTCATACTCATCAATACCAGACGCCACTGAGTGGACCAAATCTACAACTGGGTTTGGCTCCCTCTCTGACTCTACCTCCTCTACGAAATGAGGTAAAGTAGGATGGCCAGCCTACCCATGCTGGGGAGTATGTGGGAGTTGATAAGTACAACTAACCCCTCCTGCTTTGGAACCCCCATCACCTTGAGTTTCTCCCTCTATCCTTCCACCCTTCTGTAGCCCCATGACCTGTTGTATCTTGTCCATCATGAGCTACCCTTGCCTCAACATCTATTGATTAGTCCTCAACAGCTCCTCCAAAACTTGGTTCTGACCCATTGGCTTGGGTTGCTCATTGTCCTCCTGATTGTCCATCCCTCCTCTACGGTTCTCCACCTCAGTTTTTGAAAACAAGTCCGGGCCTTCGTCTCTAACTCGACCCTTGCCTCTGCCTCTACCACGACCTCTCTAGAAGACTACCCCTTGGTATCTAGGTGGCATCACCTGCTCCTGTTCCCCACCCTGGCCAAGAACATGCTCTAATACCATTGTAATATTCCTAATGGAAAATTTGCAGTGATAACAAAGACATGCAATAATTTCAAAACAAAAATTTGCTCAGTAAACACACATATAATATAAATTACTCCTCAAACACCAAATTGGCCAATTTTCATTAAGTATAATGGCTGGAGTACAATAGAAGATGGAAGAGGTGCACCTAGGCTTGCACAAGGCAAGCTACAAGCCTCAAGTGATCAATACAAAAATGCCCAACTGTTGTAGAAGTGTTGCTCTCCAGAAAACTGCGTTGGCCCTATGTTTCTACATTGATGGCTAACTTCAGGCCCTGATTTACCCCCTCAAAACTGCCTAGAAAATTCTATAAAATTAGGGGTGTACTCCTTGCCAAAAACCCAGAAAAACCCAGAAAGGGTTTTCCCTAGTTTTGACCCTCCAAATTCGGCCTCCCACAGCTTGGCCCTCCTCCAAAACTAGAAATCTGCACCTATAGTTGGAACTACTATTTCTTGCTCCCAAAATGCTAGGAAACCCCTCCAAGTAAGCCTCCCATCAAAATCCCAGCAACCCAACTCCTCAATCCTCCGGCCAAGGCTCCCTCTAAACAACCCACACCAAAGACTGTGCAGTCCTGTAGGAGATGACGCAGTCCCTTGAGCCCAAAATTCGATCTGAGTGTTAGGCTCCTTCTCCTATTGAATATTCACTCCTCTAGGCTGTAAATTGGTCAAGGATTACTCCGGAAACACTTCTCACCCAATTCCCGGTACCTCTGCTCCACCAAGACAATGTGGATTCCTCTACTGCATCCCTGTTGAACCAAGGCAACATAATTCTCTGTCAAATATGTCTATCTTTGTCTCCAAATGAAAAGGAAGACCTTTCGAAAGTGGCACTTGAGGTTCATCGAAGAAAGGGAAAGCTTCACTCTTTGGGAATGTCTTGTGCTAAGCAGCATGTTGTAGCTCAAATTAACAACCAAAGCAACAATGAATTCTCAAATTATCAAAAGGCCCCAAATGCTGCTCCTCTCCTCCTATTTATGCTTGCTTGCCTTTTGTCTCATGTGGGTCCCATCTTAAATTTCGACACCCACTTAGGGAAATAAAATTTCCTTCCCAGGGATGCGTATTATTTTTGGGTGAGTGGACCCCACATTCCTCTAAGATGCGCATCGACCCCTTCTTCCTAAGTTTCTTCACCAAAATTTGCATTAATCCAAAAAAGACAAATTTGACAAAATTGTTCCTCTCACCTTAGGACAAATAATTAGGAAGGGATATTACATTTAATTTGGGTTTAAATAAATAATAGTAGATATTTGGGTCTTTCCATTAATTGTTATGATGATGACAAAAATATAATTTTAATAAGCATCCAAATTCTTAGAGAGTGTTGGGTCCTTTGTTTTTTAGAATAATTTTGGTCAATTTTGGGACAGGAAAGAACCACATATATAATGAGTGCAAGCAGAACAGTAAATGATCAAATAAGCTAGAAAATGGCAACAAAAAGAAGAGATCAACAAGTGTAGAAAGAAAACAGTTACATTGGAACTCGCAAAGACTGGAGAAGAAGGATCAAAGTGCTAAGTTTGAAGGAATCAAGCGAAAGTGGACCAAGTAGTTGGCTTTCGTCAAGCCAACTAAATTTGACCAAATCAAGTAAGTGGGAAAAAAATCAAAGGGGATATATATATAAATCCTCATAAATCAAGTTGTGGGGGAGAGATTAAGAGTAAGGCTGACATGCTGTCGGAATGAGAACTAAAGTCTTTTGATGCACTCTGTTGTAATCTTGTCTTGTTTAAATAGCTTTGGAGGAGTTAGGAAAAGATCACATGTAGCATTCGCAAATATTTGTTGTGATGACTTGGCTTTTTAGAGTATAATAAAATAAGGTTGTTGCGAGGATCTATCATTATGTGTCTCATAAGTGAATGTGATTGAGTTATACAACCATTTAAGAAAAATTATTTACAAGTTCATTGTTACTTTGCTACTATGTCTTTATCTAATTCCGCATTAATGCAATTTTGAATGCTAATGGGTGAATGTAAGTCCTATGAATAACTTAATTGATAGAATGAATCTTGTTACCATCTAAGCCTTGACACATCATTTAGCAGTCTCTAAATGCCTCATGTGAGACTTTCCTCCATTGCGGAGGATTGAAAATTCCAGCGTTGCACTAGACTACAACGAACTCCTTTGTTGGCACCCTGTGGTCGAACCCTACGTCAACACATTAATTTTTTTTCACCAACAAATGATTCTATTGTCGGGACTCGAAGATCAATTATGGTTTTAGATAATGGTGACAAGTATTCTCAAGAGTAGCATTCGGGAATGGTGGGAAGAGAATCTTGATTCATTCGTCTGTCAATAGGTTGAATTACAAAAGAAAAACCTAAAGTGGGTCAAGGAAGAAATTATTTTTACGGGGCCTACAAGTGATCAATACAAAATGATCTGGTGTAAATTCCTTCATGAGTTATATCAATGGTTGAGTAGATTGCAACACATAAATCGAGAACTAGGAGACTAGGCCGAATGTTTAGAACCTAGACCATAGGTTATTTAGCTACCTTACATTCACTGGATAGTTAAATAACTAGGGCCGTCGATTTTTGGATGCAAACCACTTTAGAGGGTCATATTATTGAATTTTCTTTCGAGAAACACCAATCATTCTCTGAAGTTGAAGTAGTGTTTAAGTATGAGTTGTGAGGTAGGTTGCTAAAATAAATTCCCTTGTGGATTAAGGTTCTTATAGTGGAAAAAGATTACTACTGTTCCAAGAAACCAATATGGAAGTGTAAAACCTTGGTAGCAGGGGTAGTGTTATGGAAGAGATTTTAGCTAGTTGCGGACGATGAGTGGAAGTTGAAATGGATGCATAAGAGTTGCAGAAGGCATGAAATTTTAGGTCACTTAGAAGAGCATTAATAGTTGATGAGTGGAGGGAGCGGAAGTTGTTTGAGATTAGGAGAAGATGAAGAGAGTTACGACTGATAGGGGAAGCATTGAGTAGTCCAAGGTTATGAATAGGAGGAATGGGCATCCTGAAGTTGCAAGATAGTGAAATAAGTGGGGGATCAAATTCTAGCAAAATGGAAGGAGGCAGAAGAGATGGGATAGGAGAGCAGAATTGAGATAATGGAGCCCACTAGGATTCAAAAGGAATCTGAACACCGGAAACACCAAGATAACTAGCCGCGATGATTAATTAGAACACTCCCATGGATGAAGAGATGCATTTTTTCATGAGAAAGCTATTTCATGAATATGATTCTTTCCCCGCAAGTGGCATACCACAAGGCAACAATATTGTTAGCTCTCTCCCTAACCTCCACCTGGTACTTTATCAAAATCATGTCACTTTATTTCAAAGTTAGTTAAAACATTGAAATTTCATAAAGTCCACAAATTTCACACAACTCATAGTTCTAGTAGTTCTGGTGGTAATTCTCAGGCGCATTCTATAGTTTTTTCGCAACCTAGTTTGCAAGGCTTCATATTAATTCCACTAAGTCAATCATCAATGGTTGGGATGTGTCGAGATTTTTTACTCTGTATCCTAAGTTTTCAAGTCGTGGAAACAAAGATGTAGAACAAAATTAGTACCTGTGCAAAGCCATCTAGAGGGCTAGATAGACCCCAGATGCCTCTAATATTATTGAGTGTAAGATTACTCTGTGAGATATAACTCTTCGGTGGTTCATCAAATGGTCAACGCTAAATCAGAATATGAACTTGGATATAGTTATACACGAATTTATTAAGGAGCACAAGCTTCATCAAATGGAGTAGCCAGTTTTAGCCGAGTTATGGGACATTAAACAACGAGAGGGAGAAACTACATGGGAATGCATGCAATGGTTTAAAGATGAAATTTAAAAATTGACCTACCCTATTCATTTGGATCATTAAAAATATTGGTTTATCAAAGCATTATTACCTCTGACCAGGATTCCTCTAACACAATAAAATATTGACACTATACAAGATGCATTAGAGCAAACTACAAAAATGGAAGCAATGGTTGGCTACCCTCATGATTATAGATTGGCCTATGTTTCCAGTGACCCTGATATCATTGGTTTACAACATCAAATCATTTATCTAATTGAGAGATTGAAGGATATGAATGTTGCAAGAAAATCTCGTCCCCAAGTTTGGTGTACCATATGTCATGTTAAATGGCATCATGCTATAGAATACTTGAAGTCATAAAGTGCAGGACCTTCTACTATACCAATGGGACCACCTTTGCCACAAAAAGGAACATCTGGAGGAGTCATGCAAATTTTGACAAGTGTTCCTTATCAAGGGCACACCCTGTACCACACATTTCCTAACCAACAAGCTATCACTGCTAATAAATATTGTGAAATATGTTGCACTTATGGCCATGCTCCCTGTTTTTTTCCTGTGTTGAAGAAGTATTCCAATTTTCCAAATAATATGTTTTGTGAGTTCTATAGGTCTTTGACTCACCATAACGACCAATGCAGATATTTGGATGATTTGGTTGATTACCTAGATCATATTTCATTTTAGGTCAATGAAGATCCTTAAGGATGAGAAGGTGGCTTAAGGGGAAGAATATCTGGAGGGAGAGGTCCAGTTTGGTGTTATAATTCTGATCAAGAGGGTCATGTTTCTCGAGACTTCCAATTACCAAGGAGGACCTGGTGTTCTCATTATCGATTAATTACTCATGTTGCCGAAGATTGTCGAAAGTTAATTTCTCGATGAGAAGAGTGCAACAAACAAAGGGGAGCTAACTTGATTAATCCATAACTAAGTGGGCCAAGCAATGCAACATCCCAACATTAATGTTGTTACTAGAGTAGGAAACCCCATTGGAGTTGACAAAGAGACACCTATTTGGTAATTTAATTGGTATTTAAATTAGTTCATTAATTTTCAAACCAAGGTTCATGTACTTGTGAATTGCATGTGTGTAATATATGTTAGGAGTTTTATTTTTATTATAAAATGTCGAAATAGTTTTTATTCTAGAAAAGGAATCTACAAAAATGAACTAGATCAAGATCAACCCATCTCAACTTTATGCACATGTTCTTTCTATCAAACTTGTAAAGGTAAACTATACTTCCAAAAACAAGATCAAATAACAAGAATTGAATCTATTCTGCTTACATCAAATTAGAATGGCTAGTCTAATTGCATTGAATTGAAGAGACTATTATAGTTGCATCAAATTGAAAGGATTACTTTAATTTATGAAATGAAAGCTTAATCTACTGCATCAGTTTGAAATCCTATTGTATCTGAAAAAATTGGAACTGATTCTAGAACCAAACTATTTGAAATCAATCCTATTGCATGAATTAAAGAGCAGAAATGAAACTTCAACTTATGATAGATTACTAGTGTGCACAATGGGGATCTTAATCAATTAAACCATTTAAATCTAAGACTAAGTGGAAACTCCTAGTGAACAAAGTTGCAAAATGAAATATTTTTGGTTTATTTTCAAATTTAATGAGTGCTCAATCCTGTGGCATGGAAATCAGTGAGTATATGAAAACTTAAATTAACTACGAACCAAATTAAAATCTAATTAAAATGAAAAGGAAATAAAACATTCAATTATCTTACAACTCTCCAGGGGGCCCTCCCTTTGAGCGTAAGTGCTACGAATTCAAACCAAATCGACTAAGGACGCATACACACTTTAGGAACAGAGTATTGATATTAATAAAAGCTTAGAGTTTTTGACACAATTTAAAATAAAGTAGCCAACATAAATCCTCTATCCTCAACTTGTAGAGCAAGGAGATATTTATACATTGGCGAATTAATAACTTAAAGAAAGAAATGTCGAGAGGCAATTTTATAGATCAATAACACAATTTTTTATTTTGACTATGAAATAGGTCTAGCATGATTTTCTCTATCATAGCAAATCATGCATATCTTCTGCTATGCATCAACCATATGAAACTTGCTCGCTTGATATTATTTTTTCCACGATTGCTTGATGTCGAAACTACTTCCTAGAACCTTTGCGCATAAATAGAACAATGTTGACTTGGATGTTTGACCAAAAAATTCCTTATTCTAATGGATCCTTTGAGTTGACATAATAGGTGGATAAGCATGTCCTTGACATTTGGCATCTTCTCATACCATTTTTATCTTTGAAAGTCTCTGCATCTTGTCTAACCATGGATTGAGCTACGGAAAATTCATTTAGCTACGAAAATGTTACAATTCGATAGCCAAAGAGATATTTTAGTCAATTTCATAAAGAAATTCTAGATTATGGGCAATAGTGATTTGATACCTTTTTTCATAGCTGAAATGACATTGATAACCTTATGACATGTAAATATATATCAAAACATATATGGGATGGATGGAAAATGGGAAAAAGAGTGTCAAAATTGAGGACAATTCAAGGATTCAACAACACTTGAGCAACTTATCATTATAAAAGCATCATTGCCAAAGTAATCATATGATCCTCTTTAGCGAAAAGAATATTATAAGGATGCTATTGAGATCTTCAAGAATTTAATTTCATCTTATAGTCCCCAGGAAAAACAATAGGAATAGGGCCAAATAAGGAGTCCTTGACCTCTACAAGAGGCATTTGAACCCATTATGGAATGGTTCAATATATTTCTACATATTATGAATGATGAGAAACTATCTAGACAGTTTCACAAGAAATTGGGAAGTGTTGTAAAGGATGAAGAGTTCTCATAACGACCCATTTATGCCAACTTATCAAAACAACATTTGAGATGTATCCTTCGCAACAAGCGCAGAACAAGAAGGGAGTTTTGTACTGATGCATAGATCGTTGGTTATCAGATCAAAGATATTATGTTAGACCTAGGATTTTATGTAACTATCTTACCGTGGAAAACCTGGGAAGGATTAGGAAGTCCCAAACTGGTATTCTCCCCTATTCAGTTGTGTATGGCCAACTAGTATCGCATTCTCCCCATTGGTCATTTGGAGGATGTAGAAATTGATATTGCCATAGTGAAGACATATGCATACTTTGAATTCATTGATATCATGGGTGAAAAAGATCTTATCCGTCTCTGTTAGGAATAGACTGGGCATTCAAAAAATATACCATTATTTACCTCAAGCGAGAAACTATGACTCGAAGTGGATGGAGTTAGAGTTATTCAACCATTGGATCCCTATCAAGGTCCAAGATTTATAGAGCTCATTGACGATGTAGAGAAACCTAGTGTTATGGATCAACTGTATCAGTTAACTGTAGGGAAGAGGGAATATTACATTAATCCTATGGTAGATGGTTCTCTCAGTTGGAGGAGTGTTCAACATACTGAAGCTTGTTCAGAAGATGTGTCGGATGTAGAAATTTTGAATAATAAACACTTATTCATAGAGATTATCCCGATTATACACTATTGCGGAATACATGCACAATACATAATCTCCTCTACGTTGATCATCAATTTAGTAGCATTAAAATCAATGAAACATCAATTGCATGCACACATTAACACAATATGTAACCCGGGGAAAGCTTACAGCTGAAAACCCCACACTATTTGTATATTATAATGATTGAGAACATGTAACAATACATAGTACAATACTCCTCACAAGTATCCAACACTATCTCCACCTGTTACACACAAAACTAGCTCAGATCCGAACAAGTCACAGGTTCAAATATCCTCTGCTGCTTTGCCTGCCTCCACTGCACAATCCAAAGTTAAAATCACGTGAGCACAGGCTACAATTGCCTTGGTATTGGCCCACACTGTGCAGTCCTCATTGGAATTACTCAATCCCACTGATTGTGCAAGATCTCATGCACAATTATAGTCACAATTGATAGCAATCTCAACCTCTAACACCTGTCTCCACTGAACTGTACATGCACTGAGTTAACTGATGTATTCTTCAGTTGCTTTATGAGTTAATAATTAGCGAATTAATTAATATTTAATTCACACAACTCATCACTAGTGTATTCTTTAGTTAGACTAAAATACAACTAGTTCAACCAAGTCAAACTGAACACAACTCCATCAACTCCATAATCAACTCCACCGAAACTCAACCACATGAGTCCTAACTGAAGTCCTGCATGCAATAGCTCAACTGACCCACAAGAAAAGCGTATTTCCTTCTAACAGCTGCATGTGCCACATCTGTAGCTCAAACTGAAGTGCTCTAAGAGGATAAGATAATGTTTATAGTCCAAATATTATTATGAGACAATAATATTCGACTGTTCTATTTTTAGCTTGGCAGTCTAAAAATAGAAGTCCATCTATTTTTACCAACATGACCAATCATCCACAAATAACATACTGCAACTCATAGACCATGATCCATATGTCTAAAAATAGACATAGTCTAAAAATAGACTTTGCGCCAAAAATAGCCTGCGGGCCCACTTAGTGAAGGCGACTTCTTTCCACTAAGCTCCATCATCTTGTTGCATTCTCAACACTCCCTCTCAACAAGATATGGATTATTAGCAACCCCTATCATGCTTCGGTGGTATTTGAATTTTCTCCTGGTGAGCGCCTTCGTCAAGATATCAACATCCTGATCCTCCGTTGGAATGTATGAAAGTAACATGATTCTCCATTGCACACAATCTCTGATATGATGGTACCTGATGTCAATATGCTTAGATCTATCATGAAATACTGGATTAGCAGAGAGTTTAATGCAACTTTTGTTATCACAGTAAATCATAGTAGGCTCCAAGTAAGAACCGAACAAACCGACCAGGATCTTCCTCATCCTTATAGCCTCGCATGTAGCCAAACTCGTTGCCATATAATCGGCCTCTACTGAACTGAGTGCCACGGATCTCTGCTTCCTACTTTACCAAGAAACTGTTGTTGACCCAATACTGAAGACCCCTCCTGATGTGCTCTTTCTGTCCATTGGGCTCCCTTCCCAATCTGCATTCGTGAAGCCACATAGCTTCACCTCATCCTCCAGTCTGTACCACAATCCATATCTCGATGTGCCTCTCAAATAACGCAATACATGCTTGCCTGCCTTCCAGAAGAGATTGGTTGACTTAACCATAGCTTGTGAAAGCTGGTTAACAGCATAGCATATATCGAGTCGTGTATTGACCAGATACATAAGCGATCCCACCAACTGTTGATAAACAATGGCATCCACTTCTTCTGCTGAAGTGGCATCCTCCTTCCTCCAACCTCCAGGAAGAGGAGTATCAACAGGCTTGCAGCCATGCATGTTGAACTTCTCCAGTATCTCCCGAGCATACTTACCCTGAGAAACAAATAGTCCATCACTACGCCGCCAAATTTCCAATCCCAGGAAATAATGAAGGAGGCCCAAGTCCTTCATTTCAAACTCCTTAGCAAGATCATCCTTGCATGAAAGTATCAACGGCTCATCACCCGTTAAAATCAAATCATCTACATAAAGTACAATGATAAGCAACTTACCCTCCACCACAATCTGGTATAGGTTAGGATCCGCCTCACTCTTGGAGAATCCAAGTCTGGTGAAATAACTGTCTATCCATGTGTACCAAGCACGTGGTGCTTGTTTCAACCCATACAATGCTCTCTTGAGCCTGCACACATGCGACTTGCTGCTGAAGATCTCGAAACCTTCGGGCTGTTCTATGTACACCTCCTCCTCAATGACTCCGTTGAGGAACGCAGTCTTCACATCCATCTGATGAATGTGCCACCCCATCTGCGCTGAGAGAGCAAGAATCGTCCGTATGGAAGAATACCTTGTGACAGGTGCAAAGGTCTCCTCATAATCGATCCCCTCTATCTGTGAAAAGCCTCGGGCAACAAATCTTGCCTTGTACTTCTCCACACTCCCGTCAGCTGCTTGCTTAACTTTGTAGATCCATCTCGAACCCACCACTGATTTCCCTTCTGGTCTTGGGACAATCTCCCATGCACTGTTTCTGACAATCGAATCATACTCTTCCACCATGGCATCTACCCATGCGGGATCCTCCACAGCTTCCTTGAAAGAGGATGGCACAATCACAACACATTTGCTCACAAGAGCCATGTATCCAGTGTACCGATCAGGTGACTGTCTCTGCTTGCGTTGGGCTGTAGGTGGTCCTACAAATTTCTCTGCATCTTGAGCTAGTCGCTCAGCTTCTGTCAAGCGCTTTCGCCCTCTGATGGTTGGCGCTGCATGAGTGGTCTCTTCCACTCCATGAACTTCGTCCTGTGGCTGATCCACATCTTGAAGCTCATCTTTAGGAACTAATAGCTCCTCATCTACATGCAAGTGTGGCTCCCTCCCAAGCGAACACTTCATGGCTTTATCCTCCTGAAATTTTATATCCTATCGCACAACAGTCTTGCCACTCTGTGGAAAATACACACGATAGTTGTGGGGTGTATCAGTGTACCCCACAAATATCCCAACCTCTGCGGTCGGATCCCACTTCTTCCTGACATCCTTCGTCACATGCATGTAAACGTTAGCACCAAAAATCCTCAAATGAGAAAGATCAGGCTTCTTACCAGAATAAGCCTCCTCGGGTGTACTCATGCCAAGTATCCTGTGAGGACAACGGTTCTGCACATATACTGCAATATTGCATGCTTCCGCCCACAAGTGAAGGGGTAGGCCCTGATCATGCAACATCATCGGTGCAACATCCACGATCGTTCTGTTCTTCCACTCAACAACCCCGTTCTGCTGTGGGTTATGGGGAGCTATGAGCTCTCTTCAAATCCCTTCTGCACTGCAAAAGTCCTTGAACTCGCTAGAGATGTATTCACCACCATTATCGCTCCTAAGAGCCTTCACCATCTTCCTCGACTCCTTCTCGACCAGTGCTTTGAACTCACAGAACTTTGAGTATGTCTCGCTCTTCTTCTGCATGAATAAGATCTCGCACTTACGAGAGAAATCATCAACAAAGATCACATAATACATGTGTTTTGCTGTCGAAGCTACTGAGAAAGGTCCACACACGTCTTTGTGAATTCTCTCAAGGATCATCATGGCACGACTATCCTTCTCGTGAAAGGTGGCTTTCACAAACTTTCCCATAGTACACCCCTTGCACTGATCTGACTGCGCAAGAGTGCCTTTAGGAAGCCTTGTAGTGATCTGCTGCAGTATCTTCAAGGCTCCATGGTGAAGGTGACCCAATCTCCTATGCCACAGCTCGCCATCATCCTGGCTCACCAATCCTTCTGCCTTGCATGCCATTGCTGCGCAGCCATCTACATGTAACTGATAAAGGTTCCTAACTCGAACCCCTATCTTCCAGGTTTCTCCAGTTGTCTTGCTGCTCAGGAAAGCCTTTCCCTCGTTGAAAACAACATCATATCCCTTGTCTTCTAACATCACCACAGAGATAAGATTCTTCTTCAATCCTGGAACATGCATCACTTCCTTCAATACAAAGGGTTTACCAGACTCCCTCTCAAAGGAAATGGTACCAATACCGGTCGCACTGTATCTACCATCATCGCCCATCTCGATGTGCACTCCAAGATCTTTCTCCTCCAGATCAGAAAACAAATCTCGATCTCCTGTCATGTGAAAAGACACACCACTATCCAAGAACCATACCAATCCCATCACACTTGAAACCAAGCATGTGATCAATGAAAAATCAAGCTCAAACTGCGAGGCTAGAGCCTCTCCTTCTGCAGATCCAGTAGCTTGCTTGTTCTTCTTCTTTTGCGGACAATTTGTGGCATAGTGTTCGTGCTGGTGACAGTGAAATCACTTCACCTTGGACATGTCATGCTTCTTGCCTTTCGCACAAGAATGAGAAGCTTTTTTTCTCTTCCCCTTCTTTGCTTTGGCAGCCAAAGCGTAATTTCCTTCATCAGGTCCCTTTGATGAAGATCCGTCCCTGGTATTCCGCCTGATCTCCTCCTGCACAAGATCTGCCCAAAGCCTCTCCCATCCTGGCAATTTCTCCCGACCATTGACAGAGTCCTGATAGGAATGCCAACTCTTTGGAAGACCAAGGAGAGCCAATCTCACCAACTCCTCATCATCGACAGTCACCCCCACACTTCCCAGCTCATCCCTGCACTGAGTGAACTTCGTGAGATACTTGGGCATACTGTCTCCCTTCTCGCATTTAATGTTTCTGAGTCTGTCTTTGAGCGCCAGCTTCCTCTGATAGCTCTTGCTTTGGAATAGATCTGTCAGCGCTTTCCACATCAAGTATGGAGAAGTCTTTCCATGCAGGCTGGACACAATGTGATCCTTCACGCCCTCCAACAGAATCCTTCGACACTTTTCTGTCTTCTTTTGCCAAACCTCAGCTTCGGCAGCATCAGTAGGCTTTGGGACCTCAGCCTCTATGAAATCCTTCAGCCCATTATCATCTAACACCGCCTCCATCCTGTCCTTCCATGCAATATAGTTCGAGCTGCCCTCAAGAGCATACTCCAATCGCAATCTGTTGAAAGACATTGCCACGTTGACACCAAGAAAACACTGCTGCAAATTCGAATTCCACCAGCTCAACAACTCAATCGCCTCTGATCTAGAATTTGTGAGAACAAATTATTTCTCGTACAGAGATTGACTGTATGGGCTTTTACCGGATATCTCACCTTCCAAAGGAAGGATGAATCCAGAGGCTACCTGGCTCGATTACAGACTCTGCCTGAAGAAATAAAATGTAAACACTTTCTGAATAATAGATCTGATGATCAACAACTTTGATACCATGTAGAAATTTTGAATAATAAACACTTATTCACAGAGATTATCCCGATTATACACTATTGCGGAATACATGCACAATACATAATCTCCTCTACGTTGATCATCAATTTAGCAGCATTAAAATCAGTGAAACATCAATCGCATGCACACATTAACACAGTATGTAATCCGGGGAAAGCTTACAACTAAAAACCCCACACTATCTGTATATTATAATGATTGAAAACATGTAACAATACATATTACAATACTCCTCACAAGTATCCAGCACTATCTCCACCTGTTACACACAAAACTAGCTTAGATCCGAACAAGTCATGGGTTCAAATCTCCTCTTCTGCTTTGCCTGCCTCCACTACACAATCCAAAGTGAAAATCACGTGAGCACAGGCTGCAATTACCTTGGTATTGGCCCACACTACGCAGTCCTCATTGGCATTACTCAATCCCACTGATTGTGCAAGATCTCATGCACAATTATAGTCACAACTGATAGCAATCTCAACCTCTAACACCTGTCTCCACTAAACTGTACATGCACTGAGTTAACTGATGTATTCTTCAGTTGCTTTATGAGTTAATAATTAGTGAATTAATTAATATTTAATTCACACAACTCATCACTAGTGTATTCTTTAGTTAGACTAAAATACAACTAGTTCAACCAAGTCAAACTGAACACAACTCCATCAACTCCACTGAAACTCAACCACATGAGTCCTAACTGAAGTCCTGCATGAAATAGCTCAACTGACCCACAAGAAAAGCATATTTCCTTCTGACAGCTGCATGTGCCACATCTGTAGCTTAGACTGAAGTGCTCCAAGAGGATAAGATAATGTTTATAGTCCAAATATTATTATGAGACAATAATATTCGACTGTTCTATTTTTAGCCTGGCAGTCTAAAAATAGAAACCTGCCCATATGTCTAAAAATAGAAGTCCATCTATTTTTACCAACATGACCAATCATCCACAAATAACATACTGCAACTCATAGACCATGATTCATATGTCTAAAAATTGACATAGTCTAAAAATAGACTTTGCGCCAAAAATAGCCTGCGGGCCCACTTAGTGAAGGCGACTTCTTTCCACTAAGCTCCATCATCTTGTTGCATTATCAACATCGGATGATAAGAAATGGGGATATAATGAGTTTCACTCTAGACATTACACAAATATTCACAATCCTAGATGGATCGACAAAGAGGTAAGAAATTTCCCTACTTTCAATGCTATTGATTCAGTTGTTGAATTTATTAAATAAGTTGAGCTGCACATTAAAGAAATTCAGAGAATTATTTTAATGGATGTTACTTTGTGAGTAACCCCAGTGAGATGGTGAGGATCTCATCGCAACCAATTCTATAATTGGGATTTTGTTAAGTCTTCTATGCTATGTTAGTTTTTTTTTTTTCCTGAAAAAAATCTCAGTTGTAATCCCTATATATGAGGGTAATACTAGCCCTTAGAAGCATGTCTAGATCTAAAGTGTTGTTTGGACAAAGGTTGGGTTTCCTGTTGAGTTGTGGGCGTGTCAATTTATTCATACATTCGACACATTTCTGCAAGCCTGGTATTTAAACGAGGAATTGAAGAAACAAATGACTAGTTGGGATGTGATGATAGTTCAACTCTATAGTGATTTTTCCTTCTCAGATGAGGATGTACAGATAGTTGAAGCCCTAAAAGAAATTTAAAGGGTATTATTCCCTACTAGAAAGCTAATTGTTAAATTCAACAACACTATAGGTTGCGGGAGTCTAAATGAATCAGGATTTCAAGAATTTGTCACTTGCGATAAAGTTAATAGAGAACCCGAAGAATATGATTTGGAGGAGCAAAGGAATTTATCCTTTAAGTAATCTGAAGGCAAGAGGAATCTTAAGGATGATCATGTAAAATATTCCCTACATCTAAAACCTATGAAGTTGCGTAAGAATAATATTAGAATTGAAGACAAGCCCAAGTTAGCTTATATTGGTGATTATTAGGATGAACAAACTGCAAAGGAAATCTTTGATTTGTTTAAGGAATATGAAGATTTATTCCATGTGTTAGTTTCAGAACTTAAGGAAATAAAAGGGGATTTGGGGGAGATGAATATTATTCTAAAACTAGATGTTAGGCCTGTTAGATAATTATATATTACGGAGCAATGGAACATATAAAATATTGCAGAAATATAAACACAGAAAACGCATAAAACAAGAGAGACACAGATATACGTGGTTCACCCAGTTTGGGCTACATCCACCTCGAACAACCAGTCCTTCCTTTCTATTATCCAGCAAAATGAAGAGACACAACCTACAGCAGATCCACTGTAATATCCTCTGTTTTCTCTCACAGTCTCACCTCTCTGTTTCTCACTCACCGAATACACATTGATTTCACAGCCTCAAATATAATGCCCTCATACAAAGAGAGGGGTTGCCTTCTAGGGAAAAAAACCCTAAACTAAACATAATTTCTACTGTCAGATCATCCGCCTAATGAATGGCCCAGATTGACTACAAATTACTATACTTTTACAAGGCAATTTTACATTTATTTTTGGCTTCGGGGGCGCTGCCCTCGAGCCCTCGAGCCCCCCAGCCGAGGGGTATCGGCCACCCCCGGACCCTCGCGGGGGGGACAAGTCCCCCTGCACCCCCTCGCGTGGAGGGGTGTACAAAACTTCCCGGGGTATACATCCGGCTGAAACAAACACCTCTGAACAATCATTCTCCACACACAACAATCTCCCACTTGGAGAATGATTGTAGCAACTCCACCTCTGCTTCATTTGCTGGACAATGACTCCTCTTTGGACCTGGCTGTTTCTCATCTTCATCGTCATCCTTGAAGACCAATTGAAACTGAGCATGTTCTCAGTTTCTCCCTGGTTACAACTTTTGTTAGCATGTCTGTAGGATTCTGGCTAGTGTGTATCTTTTTTAGCTTCAACTCTCCATCTTCCAACACTGATCGTATGAAATGGTACTTGAGCTGTATGTGTTTAGTCCTGGAATGAAGTGCTGAGTTCTTTGCAAGATGAATGGCACTTTGGCTATCACTGTATAACGTGCCCATATCATGCTCCTTACCCAATTCACCCATAAACCTTTGTAACCAAATCATTTCTTTACTAGCCTCTGTAGAAGCAACATACTCTGCTTCTGTTGTTGAAAGTGCAACAACACTTTGGATTTTTGAAACCCAACTGATAGCTGTTCCACCAACAGTAAATACATATCCTGTAGTGCTTCTCCTGTTATCTCTGTCACCTGCCACATCTGCATCAACATATCCCTGTAGAGAAATGTTTGAACCACCAAAGCATAATGCTTGATTTGTGGTACCTTTCAAATATCTGAGAATCCATTTCACTGCCATCCAATGTTCCTTTCCTGGATTGTTCATGTACCTACTTACAACTCCCACTGCATGTGAAATATCAGGCCTTGTGCAGACCATTGCATACATTAAGCTTCCAACTGCTGATGCATATGGAACTTTAGACATATAATCCATGTCTTCTTGGGTCTTTGGGCACATTTCCTTACTAAGTTTGAAATGGCTAGCAAAAGGTGTACTAACTGGTTTTGCATTACGCATATTAAATCTTTTCAACACCTTTTGTATGTACTCATTCTGAGACAATGTTAATTTGTGATTTTTCCTGTCTCTAGTGATTCTCATACCAAGGATTTGGTTTGCAGCTCCCAAATCCTTCATTACAAATGAATTTGCCAATTTTATTTTGAGCACATTTATTTCCTACATGTTAGACCCTACAACAAGCATGTCATATACATACAATAACAATATAATATAGCTGCCATCATTTTTCTTTTTCAGATAAACACAATGATCAGAGTGACATCTAGTATAACCTTGTTCAGACATAAACTTGTCAAATTTTAGATACCACTGCCTTGGAGCCTGTTTTAAGCCATACAAGCTCTTCTTCAACCTGCACACTAGTTTCTCCTTCCTTTTCACCTCATATCCTTGTGGCTAGTGCATATATATCTCTTCCTCCAAATCCCCATGGAGAAAGGTTGTCTTTACATCTAACTGCTCAAGATGCAAATCTTCAGTTTCTACTAGACTTAAAATAGTTCTAATTGAAGTCATTTTAACAACAGGAGAAAATATTTCATTAAAATCAATACCTTTCTTCTGTGCAAACCCCTTTAACAGAAGTCTAGCTTTGTACCTCTGTTTTCCTCCATCTTCTTCCTTCAGCCTATAAACCCATTTATTTTGCAATGTTGTTTTACCTGCAGGCAACCTGACTAAGTCCCAAGTCTGGTTATGTGCTAAGGAGTCCATCTCTTCTTTCATGTCTTGCTCCCACTTCTTCCTAGTTTCTACCTGCACTGCTTCTTCATAACATTCAGGTTCACCAGAATCAGTCAACAATAAATAATATAATGAAGGAGAGCATCGTTCAGGGGGTCTACTTATCCTGGTAGATCTTCTAACACCACTTTCAGGTGTTTGGGGTGCCTGTTGTTGTTGTGGTGGTTGCTATTGTTGTGGTTGTTGATTATTATTATTTTCAGGCACCTTTACTTTTTCAGTGATTTCGTCAAGAACTGCATATTCCTTGTTTTCTTTTTCTTGCTTCTTTTCCTGCAACTGATTTTTATACAAGACCTTTTCATTGAATATTACATCTCTGCTCCTAATGATTTTGTGATTTTCATAATCATATAAGCGATAACCAAAATCGTTAACACCATATCCAATAAAGGTACATTTCTTTGACTTTGCCTCAAGCTTTGTTCTATTTTATTTATCAATATGGACAAAGGCCTCACAACCAAAAGGCTTTAAAAAAGAGTAGTTTACCTTTTTATCTGTCCATGCTTCCTCTAGAACACTACCATCCAAGGAACTTGAAGGCCCTCTGTTTATTAGATAAACAACAGTATCTACAGCATCTGCCCAAAACTGTAAAGGAAATCTTGCATGAAATCTCATGCACCTTGCACGCTCCATGATTGTTCTGTTCATCCTTTCTGACACACCATTTTCTTGTGGTGTTCTTGGAACTGTCTTCTCTCTGCGAATTTCATGCTCTCAACAGTACCTATCAAACTCTTTGCTGCAATATTCACCTCCATTGTCTAATCTAAGACACTTCAATTTCTTTTCTGTCTCAATCTCAACCAAAGCTTTCCATTTCTTGAAAGTATCAAGTACATCAGATTTATTCTTAATACAATAAATCCAAGTTTTTCTAGTTGCATCATCAATAAAAGTAACATAATAACGAGAGCCACTGAGAGATGATTGTAGTGTTCTATCTAGGGTACTAGACTAGACCATATTTATTATCGACTAGGATGCGTAAGCTTAGAGGCATGCGTCTAAAGTATATAGACATAAAGGATTATTAGCTAAGTGGTTATGATGTAGGTCACAGAACTTCTTTACGGAAGATTGGGGTATGTTACCTATCATCCAAACACTCAGGTCACTCTGCTAATATACCTGATTACAATACAGTCATTAAATTCATTCGCCAAATTAAACACTGTGTATCTCTGCAAACCAAGATTTCAATCTCCTTACAGAGACATTATACATAAAACCCTTGTTCAACAAACACCCAACATTCACTAATATTTATACAAGATAAAAATACACAGAGATCATAAACAGATTTTGAAATGAAAACAAAGTTCATGACATTGCTTTAAAAGACAACACAGGGATCGAATCCCTTACAGGACACGATTCACGATCTCAGCGATGGGCTATTCAAGCATTATCACAAACACAACCATATGCATTCGATTAAAGTCAATAACCAATCCTAACTATTGAAATCGGAAACCAATCTTAACTACTGTGCAAACCATATAATACCCTAAGTGCGAATAAAACGAAAAGGACAGTATACCAGTTTAACGCAGGGCCCGTCCGCGTTCCAGAGGTATACTGGATTGTATTCAACCGGTTATCAAATCAACGCACAAGACAAGGGTTGTGACTGTAACTGGATTCTTAATATTAAGTTCAAAAACTCTGTTTCAAAATGATACAACGATTAACCATTGTTCATTACCCCGAACTGTATTTACATATGTCTTTTTACAACACATTTCAAAAACGAATGTACATACATGATATGGCTGTTGCCGCTTTTACTACATCGAGATTTTAAAATGTTTCCATCCTAAACTGATTTCAAAAAGGAACAAAAACTAAATCAATTTTAGAATGCTTTGCTGTTGTTGCCTTTGTCGCCAGTGTGCCATGCTTTGACCTGTGTTGACCGCGCATGTAGGAGGGTCGATTTTGCTGTAGGATAGGTATTCGTCCATGCTTGGACATTCTACTTTTCATCCATACCTTTCGCTCTAGCCCAGCTGTTGTGCCACATGTCAAACAATGAGCTAATTACAGGATGTTGGAACTTCCAGTAACCATTTTACCAAAAACTTCTAATTCTTTAACATGAAACTCCTAAATCAATTTCAATGCATTTTAATAACTATAGGACTATTAACTAATCAATTTTCAAGGAATCTAAGAGATATATGATGAAAAGGAGTAGGCAAATGATATGTTTTAGGAGGAAAAAGGAGGTCATGGGATGGTATCAACATCTCTCCCCGACTTAAGGAATTAGCATGTCTTCATGCTAACCCCGAAGTGCTTCCCTTGAACTCTGTCCCTGCCTAGATCTCTGCTGCCTTTAGCAATGTGTCCACATTCGTTTTCACCTGGGTATCTTTCTGACCCTTGAGCTCCTGCTTTAATCTTTTGTATTTTTCTTTGAGGGTCTTCTTCTGATTCTACCACTTAGTGGCCCAGTTAGAAATCTTCGTTTGCTCAGCCTCCAGTTCACTGATTCTCTCCCTTAACTTTTCATTCTTCTTTTGAGTTTCTTTACTCTGCGCTCGGAGCATTTCATTTTCTCTCTTGATAACTTTTTCTAACATATTAGCCTCCATGAGCTCTTCCTTTAATTCTTCAATTTGTTTTTCCAATTTCTTCTGTCTCTTAATGGGAGGTGGTGAACATTTTTCCTGCCTGTTATTGCTTTCTACCTCTATATCAACTCCTGGCCCTGGTGGTGAGTGGTCACCACTCTCAACATCCATTTGTGCAGGTGCATTGGATTCAAGTTGGTCTTCTTGTAACTGGGCTTTTGGTGTCCTCCTTGTTCTTCGTGAGTAAGTGGTGAAAATTTTATCTTGTTCTGCCCTCTTAGCATCTTCCTTTCTCATGTTCCTAGTCCTTATGCTGCCCACAGGTAGAGGTGCCTTGCTGGCTTTGGATACTGGGATTTCTTCATCAATATCCTTCATGAACCCTGAGTCCTCCTGCACTTCTTCTTTGTCTTCCTCATCTCTAATTTGATTAGCAGCTAGGAACTCTTTCCACGGTTTCCCTCTTCTCTGCAATTCATGCTCAATAAGAATTTTAATTAAGCCAAAGTGATATAGGCTCTTGTCTTCATTTCCCTTCTGCTTCTGGATGGTCTTGGACATCTTGGTTAAGCTTTGTAATAGAAAATATGGTAGACTGATAACACATTGTCTCTTCAAGTGCAGCAGTAACTTAATATGGTATAGATAGACAATACTGTAACGGCCTTCGCAGGTTATGAATTTTTGAAGGATATAGACCATCTCATCCCAGGGATGCATCAACCAACTTCTTGGAACACCTTTCTTCCAGTTAACTGATGAGACTCTGGATCTAGACATAAACTGTGTCCACGATTTCTCTTTAAATTGCTTTGTTTTAAAGTACTTCTCCCCTTCTGGACTAATCCCTATTGACTGAGCTATAGTATCCTCTGAAACCCTGAATGAGAAGTTACCTATCAGGGCTTTTTCTCCATTGAAGGTGAAAGCAAATTGTTTGGTAACCTCTTCATTACTTCCATGAAATTTTTCTAAAAATGGTAACCACTGTATCTCTCTAAGAATTGCAATGCAATCTTCATGATATTGAGAACTGTCGAACACACTCGGCTTGACCCTATTAGTCATAGTGGCAGAGGGTCGTGCTCTAACCCTTCTCTGTTTATGTCTTGCAATTTTAACAAAGAAATTTCAATTTGTTACCTGGTGTGTCGCTCCCTTAATCTTCAGTATGATGCTCGGTCGGTCGACTGTCTTATGACTTTGGTGGGAGTCGAAACCGAGTGGTTATGTTTCCCTTTTTGTGGCGCTCACTACTTCCAATCCTCACTGTGTAAGTCGAACCCAAATGGTAATATTTCCTTCGGCGCTCATTGCTTCTGATTCTTACTTTGGAAGTTACGGGAATCAAATGCCAGCGTAAGATAATTGAAAATGATGGTGGGATAACCAGCTGTACTTACTTCACAGCGTATTCATTTTTTAGAACAGAGGAGTGCTGTACCGCTTGTATAGATGTCACCATAAGAGCGCTGAAGGCGTATATGCAATGCTGGGTATGATTTCGGGGAGTCCCTTGAATCATTTGGCTACGTTGGGTGGTGGTGTCATAATTTGGCCGTGTGGAATACAATGAATAGGCCGCTTTACATTTGTTTCTTTCCCTTTTATTTAAAAACACAATCCACCACGTGTCCTGTTTCGGTTGGCATTCAGTCAAATGGAAGATGTTGGTATGGCTGTAGGATGCATTTAGCATGACAAGGTTGATGTGTTGGTAATGGGTTTAGAGGTATGAATAGGTTGAAGTATGAAAAATGATAAGAATCGGTGAGATAAGGGATGATGGAAAATGTAGGTGTCCTTGAAATCGATCATAACAGTCACAGTCATCAAATTTACATTAAAAATTAATCTAAGAAATTAAATGTTAAGAATAAGAAACATATTATTCTTTTGTTGGTTGTTGTTGTATTGGCATGCTGAGTAGGACTAGTCCCTTTTTGACTGTTCTTTTGCTTGTTGTAACAGGTCCCCTGAGAAAGATTGAATGCAACAGGTCCCTTGTGAAAGATTAAATGCAACAGGTCCCTTGAGAAAAATTTGAAGATGTTCATACAACTCCTTATATGTATACAGGTTCATTGAGCTTGGGCATTTGATGTAATCTTGGTGCCCAAATCCTTGTAGAAACTTGATGAAACTCTTGTAGAAACTTGATGAAACTTTGTTGAAGTAGCCCCGGGTGTCAATCTCTTTAACATGTCCCTTCTAGGTGTCTTAAACAGGTCCCATTACTGCTGATGTTGGTAGCATAGTCGTCTGGACAGAACAGGTCCCCCTGCATAATGTTTATAACCAGGTCCCTCTGAGATAAAACAATGACAAAACAGCTTATTTATTGAAGTCTGGAATGCTGGAACAAGTTGCTTTGGAAATTTACAGTGAAGAGATAAGATAAGAAATCTTTAAGAATTTACAATGGAGAGATAAAAGAACAAAATGCTGATGCCTCTCTCCCCGACTAAAATTTTGACTTGTCCTCAAGTCATGATTCAGTTGATAAATCAAACAGTGAACAAAAGAAAGAGAATTCATACCCGCCAACGAATTGGTTTTCAAGTAGGAATTCGGGGTTAGAGTGTGCCAGAGGCTGGTTTTCACATCTAACCCATTATTTTATATATATATATATTTTTTTTTTTAATTTTTATATATATATATATATATTTTTTTTTTAGTTTTTGTTGTATATATATATTTTTTATTTCTTTTTGACTCTGAAATTGAAAGGAAATGAACTAAGGCAGTGATACTGCAGCTGAGGGCTGCAATACCTCAACCTCTCTTTGCTGAGATACTGTATGGAGAAAATCTTGCTTGCTGATGGGCTTGGTGTATAGTTTCAGGCGATGACCATTGACAGTAAAGGAGTGACCTTCTACATCAATAGTTTTGAGCTTGACTGAACCATTGTCGTAAGCCTGAATAATTTCATATGGGCCCATCCAATGGGTGGTGAACTTGGCTTTATGATCTCTGAATTTTGAGTCAAAAAGTAAAGCCCAATCACCTTCCTTGAACTGTTTCTTCTTAATATTTGCATCATGCCACTGCTTCCTTTGTTTTTGCATGAGGATTGTGGTCTCCTCTGCTTGCTGCCTCATTTCATCCAGCTGGTTCAACTGCTGAATTCTTTCTTTTTGTGCTTGGTCCAAGTCAATTTGCAAATCTGCAGCCAGTTTAAAAGTATGTATTTGAAACTCAATAGGAAGCATTACCTCTTTGCCGTACACCAATTGATATGGTGTAAATCCGGTAGTATCTTTCCACGTAATTCTGTAAGCCTAGAGTGCATCTTTGAGCTTCTCTTCCCAATTCTTCCTGTTCATTGCCACAGTTTTAGTAATGATCCCTTCCAAAGTTTTGTTTGTGGATTCCACCTGCCCATTGGCCTGTGGATGGTAAGGGGTACTTTTCCTATGCTTGATTTGGTATTTGTCTGTGATGTCCTTCACTAGCTTTGAGGTGAATTGAGTACCTTGATCAGTCACAATTTCCCTTGGTACTCCATACCTCACAAAAATCTCTTCAAAAAGGAAATTTACTACTGTGTGTTCGGTGGCTCTAACCAGTGCTTTTGCTTCAGCCCACTTTGTGACGTAATCAGTACATACTAAGATGTACTTTTTACCATTGGACGTTGGGTTAATGGGTCCTATAAAGTCTAGAGCCCATTTGTCAAATGGCTCTAAGTGAACTTGGGGCTGAAGGGGCATCTCATCGGTAGCTGTTGGCCTGCCCATTCTTTGGCAGCTGTCACAACTCTTTACATACTTCTTGGCATCCTTGAAAATGGATGGCCAGTAGTATCCAAGAGTAAGAACTTTGAATGCTGTCCGCTTAGCTGCAAAATGCCCACCACACGGTTCATCATGGCAAGATTTTAAAATATCAATTACCTCATCATTTCTTACACATCTTCTAATGATCATATCATAACCAGTGTAAAATAAATCGCCATTAAGCCATGAATATCTAGCACTTTGTTTGACTAGTCTCTTCCTTTCCTTTGCAGTAAAGTGTGGAGGTGTCCTTCCTGTAGACAAATAATTGGCCAAATCAGCATACCAAGGAGTTACTATGGAAATTGCAAATAAGTTTTCATCTGGAAAAGAATCTTCAACTGGAACAACCTCACCTGGATTTTGTAGTCTAGAAAGAAAATCTGCCACCTGGTTCTCTTTGCCTGGTCTATCTAACACTGTGATGTTAAATTCCTGTAACAATAATAACCATCTCGTAACTCTGCCACTAGTTATTGGTTTATTCATTAAATGTTGAATGGCAGAATGATCAGTATGTACAAAGACCTCATAACCAGTTATATAATGTCGGAATTTATTCACAGCATAAATGATGGCAAGTGTTTCCTTTTCTGTAACTGTGTAGTTTAACTCTGCAGGTGTTAGATTTTTGCTAATGAAATAAATGGCATAAGTACAAGATTCCTCTTTTTGGCCTAAGGATGCACCCACTGCAGTGTCAGATGCATCCGTGAAGATATGAAATGGTAGGCTCCAATTAGGCCCTCTCAAGACTGGTGCGGTTGATAACTTCTTTTTGAGTTGTTCAAATGCTTGTTGACAGTTCTCATTCTAGTTGAAAAGTACATCTTTGGTTAGAAGTTTAAACAAAGGTAAAGCTATTTTACTAAAATGTTCAATGAATCTTCTGTAGTAGCTTGCATACCCAAGGAAACTTCTTACCTCTCTCTGATTCTGTGGAATTGGCAAATCAGCAATGATCTGGATCTTTGCTGGGTCAACCTTGATGCCTTGAAAAGAAATATAGTGGCCTAACACTATCCCTTCGTTTAACATCATAAAGCACTTTTCATTGCTGAGGGACAGGTTAGCTTCAATACATCTTTTCAAAACTCTCTCAAGGTTGTCTAATGCATGTTCAAATGAATTGCCATATACTGAAAAATCATCCATGTAAACTTCAACACAATCATGAATTAAATCAGCGAAAATAGCTAGCACAGCTCTCTGAAATGTAGCTGGAGCGTTGCAAAGTCCAAATGGCAAAACATTGTAAGCATAAGTGCCCCAAGGACAGGTGAATGTGGTTTTGTCCTGGTCTTCTGAGGCGATCCTGATCTGGTTGTAGCCACTGAAACCATCAAGAAAAGAAAATGATGATTTGCCAGCTAGGGTGTCTAACACTTGGTCAATAAATGGTAGTGGGAAATAATCTTTGAGCGTTGCTTTATTCAGCTGCCTGTAATCAACACAAATGCGCCACTTACCATTTTTCTTGGGCACTATAACCAATGGGGATACCCACTGACTGTCAGAAATAGGATATATAAAATTAACTCTCAAAAGTTTTTGCAATTCTTCTCTGACAATATCTTGGAGCATGGGGTTCATTCTTCTCTGTGGTTGCCTCACTAGTTTAATGGTGCTATCTGTATAGATATGGTGAGTGCATGTGTCGGGGTGAATCCCATGCATATCGGTGTAGTCCCAAGCAAAGGCTTTTTGGTATTTTCTCAAGAGTCGAATCAATCTCTCTTGCTGAGATGAGTCTAGGTGATTGCCTATGTTCAGAGTTTTCCCTGGACTAATCTCTATGATCTGACTCTGTGTGTTGGTGATGGATTGAACTGGAAAAATGTCGTGAAATGTGGTTTGCAAAGATTGAATGGTGCATGTTTCTTGAAAGTTTTGGGCCAAAAGTACATCTGCAACATGATATTGTTCATTTCTCAAATTTTCGGACATATCAGGTTGAGAAAGGAATAATTCTACCAAATCATTATTGTCTTGTTCTTGGAAATCATAGATTTGGTCAATGCTAAAAACAGATTGCACTTCTTCTTTATCATTAAATTTATCATCAAGCCACAAATTGTGTGTTACTGCTGGTGATTGTGCCGATGGATAAAGGGTGAGTTGTTTTCTTTCGGTCCCCCTTGAAATGATCATGTTGCCCGATCGACATCCTATAAATGCATCAGCAGTCGCTAACCATGGTCTACCAAGGATGATAGGGTGTCCTCCTAAATTGGATTTGGGTTGAAGGACTAAGAAATCCACTGGATACTCCCAAGAGTCCAATGAGACAATGATGTCCTCCAAGATCCCCTCAGGAATCACTTTAGACCTATCAGCTAGTTCTAGAACAATCGTTGTATGTTGCAAATTTATGAGCTGGAGTGTTCTCATGGTTTCAAGAGTCATGACATTGATTGCGGCCCCGAGATCTATCAAAGTGTTTGGAATCCGTATGTTGTTAATGATGGTGGTCACTCTGGGGATGCCAGGATCAACATACTTCTCCATGGAGATGGTATTGGTCATAAGGCCTGCTAAATTTCCTAAAACATGAATGGTTTGAGGATCAATCCTTTTTCTAGCAGGCTTCTTGAGGCACATGTCTTTGATGGCTTTGGTATAGATAGGAATGTCTTTTATAGCTTGCAGCAGTGGAATTTTTATGTAGACATTCTTGAGTTCATCTAAGACATCAAACTGTGGTATAGACAGTGGAGGTTTTATTTGGACCAATCGGTCTGGAAAAGGTGGATGCAGTGGTTGCATCTGTTTATCTTTGGTATCATTGTTTGGTTTTCTTTGATTTATCATTTCATTTTAATTTTCTGTATTTTCTTCTTGCTTATCTGTTATTGGAGAACCTTTGTGGAGTACCCTACCAGACCTCAAGTTAATATTTTGCAAAGGCAGTGTGGAATATGAGGTTCCCTCTTCTACATTGTAGGCTGGCCTCTCTGCTCTATTATTTGGATTTGGGACAGTTTGAGCAGGAATTTGAGTGGGTCTGGGAGGTTGTGAGTTAGCTGGAAATTGTAGTTGTGGTGGAATTATTGGTGGAGGAGCAGGCAGTGCTTGTTGAGGAGGTTGGGGCTGATAAGCAACTTGCTGAGGATACTGCTGATATGGTTGAGAATGTGATGAATACGGCTATTGGTATTGCTGATATGGTTGTGAGTATGGTGGGTATGATTGAGGGTATGTATGATAAGATTGGGAGTACTGTTGAGACGGTCTCCATTGGTGTTGTGATTGGTTTTGGTGCTTCCATGGCATGGGTACATTCCATGAGTTTTGTACATACATTTGATCATTCATAGGAAATTGCAAATTTTGACTTGGAAACATACCTTGAGGTGCTGGCCTTGGCTGCCATGGTCTCTTTGCACCCATGTAATACACGTTTTCCATCTCTGCATTGGCTGCCATATTACAGTTCTGCAAAACCTTAACTTTAGGACAGTTAAACATATCATGATGTTCAGTACAGAAAGCACAAACTTGGATGTTTTCTAGAGGGCAGTCTTTTAATGCATGTTTCTTCCGGCATTTTGGGCAGAAGATAGCCATTATCTGATCTTCATCTTCTTGTTTCTTCTTGGCCTTTAAAGTGTCAATTTGGTTCCCTAGAGTGCTTAACAGATCTGTTTTAAACTCTTCTAAAAGATTCCCTATTTCAGCCCTTGTGACACTTGCAGAGGCAGATTTTGTGACTTTGGATGACAGGGTTCTCTTTCCCATTTTAGCTTTACTCCTTGAATACTTTTCGCACAACTCAGCAATTTCTTCAAAGGGTAAGGCAGAAATGTCACCTTTGCCCATCAAGTTGAGGTCATCCATGTATTCCTCTCGGATACCTTTCAAGAATATTGTGCGGATCAGATCAAGAGGCATAGTTCGGTGTTTAGATTTTTGTAAGTTGTAGACAAACCGTTCTAAATATTCCTCTAAGGTTTCATCCTCTTGTTGGCTCATTCTAAAGATATCATCTTTAGAGTCTTTGGATCTGCAATAAGGCTGATATTTCTTTAGAAATATTCTCCTCATGCCATCCCAATCAACTATGGCATGCTCACCTAGCCTCATGAACCATCTTAAGGCTGATGCCTTTAATGTCGCTGGGAATAGTCTAAGCCTATGAGCATCATCTGTATAGCCATATGTTCGACATACAATGTCAAACTCAAACAAGAATGAGTCTGGATCCTCCGAAGCCATACCATAGAAGTTTGGTAGCACGGATGGGGGTATGTTTTTCATTTTGATCTCATCATCTTCCTGTGGTTCATGTATAGGAAACTTAAAAGTTGACTCCTCTTCATCTCCTTGGCGTGGTACTGATCCAGATCCTTCCTCAGCCATTCTAATAGGTCTCTCTGTGTCAGTGTCACTTGTTTGAAAAAGGAGATTAAAGAAAGATTGTTCGGTCACTGTACTACTTCCTCCTTGTGTGGAAGGTCTAGGAAAGTGCTTCTTCTGAGATTTATGTGTAAATAAAGTTTTCCTTTCAATAAGAGTAAGTCTCTGTCCTGACTTTTTTTTTTCTTCTAATGCTTGGATGACTTCCTCAGCTGGTGTTGTATTCCCTAGAGAGTCTGCTCCTGATGATGATGGGTTAGTTTTTAGATGGTGGGGGGTTTTTACAAATCTACCTTGACTGTCTCTAAATCTAGGCATAAATGAACATGATTTCTAACTGTGTTTTTGTTTATTTTTGTGTATTGAAATTTTTTTCTTTTTGTTTGAATCCTTTAAGTACGCCTCCCCGGCAACGGCGCCAAAATGTAGTGTTCTATCTAGGGTACTAGACTACACCATATTTATTATCGACCAGGATGCGTAAGCTTAGAGGCATGCGTCTAAATTATATAGACATAAAGGATTATTAGCTAAGTGGTTATGATGTAGGTCACAGAACTTCTTTACGGAAGATTGGGGTATGTTACCTATCATCCAAACACTCAGGTCACTCTGCTAATATACCTGATTAAAATACGGTCATTAAATTCATTCGCCAAATTAAACACTGAAATTAAACACTGTGTATCTCTGCAAACCAAGATTTCAATCTCCTTACAGAGACATTATACATAAAACCCTTGTTCAACAAACACCCAGCATTCACTAATATTTATACAAGATAAAAATACACAGAGATCATAAACAGATTTTGAAATGAAAACAAAGTTCATGACATTGCTTTAAAAGACAACACAGGGATCGAATCCCTTACAGGACACGATTCACGATCTCAGCGATGGGCTATTCAAGCATTATCACAAACACAACCATATGTATTCGATTAAAGTCAATAACCAATCCTAACTATTGAAATCGGAAACCAATCTTAACTACTGTGCAAACCATATAATACCCTAAGTGCGAATAAAACGAAAAGGACAGTATACCAGTGTAACGCAGGGCCCGTCCGCGTTCCAGAGGTATACTGGACTGTATTCAACCGGTTATCAAATCAACACACAAGACAAGGGTCGTGACTGTAACTGGATTCTTAATATTAAGTTCAAAAACTCTGTTTCAAAATGATACAACGATTAACCATTGTTCATTACCCCGAACTGTATTTACATATGTCTTTTTACAACACATTTCAAAAACGAATGTACATACATGATATGGCTGTTGCCGCTTTTACTACATCGAGATTTTAAAATGTTTCCATCCTAAACTGATTTCAAAAAGGAACAAAAACTAAATCAATTTTAGAATGCTCTGCTGTTGCTGCCTTTGTCGCCAGTGTGCCATGCTTTGACCTGTGTTGACCGCGCATGTAGGAGGGTCGATTCTGCTGTAGGATAGGTATTCGTCCATGCTTGGACATTCTACTTTTCATCCATACCTTTCGCTCTAGCCCAGCTGTTGTGCCACATGTCAAACAATGAGCTAATTACAGGATGTTGGAACTTCCTGTAACCATTTTACCAAAAACTTCTAATTCTTTAACATGAAACTCCTAAATCAATTTCAATGCATTTTAATAACTATAGGACTATTAACTAATCAATTTTCAAGGAATCTAAGAGATATATGATGAAAAGGAGTAGGCAAATGATATGTTTTAGGAGGAAAACGGAGGTCGTGGGATGGTACCAACAATGATACTGGAGCAAGTCCCCATACATCTGTATGCACAAGCTCTAATTTTTCGCTCTTCTTTTCTTTCCCAGCTCTGAGAAATCTGACTCTCTTCTGTTTTCCATAAATGCAATTCTCACAAAAGTCCAAATCAACATTCTTCAAACCCAGCAACAAATTCCTTGAGTGAAGAATCTTCATCCCCTTTTCACTCATGTGTTCAAGCCTATGATGCCATAATGCTGCATCTTCTCCTTTGGAAGTTAAAGCATTAACATAGTTAGAAATACCATTGCGTAAATACAATGTACCAACCTTTTAGCCTTTTGCTATTACCAGGGCTCCTTTGGTGACCTTCCAAGCTTTATCTATGAAAGTTGTCACCCAACCTTCACAGCCTAACTGCCCTATTGAAATCAGATTTTTCTTTAGATCTAGAACTTGCCTTACCTCCTTTAGTAGCCATTGGTTTCCATTCTGTTGTTTTACAAGAACCTTACCCATTCCAACAATTTTACAGGGTTTATCATCACCCAAATGAACTTGTCCAAAATCTCCTTGAACATAGTCATGAAAGTATTTCTTATCAGGTGTGGCATGGAATGAGGCCCCTGAATCTACCACCCAGGAATCAGTAATATTTTTGAAAGAAAGAATCAAAGAATCTTGTAACACCTCACCTGTCACATTTGCTTCATGATTGTTTTCTTACTGTGCATCTCCTTCTTTTCCCTTCCGAGATCTATAGTCTTTCTTTAGTTGTCCTTTCTTTCCGCATTTCCAGTACACTATCCCCGATTTGGACTTGGATCTGCCTTTCCTTGATTTACTGTGATATCCTAAGCTCTTTCCTCTTTCCATTTTTCTTCCCCTAGACTCTGCACTCAAAGCAATACCTGATGTTTCACCAGAGCTTTTCCGTCGCATTTCCTCGCTAAAGATAGCACCGACAACATCATCAAACTTTAAAGTACTAGATCCAGACACAGAGTTACTAATGGCCATTACCAAACCATTCCAACTTTTTGGTAATGAGCACAAGAATAACAAAGCTCTAACTTCATATTCAAAGTTTACCCCTATAGAACTTAACTGACTTGTAACTGTATTAAAATCATTTAAATGATTTGCAACAGATCCACGTTTCGACATCTTCATATTAAATAACCGTTTCATAAGAAATACCTTGTTTGAGGCCGAGGGTTTTTCATATAGTTTCGACAACGCCTGAATCAAACCCTTTGTCATTGTTTCCTTCGAAATGTTGAAGGCGACTAATGCAGCAAGGCACAACCGTATTGTTCCGAGTGCCTTTCTATCAAGAAGGTTCCATTCGTCATCTGTCATAGCCGTCGACTTCTTTGTTTTTCCGCTCAATGGTAGGTACAGATGTCTCTGATACAGATAATCTTCCATCTGCATCTTCCATAGCGAGAAATTTTGGCCGTTAAATTTCTTGACCCTCAACTTGCCATCTTCCGCCATTGCTCCCACTCGAACGAGGAACCCTTCTTTCCTGCGAGTTTATCAACCAAATAGACCTTCGGCTTTGATACCAGTTGTTAGATAATTATATATTATGGAGCAATGGAACACATAAAATATTGCAGAAATATAAACACAAAAAACACATAAAACAAGAGAGAAACAGATATACGTGGTTCACCCAGTTTGGGCTACGTCCACCTCGAACAGCCAGTCCTTCCTTTCTATTATCCAGCAAAATGAAGAGACACAACCTACATCAGATCTGCTGTAATATCCTCTGTTTTCTCTCACAGTCTCACCTCTCTGTTTCTCGCTCACCGAATACACATCGATTTCATAGCCTCAAATACAATGCCCTCATACAAAGAGAGGGGTTGCCTTCTAGGGAAAAAAACCCTAAACTAAACATAAGTCCTACCGTTAGATCATCCGCCTAATGAACGGCCCAGATTGACTAGAAATTACTATACTTTTACAAGGCAATTTTACATTTATTTTTGGCTTCGGGAGCGCTGGCCTCGAGCCCCTGGACCCCCCAGCCGGGGGGGGGGATCAGCCCCCCCGGATCCCCGCGGGGGGGACAAGTCCCCCCCGCACCCCCCCGTTTGGAGGGGTGTACAAAACTTCATGGGGTATACATCCAGCTGAAACAAAGACCTCTGAACAATCATGCTCCACACGCAACAAGGCCAATTACGCATCGGCCATATAGTCTGAATATGGGAATAAAAAAAAAGGTTAAAAGAGAAATTGATAAAATGTTGGCCATAGGACTTGTATATCTGGTCGATGAAGTTGAATGTATTAGTCCCATTTTCATTCAAGATAAGAAGCATTAAGATGATATTAGAACTGCAAAAAGTATTAAAGTCTCAACAATTCTTGTGTTCATGACCCATTTCCTACTCCTTTTAGCGATGAAGTGTTAGACAATGTTGCGTGCCAGGAAGATTATTCCTTCACAGATGGGTTTTCTAAATATCATTAAGTTTGCATTACTAAGGAGGATAAAAGGAAAACCAATTTTATCACTAAATTGGGCTCATATGCTCTTAAGAATGCCCCAACTGTCTTTTCTAGAATAGTCATTGCTTCATTCAGGGAATATATTCATAAATTTGTTGAGGTTTAAATGGATCATTAGACTATCTATATCCTTTTGAAAAGAACTCTGGTTTATTACATATTATGTTTGATAGATGCAGACAGTTGCAGATCTCTTTGAACCTGAAGAAGTGCATTTTTGTTGTACCGTTTGGTACCTTTTTGGGACACATTGTTTGCAAATATGGTGTATTCGTAGAACCTACTAAATTTGCGGTAATCCTGAATATGTCGCCACCTACAACTATCAAATCATTGTGGTCTACGTTGGGACATACAACTTATTATCAAAGATTTATCCACAACTATGTTATAATTACTGCGCCATTAGAGAAGTTGTTTTATATGGACTGTCAAGTGTGTTATTGTCTTTGATACCTTGAAAGATAAACTTGCAAGTGCTCTAATTTTAGTCTATCTAGATGGAATAAAGAATTTCATGTGCACATTAACACATCAGGTATTGCTTTGGCTTCCATTTTGGCACAACCTGGTGAAGGTAATGTTGATCACCCTATTTATTTTTTTGTCATAAAGCTTTCTAATGCTGAAAGAAATTATACAACAACTAAGTGGGAGGCTCTTACTATGGTATATTTGCTCCAAAATTTTAGACATTATTTACTTGGAGGTCCTTTCAAATTCTTCATTGATCACTCTGCACTGAAATATCTTGTTAACAAACCTGTTTTGGAAGGGAGAATTTGTATATGGCTATTATTGTTTCAGGAATTCTATTTCAAAGTTATTTTCAAGCTAAGCCATACTATTGTTGGTCCATATCACCTTTCTCGCTTTGAGTCCAATGAAGTAGGAGGATCAGTTGATGATCAATTACCTAATGCCAATTTGTTGGAATTGAAGTTGTGCCAGAATATCTTGAAGACATTGCACTATTATTAGCAATTGGTAAGTATGCACATTATTATTCCACTTCGCAAAAGAAGCATTTGGTGGTGCAAGGAGCAGATTACCAGTTCATTGCAAGTCAGTTGTACAAGATGAGGCTAGATCATATCTTGTTTAAATGTATCGTAAACCATGAGAGGGATGATTTTTTGTGGGAATGTCATTGTGGTGTTGCAGGAGTACATGTCGAAGGAAATAAAATTGCAATAAAAGTTCTAAAAGTTAGACTATGGTGGCCAAGTCTATTCAAATATGCAAAGGAGTATGCTAAGAATTGTGATGTATGCCATAAAGTTGGAAAACCTTCTCACTGAGATGAGATTCCACTACATCCAATAAGATCTCTTCAAGCAGTTGAAAAATGGGTTGTTGATTTTGTTGGCCTCATAAACCCTCCTATGTGATCACATTCACATGATCATTATATCATCACCACAATCAATTAATTAACATGTTGGGTTGAAGAAACTCCTGTCAAAGATTATACTGCAAGTACTAAAGCCTAATTCATATTCGAGAATATTATTACAAGATTTGGTTATCCAAGGATTACAATAAGTGATCAGGGATCACACTTCATTAATGAGAAATTTTCCACTTTGATGCAAGAGTTCTTGATCCAGCATCACAAAAGTAGTTTGTACCACCCACAAGAAAATGGAACAGTTAAAGATTTCAATAAGATATTAGTGAAGGGACTTTCTAAGCTTTGTTTTTCTAACTAGGATGAATGGGATGAGAGAGTTCCTACTACTTTATGGGCCTATCACACTACTGTGAAAACATTGCATAAGTATACCCCTTTCCAAATTGTATAAGGCAAAGAAGATGTGGTACTTGTTGAGTTTATTGTTCCAAATTTGTTTATTGTGAAAACCACAAAAATGTATGATGATGAGTCTATTGTAGAATGTTTACAGGTGCTATGTCAATTGGATAAACAATGCTTTCTTGCGTATTTTCACCAAAGAGTGGAAAAAGAAAGACTGAAAGCTTGGCATGTTCGACACATTAACATCAAGTCCTTTTAAGTGGGGGATCAGGTGTTGTTATATGATAGTAATTTTGTTAATCATCTTAGAAAGTTACAAATTCATTGGTTAGGTCATTTTATTGTTGCAACAATAAGGGATTCTGGAGCTATAAAGCTTGTAAAACTTGATGGAATTCTTTTGCCTAGTTGGTGAATGGTGCACGCCTTAAGCACTATTATGGT